>ML793020.1:91263-103500 GCA_009831015.1 Picea engelmannii
ATATATTACTCATAACTACACTCTTTTTTTTATAAATATGTTTTACATTATTTTATAATAGATGATAGATTGGCTTGCAGGTTAGGCGAAGCTGGAGTTGGAGGTTGGACCAGATTTATCTAATTAAGGGTTTCAGGGCCCCTGCCAGCTTTATCTAATTTTTGGGTGGGTACAGTTCCATTTCTAAGTTGGGTAGGCAGGGAGGTAGGCCCTTAAGGCTCCAGTGCTTCAAACTGAAGCCCTGATACCATGTGTAGAGACCAACTCAATTAAATCCAAAATTTTCATACAATTAAACATATAATTCCCTTCTCATACGCAAATAATTCATTCACATCATATAAGCATAATATTCAGTAGAGATTAAAATTTATCTACAGCATGAAAATAACTCAACAATTCATAAATAAATAAAAATACCTGCTTCTGATGCTAAATCTCGTTACTCCATTGGTCCAATGTTGAAGTTGAAACTGTGTCAAACATTGCGGAAAACCGAGTTTTCCTCCCTGCCAGCTAGGAGCAGCCTGTCCGGCTCCCTAGCTCCAGGATACCGTAAGGATATCCTGGTGTTAGCGATATTTGTTGTAAGGGGGGCTAGAACGCAAAAGTTTGGGTTAAAAAACCCACTTGTCCTAAGTTTTGGGTGATAATGCGCCCGCGGTAAGTAATGTGAAAGTTCTAGAGGTCGCGGTTCGTGCGCCTGGATCAACGGCGCATATCAGATTCCGGACCCCCCTACCATTCTCACTTTAAGTGGGGGGGGGGTCCGGAATTGCAGGCGCAACTCTCCCACAGTCCAGATTAGCGCACCCGGATCAACGATGATGAAGACCATTCCGGACCCCCCTTGCCTTTCTACCTTTAAGCGGAGGGGGGGGGGGGTCCAGAATCAAGCAAGCAGCTTTCAACGGCTGAGATTACAGCGCCCGGATCAACGGCGCTCGGACAACCTCATCCTTCTTAGCCGCTCTGGGTTTAGCTGGCGTGGGCCCTTCCCTCATCATCCCATCCTCCTCCACTCTTTCGTCCAGGTGGCCCTTTTCCCGTCTCATCATCCACTCGCCACATGCCACATATCCCTTTCCCTCCACATCAGCCTCTCACCAAAAAAGCGAGTTTATTACCCCTCGTCTTCCCCCCTTTCCGCCTGATGTTTTCAACCATGAACCATCCTCTGTCACCTTTCCCACGCCTCGCCACTTCTTCCACGACCTCATAATCCGACACCATCACTCCTATCAGGCGCCACATTCTCTGCACTAGATTCCAAGCCCATTCATCAAACCATTCAGTTATTCCAGGTGGCAGCGCAAAAGGCCTTCCACGTCCCAAAGATGCTAAGCTGGCTAGGTCATCCGCAATCCCTATGAAGCAGTTATTGAAGCATTTGGTGGTGGTTATACATTGTCTCCGCCATAATGGGAAAGCACGGCCATGAATTTAAGGCACGTCGATTCGCCGTTGGAACTGTCAAAGAGCCATATTGCATCTGACATGAATTGCACGATCTTTCAGAGGTTGAATGTCAGAAGCCATGCAGATGCAAAGCTTTCAATGACATGTCTCGGTTCCGCTACTGTTGTTGTTTTGAGTATATGAAGGCGTTTTCACCATTTTTGTATCTATCGATGGTAGAGCTAAGCTCCCGACTGTAAAGTTTCAGTAAATATCCTAGCTTTCTGGGTTATGTATCAGTGTTTGAGACTTCTTGGTTTATGACAGACAGTTTTCCTTTTCCATCTATGTTTCATCTCTGGCTGGAGATTTCATGATCGAATGCTTCACATGGATTAACACAGTTCTGTTATGATAAATGATTTATTGTTGCATTGTTGTTTTCTCTGGTTTCCCACATTTGGAAGTAAGAAGATCTTGTTTTCAGATGCCTGCTTTCACAGTTTGTTAGAAGATTGATGCCTACAACAGAACCTTGCACCCTTCTTATGAAGTCTTCCCCTTACTCACCCTTTATTGCAACTCACTGTTTGAAGTTTATCAAGACCTCACTCGTTCATGCATGCCTGGCCTAGTTTCTGAGTTGAGACGACTGTACCGAGTTCACTTCCATTTGATCACCCCTTTCAAACAAATAGTGACATTAAACTGATGGGTGTCATGCTCTACTCCTACAAGCAATCCAGGAGTGACTTCTGCCACCAACATTTCTGGCGCCGTTGCTGGGGACAAAGTTGAATATTTTCCTCGGGATTGAACGACAAAGATACTCTGATTCTGAAGGTGCATCGGATATCAGAACTTGAAGATTGCTACTGTGCACCTGGCGACTCCATTGTGACGACTCCACTGAGGAGAACTTGCATTATCAACTGTGGCTTCGAGAGGCAGAGACATGAGGTCTAATCCACACTTGCCTTTAGCTACACCAGAGGCTGACGCGGAAGCAGTGCGCAGAAAGGGAAAGAGCTCTGCAAAAGAAGTTTCCATCGCTGAAACAGGTAATACGTCGTCCCCTTTTGTGAGAAATCCATTTTCAAATTCTCAGTTTCCTAGTCGTCCTTCCTCTGAGGTTTCTCGTTTTCTAAATTTTGGGAGTGTTCTTGCTGAGTTTTCTCCTCCTGGTCTGGTATCAGAAGGAGAGATCCTTGTCACTCCCCCCTCCCTAGAGGTTGTGCCCCCTCACAGACCTCAAGATTTTGAAGGTTTCACCACCCCCCCCCCTTTTGTTTTTACTACTGTACAGAGAGAAGCATCTGCACACTCAGGTCCTTTGGCTCTCTCTCTATTTTCTCCGTTGTCTCCTCCAAGAACCTCTTTTCTGACATCCCCCATCCATACTCCTTCTCCTCCGAGTTCTCCCCTACCTAATATCCCTATGGCTGGTGTTAATCCCCCTCCAAACAGAATGGATGCCATAGTTTCTTCCAGATATGCTCCTTTGATTCTACCTCTCCCTCTGAATCCCCTCCCAGCCGGAGATTATTTGAAATACATGCCCAAGTTCAGTGGGGAGGGAGACATAACTGCTGAGGTGCACTTGGTTGCTTTTTACAGTTATGCAGACAACTTAAACATTGAAAATGAAGATGTCTGGATGAGATTCTTTGTCCAGATCCTGGAGGGTGAGGTCAGGAAATGGTTTAGAGGACTAGCCCCCGGATCTATCGCTGGAATTGAGGCTCTGGATAGTGTTTTCCTGAGACAGTGGGGAGACAGGAAAGATTATATGTGTTACATGACAGAGTTTGGGTCTCTGAAGAAGATGGAAGGAGAGTCTGTCTCAGACTTCTCCAAAAGATTTAATAAAATGTACAACAAGATTCCTGCAGAGATTAAACCCTCAGAGGCCTCTACTAAAATTTCCTATGACGGCGCATTTGACCCTGATTTCTGTCTCGTGTTAAGAGAAAGAAGAGACACATCTTTAGCTCAGATGTAGGATGCAGCCATAGAAGTGGAATCCAATATATTGGCAGTTGACAGACTGAGAAACTAGGCCGACACAGACAGAAGAAAGGAAAAATCGAAAGCCTCATCTTCCGGCCCATCAATGCCCCACCCTCAAGTAAATGAGATGACTCGAGTTATGAACCTCCTCAAAGAAGAGGTGGAGAGATTAAAGGTGGAAAGGAATAAAATGTATAAGGGCCCTCAGAACACCAAAAATAAGGGGGGTTTCAGAAGGCCAAATAACATCACTCCCCTGACTATGCACGGAGAGAGGGGAAGGGATAGAGACGACCAAAGAATTCAGGCTCCCTTCCAGAACAATTTTGTGACTGATGAAGAAGAAAGGGAAACAGATGAGCCTGAGCCTAAAATCCACTCTTTGGAAGTCACTACCCCTTTCCCTCATCTGACCAAATCAGTATACGAAGAGTCTCTCATGGATAGTTAGCTGAATGAATTGAGCAAGGGAGACAAAGCTGGCAGCGGTCGAGGCAGATACAACCTAAGGTCCGACAAAAGGATAGCATCACATGATGTTCCAGAGCAATCCACCAGAACGGAGAAACCTGCTAATGAGATAGTGGATGCTCACAGAGGTAAGAAGGCCCAACCCCTCTCTCCCATTGTCCAAAATCATGTTCCTGAAATTAAAGAAATTTCGAAGCCTATGTCTTCTTTCAATTTCGAACATGAGATTCAAAAAATCAGAATTCATGTGCCATTCACTGAGTTAATTAAACATGGGGAATTCAAAAAGCGCTTCTCTGAGCTGTTAAAGTCCGAAGCCTCATACACTCTCACGGACTCCATAAACCTCCAAGATGAAAGGCTTGTAGTTGTCCTAGGTCCCATGGTAGAAGACAGAGATGATTCATCCCCTCCTTTCTACACATCCTTGAACATACATGACAAAGTGCTTCATAATTGCCTTTTGGATTCAGAGGCCTCCCACAACCTCATGCCCAAAACTGTCATGGAGGAATTAGGACTCGAAGTCACCCGAGCCTATCATGACCTCTATTCTTTTGACTCCAGGAGGGTTCAGTGTTTGGGAGTCATCAAGGACCTAGTAGTTTCCCTGTTTCAGCTGCCCATGAAGAGTATGTTCATGGATATTGTGGTAGCTGACATCCCCCCTAAGTTTGGCATGCTGTTGTCAAGATCCTGGATAAAGAGACTGGGGGAAACCTTGCATATGGACCTCACATATGCCACCATTCCAGTCTTTGGAGGGGAACATAGGAGACTGTATAGAGAAGCCCAACTGGCCTACATAATCAATGATGAAGCCAACCCTTCCAATCATCCCATCTATGCCTTGGACACTGATTTAGGCTCCAGTCTACTACAGCTCACCCACACCTCTAAGACTCCCTTACAGGTCAGAAAGCAACCCATTCTTAATCAGGAGACACCCCCTTCAACCACCTCTATTTGGAAGATGTTCTTTGATGGAGTTTCCTCCAGTATGGGTGCAGGTGCCGGGGTGGTATTCATATCCCCCTCCCATGAGACCATATCTCTGTCATACAAGCTGGAATTTGAAGTCACCAACAATGTGGCAGAGTATGAAGCTCTGGTTCTAGGACTAAGGGCTGCGCAGCAGATGGAAGCAAGGGAGATAGTTGTGTTTGGGGACGCGGAACTGATTGTCCAACAGGTCAAAAATGTTTATCAAGCTAAGAATCCCCGGCTCAAGAATTACAGGAACGAGGTATGGGACCTGGTTGATAATTTCTTCCTGGCTTTTAACATTTTCTATATTCCAAGGGGAGAAAATATTCCAGCTGACTTTTTAGCTTTCACAGCTAGTGTGCTCGAAATTCCTGTGCTGCCCCCTGCCGGGTCCGACATTGAAATAAAGTATAGGCCCTCTGTACCAGACAATGTCAAGCATTGGAGGGTATTTGAGGATGATCAAGAGATCGAAAAGTTTCTTCAATCCATTGATAACTTTTTTGCATTGCACATAGATGAGGATCTCGACATTGAAGGAAAACCTGACTGTTACCCTGGGGAGTTTTTGAATAAAATTGTTGATCACCAGATCTTTCAACTACCAAGCAATCATATCCCAAAAGGTCTAATCCCGTTAGAAAGATTGTTCGATGGGAATGATGTGGCAGTAAAGGGTGAGGTTTCAGGTGATGATGATAACACAACTAAATGCAACATAGGCACACCTGAGGAGCCTAGATTGGTCAAGCTGTCAAGGAGTTTGACTGAGGAGCAGAGAGCCGGATATACTAAGTTGTTGAGGGAATTTTCTGATGTGTTTGCATGGACCTACGAAGACCTCAAGACGTATGACACATCAGTCATCGAGCACAAAATCCCACTAAAAGAGGAGGCTAAGCCATTCAAGCAGAAGCTGACACAGATAAATCCCATATTGCTACCTGTCATGGAAAAAGAGGTGAAGAAGCTGCTGGATGCCCAGATCATTGTCCCATTGAGATATTCTGAGTGGGTGGCCAATTTGGTTCCTGTGAGAAAGAAAAGTGGGGAAATCAGACTCTACGTTGATTTCAAGAACCTGAATAGAAGTTCTAGAAAGGACAATTATCCCTTGCCCAACATGGAACATATATTACAGAGAGTCACTGGCGCATCCAGGATATCCATGGTTGATGGTTTCTCTGGATATAATCAGATATCAGTCGTGCCTGAGGACTGAGAAAAAACAACATTCACCACTCCTTGGGGCACATTCATGTATGCCAAGATGCCTTTTGGACTGATGAATGCAGGGGCCACATTTCAGCGAGCCATGGACATAGCCTTCATCAGGGAAAAAGATAAGTTTGTGGTGATTTACCTGGATGACATAACAGTTATTTCCAAGACTGATAAAGAGCAACGCTACCACTTGAAGAAGGTTTTCCAGAAGTGTCAGAGGTATGGCCTATCTCTAAACCCCAAGAAATCATTGTTCGCTATGCAAGAGGGAAAACTGTTAGGTCATATAGTATCAGCAGAGGGAGTAAGGATTGATCCTGATAGGGTAGAAGCAATTCAGGCCCTGTCCCTTCCCAGATCTAAAAAAGAGGTTCAGGCATTTTTGGGAAGGATTAATTTTCTGAGGAGATTTGTTTCAAATTTCGCTGAGTTGGTGAAACACATCACTGCCATGCTCAAGAAGGGGAGTGAAGTAAGATGGACCTCTGCACCCAGGGAATCTTTCGATCAAATAAAGAAAGCGTTGACTAAGGCACCTGTGCTAATCAGTCCCGATTATTTCAAAGATTTTCTTATATTTTCTTTTGCCTCTTTTGATACAGTAGCAACAGTCTTACTGTAGAAAAATGATCAAGGACAAGAGCAGCCTATTGCCTTCTTTAGCAAGGCACTGAGAGATGCAGAGTTCCGATGCGAGATCATGGAGAAGCAGGCCTATGCATTAGTGAAAGCTCTCAAAGCTTTTAGGATCTATGTCTTGCACTCAAAGGTCACTGCATATGTCCCTTCACCCTCCGTGAAGGACATTCTTATACAACTTAACATAGTCAGAAGAAGGGGTAAATGGATCACCAAGATCCTGGAGTTTGACCTAGAGATTAAGCCCACCAAGTTGATAAAGGGGCAGGGTTTGGCCAGGTTGCTGGCTGAATCCAATTTCAAGACTCTGGGGATTAACTTCATCAATGAGCAAGTTGAGTCATCCAACAGGAATTCTCAGATCATCATACCACTAGCAGCATTTCCCTGGTACAGGGATATCTTGTATTTTCTACAAGAATTAAACCCCCCTGACAGATTGGGAAAGAGTAGGGCCAGAGCTCTGAAGCTTAAAGTGGTCAAATATTGTCTCATTGACCGCGCATTGTACCGGAGAGACCCTCTGGGAATACTGTTAAGATGCCTAGACCCGCTGCAAGCCCAGAGGGTGATGTTTGATTTTCACAACAGTCTCTGTGGGGGTCATTATTTTTGGAAGACCACAGCTCACAAAATCCTTCGGGCCGGGTATTATTGGCCTACTTTGTTTACTGATGTCTGCAAGGAAGTCAGGACTTGCATCAAATGCTAGAAGTTCTCAGGTAAACAACAACTCAAATCTCTACCATTAAAGCCTGTAGTAGTTTCGACACCCTTCCAGCAGTGGGGATTGGATTTCATCGGAGAGATTCATCCTCCCTCAAGTGGCCAGCACAGATGGATCCTCACCGCAACTGATTATTTCACCAAGTGGATAGACGCTGTCCCCACCAGGAGCACTTCTCACAAATTAATCATCAGCCTCTTGGAAGACATCATAGCTAGATTTGGTTTCCCAAGCAGGATTGTCACTGACAATGCCTCCCCCTTCAGGTCTGAGCCTCTGATCAAATTTTGTGAACAATTTGGGATTTCATTGATTCACTCTACTCCATACTATCCTCAAGGAAACGGACTGGCAGAGTCCTCCAATAAAATCATGATCAAGATTATCAAAAAGCTACTGGAGGACAATCAGAAGGCCTGGGACTCAAAGCTCAAATTTTCTCTCTAGGCCGATCGGGTGACAACCAAGAAATCCCTGGGTCTCTCACCTTTCCAACTTGTTTACGGAATAGATGCCATTTTCCCCACTCAGCTTGCCTTACCTGTAGCAAAATTTCCTCCAGGTCCTTTAAGGAGAACCTAATCATGTACTCAGAAGGATTCATCAGATTGTGGAAGTGCAGCAGATCAGAGAACAGGTCATGGATAGAGCCTACAATCATCAGCAAAAGATCAAACAGGCTTTTGATAGAAAGAGAAAAAGGAAAGAATTCGAGCAAGGCGATATGGTGCTCAAATGGGATGCACCCAGGCAGGAAAAGGGAAAACACAATAAATTTGATGCCCTCTGGATCGGGCCTTACAAGATCCTTGAAGTATTTTCAAACAACACTTACAGGTTGCAGGATCTGGAAGGCAACGAAGTTTTTAGTAGCCCAGTAAATGGGCGTTTCTTAAAGAAATGTTTTCTGTGAGCCGCAGTTGGCTCTTTTTGTTTTGTTTTGTAAATATTGTTTTTTTTTTGTTTTTCGAACTAATAAATGACTCCATAAGCCCAACAACAAAGGCACTGAATCTGCAGAAGAGTTCTTAGAGCATCACAGGGACGACTCTATCCCCCATGGAGCCGAATGTTAGCGATATTTGTTGTAAGGGGGGCTAGAACGCAAAAGTTTGGGTTAAAAAACCCACTTGTCCTAAGTTTTGGGTGATAATGCGCCCGCGGTAAGTAATGTGCAAGTTCTAGCGGTCGCGATTCATGCACCCGGATCAATGACGCATATCGGATTCCGGACCCCCCCTACCATTCTAACTTTAAGCGAGGGGGGGGGGGTCTGGAATCACGGGCGCAACTCTCCCACGGTCCAGATTAGCGAGCCCAGATCAATGGCGATGAAGACCATTCCGNCCAGAATCAAGCAAGCAGCTTTCGACGGCTGAGATTACAGTGCCCGGATCAACGGCACTCAGACAGCCTCATCCTTCTCAGCCGCTCTGGGTTTAACTGGCGTGGGCCCTTCCCTCATCATCCCATCCTCCTCCACTCTTTTTTCCAGGTGGCCCTTTTCCCATCTCATCATCCACTCACCACCTGCCACATATCCATTTCCCTCCACATCAACCTCTCACCAAAAAAGTGAGTTTATTACCCCTCGTCTTCCCCCCTTTCCGCCTGATGTTTTTCGCCATGAACCGTCCTCTGTCACCTTTCCCACACCTCGCCACTTCTTCCACGACCTCATAATCCGACGCCATCACTCCTATCAGGTGCCACATTCTCTGCGCTAGCTTCCAAGCCCATTCATCAAACCATTCAGTTATTCCAAGTGGCAGCGCAAAAGGCCTTCCACGTCCCAAAGATGCCAAGCTGGCCAGGTCCTCCTCAATCCCTATGAAGCAGTTATTGAAGCGGTTGGTGGTGGTTAGACATTGTCTCCGCCATAATGGGAAAGCACGGCCATGAATTTAAGGCACGTCGATTCGCCGTTGGAACTGTCAAAGAGCCAGATTGCGTCTAACATGAGTTGCATGATCTTTTAGAGGTTGACTGTCAGAAGCCATGCAGACACAAAGCTTTCAATTCCATGTCTCGATTCCGCTGCTGTTTTTGTTTTGAGTATATGAAGGTGTTTTTGCCATTTTTGTATCTATCGATGGTAGAGCTAAGCTCCTGACTGTAAAGTTTCAGTAAATATCCTAGCTTTCTGGGTTATGTATCAGTGTTTGAGACTTCTTGGTTTATGACAGACATATTTCCTTTTCCATCTATGTTTCATCTCTGGCTGGAGAGTTCATGATCGAATGCTTCGCATGGATTAACACAGTTCTGTTATGATAAATGATTTATTGTTGCATTGTTGTTTTCTCTGGTTTCCCACATTTGGAAGTAAGAAGATCTTGTTTTCAGATTCCTACTTTCACAGTCTGTTAGAAGCTTGATGCCTACAACAGACCCTTGCACCCTTCTTATGAAGTCTTCCCCTTACTCACCCTTTATTGCAACTCACTGTTTGAAGTTTATCAAGACCTCACTCGTTCATGCATGCCTGGCCTAGTTTCTGAGTTGAGATGACTGTTTCGAGTTCGCTTCCATTTGATCACCCCTTTCAAACAAATCGTGACATTAAACTGATGGGTGTCAGGCTCTGCTCCTGCAAGGAATCCAGGAGTCACTTCTGCCACCAACACCTAGCCCCCATGCCCAAAACCCCCACCAAACCGGTGCCCCCTGAAATAGTTTCCCAAAACAGCAGAACCCAACAACAGAACCAGAAAATCTAAAATGACCCGAACTACAGTCTCCCCTCCCTGATTCTTCCTTCCCCCTCCTCACATCATGCCTTCCCGTCTACCTCTTTCCCCGTCATATCCTCCCCTTCAACGACTCTTTTCCCCCTCATTAATTTCCTTATCCATCCTTTATTAATGTCTTATCCCTATGTTTAATATCTTATCCCCTTATTTATTGTTTCTTTCCCCCCCTTCATACGCAAATCTTTAATTAAATATACTAAAAATTATTAACCCCTTTAATTCATTACTCAATTAATTAATGAGTCAATCAATCAATTAATTAATCATTGACAGATATGAACAAGCAATTAATAATTAATTAATTAATTAATATTATTAAGAAATAATTATTGTTTAACTAACATATTAGGATAGTTAGATTATCAAATTAATTATAATTAATAATCCCTATACATCTATTTAAGCAAGGTTGTTACAAGCTATGCATAAAGAAACACAAGTAAAATTCTAAAGAATCACAAGTAATCATTTACCCTCTTAAGGTCAGATAGAGCAATAGGTCTTAGTGGACATTAATCATCATCATCATCATCATCATCATCATCATCAACCAATCAAAAATGAGAAAAAAAATATTTTTATTATATCAAAAAATATATATTTGTTTTATTAAGTTAAACATTACACTACATACATAAATTTAAAATATAAGGCAAATTAATGTCAAATCAATAACAAACTCATTGTTATATTCCCTTGGCAGGGACTAATAATAAGGATTATTATTAATGCAATAATAATAGAAATTTAAGCTTAAAAATTTACCTATTTCATGCCTAATAGAACACAATGTTTTGCATTGTCAAACCTTACAAATTTATGATTTTAACCACAATTTGTTTGATTTATCAAGGGATAGAAGAGGCTTACAGGGTTTGGTCAAACCTTACAAATTTATGATTTAACCACAATTTGTTTGATTTATCAAGGGATAGAAGAGGCTTATAGGGTTTGAGTTGTTTCATTTTTCTATTATTATTTCATTTAAGTAAAGTAGGGTTTGAGTTGTTTCATTTTTTTATTATTATTTTATTTAAGAAAGTAAAATACCATTATATGGGAATAAAGATATATAACTGAGTAAAATACCAACGATGAAGTATCTTTTGGTACCGCCAAACTGGAGAACATTATGAATTTAACAGAAGGTGTTGAGGTGATAAGTGGAGTAAGGTGGTGACATCCATCAATTCTGTGAAATTACAAAAATTAAAAACTGAGATCAATCAACCTTAATAAGAGTGAGGCCACAAGGGTTCATATAAGTGAGACTTCACTCATACATTCTCAATATTTTATTCCATAAATTGCATAAAAATATATAGGTTAGGATAGTCTCTAACAACTTCTTAAATTTGTGAATCTGAAAACCACTCAAAAGTAATTCATACACTCTCAATATTTTATTTGATAAATTGCATAAAAATATATAGATTAGAATAGCTTCTAACAATCTTCTAAATCTGTGAATCTGAAAACCACTCAAAAATAATTCGTTCTAACAAATTTTGACATTTCTCCATTATGCTCTAATAACAGAAATATAAATGAACGTCAATATAAAAAAAATTATTGCGGCAGATATGCAGATAAGAAAATCTTGTAATTATTAAGGCAGATATGCAGATACTGCGGCAGATACGAAAATCTTGTAATTATTGCGGCAGATATGCAAATAGGAAAATATTGTTGAGATATCCACTCATCACTAAAGAAACACATAATAAATAAACTAGCAACAACCACTTTATAAAAGTGGTTGATATACGCCGATCAGCATCATTAGTATGGAAATGTGAAAAATGACGTCGATCGGCGTATATCAACCACTTTTATAAAGTGGTTGTTGCTAGTTGATGGTTGACTTGTCTGAGAAACAAGCATTAATATATAATTACATAATTAATCTATTAATTAATTTTTTCATTATATATTTAAGTATTAATGTATTGATTAATTAATACCTTAATGTAATGTATAAATTTAAGTATCAATACCTTAATGTATAATGTGATGTATTAATGATAC
>ML793020.1:103550-124412 GCA_009831015.1 Picea engelmannii
TCATTATATATTTAAGTATTAATGTATTGATTAATTAATACCTTAATGTAATGTATAAATTTAAGTATCAATACCTTAATGTATAATGTGATGTATTAATGATACAATAATTAAATTAATGGCGTCGATCAGCTTATATCAACTACTTTTTACATAAAAGTGGTTGTTGGTAGTTGACGACAGACATGCCTGAAATAACATTACTATATTAATACATTAATGTATTAAATACATTAAATATATTAAATTCATTAATACATTAATGTTTTTAATACATTAATGCATTTAATACATTAATCCATAAATCCATTAATGCATTAATACATTAAAGCATTATTAATAATTAATACATTAGTAAAACATTATTAACACATTAATGTATTAATACATTTTGTAAAACATTATTAATGTATTAATATATTAGGAAGGCATTATTAATACATTAATAAAGCATTATTAATACATTAATACATTAGTAAAGCATTATTAATATCTTAATATATTGAATTATTTAAATACATTTAATACATTTTTTTTTCTTTTGTTAATTTGTGCGGGACCTGTTGGCTACGCGATTAACCTGCGACTCAGGGGCATCTAAGCCGTCAAAATCGCCGTCAAAATCACCCGGGGATCAAAATCGCCGTCAAAATCACCCGGGGATCGCACCCGGCCTGTGCCACACCAACCCTTAACATGGTTGGATTTTTTGTCCCCAAAGGTTTCGAACCGGTGACTTTAACAACACGGAGTGGCTTAACAACACACTCCGTCACCGACTCTCCTACACCTCGGAGACAAATACATTTAATACATTAATAAATTAAATATTTTATAAATAAAAACATAAATATCGATATTAAAACATTAATATGAACTAATACATTAAAAAAGTATCAATATATTATGAAAACATTAATATATTAATAATACATTATAATAATGTATTAACTCATTATTATAAATGTATTAATAAAACACTAACAAATATTTATAATATAAATATTTCCGTTAAATAATTAAATATTTAATATAAATATTTATATAAATATTTAAACGCCGAAAGATTGATAAGATGAAACTAATCCTTAAAAAAATATATTAAATTTTATTAAATTTTATTATTGATTAACAAATAAAAAATTATAAAAATAAAAATATAACTAAAAAAATAAAAACCACTTTTATATACATATTTAAACACTAACAAATATTTATACAATAATAAAATAATACATTAATTAATAAGATAATGATACATTAATAAAATTAATAAAATAAGGAAACATCAATACTTTAATACTATATCACCCAAATTAATATACTATAATAATATATTAACTTATTATTATAATGTTAAAAGATTTTATAAATAATACATTTATAGATTATTAATTAATGTATTAATAAAGCACTAACAAATACATTAAGTAATAACTTATAATAGTATATTAAGTTAGTATTATAATTATAATAGTATATTAAGTTAGTATTAATGCGTTTAAATATAATATAGTTACTATATTTATATATTCTCCATTAATAAATTAATAAAATATTTTTACATTATGAAAAAATACATTAATAAAGTATTGTTAATTAATACATTAATAAAGCATAAAAATATTAAAAAATATTTAATTTATATTAAGTTAGTATTAATGTGTTTAAATATAATATAGTTACTATATTTATATATTCTTCATAAATAAATTAATGTATTAATAAAATATTTTTACATTATGAAAAAATACATTAATAAAGTATTAAAACATTAATAAAGCATTAACACATTAAAAAATATTTAATTTATAATAGCACATTAATATATTGAAGTAATAAAGTACAAATACATCAATAATGCATTACTACATAAATAGAAAACATTGATCATGACCATTAATTAATAAATGGTCGTCACATTTGGACGTTAGAAAATGTTTATCAAAATGCGATGTTGGGAAATATTCATCATAATGGGATGTTTATAAACACTCTAGACATTGCAGAATCATCTTTTACTATTGCGACGTTGGGAAATGGACGTTACAGTGCGACGTCAGGAAATGTTCGTCAAAATGTGACATTGGGAAATTGTCGTCACATTGCGACGTAGGGAAATGTTTGTCACAATGTTACTATATTTATCTATAAATATAGTTACTATATTTATATATTCTTCATAAATAAATTAATGTATTAATAAAATATTTTTACATTATGAAAAAATACATTAATAAAGTATTAAAACATTAATAAAGCATTAAAACATTAAAAAATATTTAATTTATAATATCACATTAATATATTGAAGTAATAAAGTACAAATACATCAATAATGCATTAATACATAAATAGAAAACACTGACCATGACCATTAATTAATAAATGGTCGTCACATTTAGACGTTAGAAAATGTTTGTCAAAATGCGACGTTGGGAAATATTCATCATAATGCGATGTTTATAAACACTCTAGACATTGTAGAATCATCTTGTATTGTTGCGGCGTTGGGAAATGGATGTTACAGTGCGATGTCAGGAAATGTTCGTCAAAATGTGACATTGGAAAATTGTCGTCACATTGCGACGTAGGGAAATGTTTGTCACAATGTGATGTATGGAAATGTTCATCATAATGCAATGTTTGGAAACATGTGACACATTGTAGAATCATCTTTTAATGTTGTGACCTTGGGAAAATGGTCGTTAGAATGCCGCGTCATGAAATTTTTGTCACATTGCGACGTTTCAAAATGTTCGTCACATCGCGACATTGAAAAATGTTTGTCGGAGTGCAACATTGGGAAATGTTAGTCACAATGAGATGTATGGAATCATGTTTTACTTTATAGAGAATGATTTATATTTTCCTAAGGACATTGATAACAAAAGGGAAATGGTCATCACATGTGACGATGGGAAATGCTCGTCATAATGCGACATTGGGAAATGGTTGCCACATTGCGACGTTGGGAAATGTTCGTCACAATGTGACGTAGGGAAATGTTCATCATAATGCAATAAATTTCTTTTGTCACATTGCAACGCTCGAAAATGTTCATCACATCGCGACATCGGGAAATGTTCATCATAGTACGATGTTTGAAAATGTTAGTCACAATGAGATGTATGGAAACATGTTTTACTTTTTAGACAAGGGTTTATATTTTTTCTAAGGACATTGATAACAAAAATGAAATTTTCATCACATTGTGACGATGAGAAACGTTTGTGACAGTGCGACATTGGGAAATGGTCCTCACATTGCAACGTTGGGAAATGTTTGTCACAATGCGACGTAGGGAAATATTCATCATAATGCAATTTTAGTCGCAATGCAATGGAAATGTTCATCTTAATGCAATGGAAATGTTAGTGAGAATGAGATGTATGGAATCATGTTTTACTTTTTAGACAATGATTTATATTTTTCCTAAGGACATTGATAACAAAAGGGAAATGTTCATCACATTTTGATGATGGGAAACATTCGTGACAATGTGACATTGGGAAATGGTCGTCACATTGCAACGTTGGGAAATGTTTGTCACAATGCAACGTAGGGAAATGTTCATCATAATGAAATGTTTGGAAACACTTGACACAATGTACAATCATCTTTTCCTTTTGTGACATTGGGAAAATGGTCATTAGAATGTGGCGTCAATAATTTTTTGTCACATTGCGACGTTCGAAAAATTTCGTCACATCACGACATTGGGAAATGTTTGTCACAGTGCGACATTGGGAAATGTTAGCCAGATCAGAGTACGACGTTTGAAAATGTTAGTCACAATGAGATGTATGGAAACATGTTTTACTTTTTAGACAAGGGTTTATATTTTTTCTAAGGACATTGATAACAAAAATGAAATTTTCATCACATTGTGACGATGAGAAATGTTTGTGACAGTGCGACATTGGGAAATGGTCCTCACATTGCAACGGTGGGAAATTTTTGTCACAATGCGACGTAGGGAAATATTCATCATAATGCAATTTTAGAGGCAATGCAATGGAAATGTTCATCTTAATGCAATGGAAATGTTAGTGAGAATGAGATGTATGGAATCATGTTTTACTTTTTAGACAATGATTTATATTTTTCCTAAGGACATTGATAACAAAAGGGATCACATTTTGATGATGGGAAACATTCGTGACAATGTGACATTGGGAAATGGTTGTCACATTGCGACGTTGGGAAATGTTTGTCACAATGCAACGTAGGGAAATGTTCATCAAAATGCAATGTTTGGAAACACTTGACACAGTGTACAATCAGCTTTTCCTTTTGCGACATTGGGAAAATGGTCATTAGAATGTGGCGTCAATAAGTTTTTGTCACATTGCGACGTTCGAAAAAGTTTGTCACATCGCGACATTGGGAAATGTTTGTCACAGTGCGACGTTGGGAAATGTTAGCCATAATGAGATGTATGGAATCATCTTTTACTTTGTATAAAAGGATTTTTACTTTTTCATAAAATGTATGGTAAAAATACAAATTAGTAAAAACAATTTCCATATTATAACACTGTGACGAACCTTTCATACACATATAAAACTTAAAACTTTACATAATATTATTAAAAATCTAACCACTATTTAAATAAATATAAAACTTCAAACAACCTTTATACACTATTTCATTATCAACATAAATAATGTGGCTGATGAACGCCGAAAGACATATTTAATTTATTAAACCTACCTTTAACTATAAATAAAATCTGATATATCCTCTGGCTGCTCTTCTTAAACCATATCGATCGATCACAGATATCAGAGCTCGCTTCAGTGTCAATATCGATATGCTATTAAACCATATCGATTGCAGATATCGAGAGCTCGCTTCAATATCCTTGGAAAATATCTCAAATTAAGTAAAATTAAGCAAAATATCTTAAATTAAGCAAAATATCTCAACTAAGCAAAATTATAGTTATAGGCTTTAGGAATACAGAATGCTCATTCTGATATTATCTCAACTAACCATCTAATTTTGCAGAATGCTCATTCTGATATTATCTCAAAATATCTCAACTAACCATGAACATTCTGTATAGCTTAATTAAGCAAAATTTTTTGATGAATGACTCTCCAGAAACGCACGCAGAACGCACGCAAAATTTTTACCTGTCAGCTCTCCAGAAACGCACGCAGAACGTGGCATCACAATTCACATACATGGGATCTGTGGAAATGGGATCCGTGGCAATGAAGATGAAGCAGTTCCTTGTAATAATCCAAACGTGGCAAGAAAAATGTTTTACAGATTTTAATTATTGGTAATCAATTAAACATGGCAATTATATGGCTGGATAGTAATTTCTTAATATGATTAGGTAAATGTGAAAAAGTAAACATGTCAACAGATGCCTTGATAAATGCAAGAATGTTATGAACAATATATTTGACCCATTGATTTTGGAGGATGACTAAGAATATGCCAGCATCTTCAATGCATAGCCATCAGATTAGGGTTTAAGGTTAAATAAGATTAAAAGATCGTTAATTGTGCCCATTGTCAATAGGTGTACGCCTTTCGGCGTAAATATAAATAATTCAATATATCATTAAAACTTTAAAAGATGAGTGTTGGATTCATAAATCACATATGCCCATTAAATCCTACATAATATTATTAAAACCCTAATTGAGACATAACCGACAATACATGCTTTACAACTTTATAAAGAAAGTACATGCTTTAAAACCTTATATAAAATAGATGCATAATTACTTTACAAACCATCTTTCTCCTTACACTTATGACGACAACCACTTTTATGTAAAAAGTGGTTGATATACTTTATAGAGAAAGTATATACTTTCGCAATAATTATGCATTAGTTATGCATAATTACTTTACTTTATAGAGAAAGTACATGCTTTACAACCTTATATAAAATAGATGCATAAGATAGACAAACCATCTTTAACTTTACACATGATGATTTTTACTTGTTCTAAATAAATTGATAGAAAAGCATCTTGAACATGGTAGATGATGAATTATAGTTGTTCTAAAAACATTGATAAGAAATCATTTAATAATTTTTACTTGTCATAAAATCTTTAATAACAAATGAATGATAAAGTGTTGCTAAATTATTGATAAATTAATAAATTAATACATCATTAATTAATACTTTACTAAAGTATTACTACACTAATAATATAATACATTATTACATTAATAATCCATTAAATAAACCTTAAATGCATTAATAATACTAATGTGAGAATACATTAAAATATTAATAAAGTAATAAATAATACATTAAATTAAATCAAAATTAAAATTGTTAAATTATTATCATTACCTTCTTATTATTAAATTATTATTATTTAAATTATATTTAAATTATTATTTTATTATTATTATTATTATAAAATAAACCTTATTAATAAATTATTAAGTTATTAATAAATAAATACCTTATCAATTAAAACATTGATAAAGTAATACATTAACAATACATTGTTAAATTAATAATACATTAAATGCATTAATAAATACATTACTATATAACTATAATGTAAAGTAATACATTAACAATACATTGTTGCATTAATAATACATTAAATGCATTAATAAATACATTACTATATAATACATTAAAACATTGATAAATTATTAATACATTAATAAATATTATATAAAATTAAAAGTATTAAATTATTATGGTTACATTCTTATCATTAAATTATTAATATTTAAAGTATCTTTTTATTATTATAAAATAAAACTTARTAYAAATAACTTTAAYTTTAATAYAATCATAACSGTAATTTTAATAGAAATAGCTCTAACCYTAATYTSAATATAASSTTAAYCCTAATAACTATTAAGAATAAATGAAATGTATAACAAAAGTGATGATTTTATTTTAATTTTAATGTTTTAATATTAAGATTAGTGTCTAACTGATCTTCAACTTGTATTTATATTTATTTATATTTCTAATATTGTGAAAAACACTTTTTACATATATAATTTTACTATAATAAATATGAAAATTTCACTATGCAACGTAGAGATTGCAGTGGTTGTTGGTGACCGCCTCAACTTTAAAAATCCATATCTATATTAAAGAAATCCACAACTATATGAAACTTAACCTAGTAATACAAAGCATTAGAAGAAAACGTATTCAATTCAACTCAATCTTCAATACAACGCAGTGCAAGCAAACTCATTCAATTCAACCTAATATTCAATATAACAAACATTTGTATAAATTTAAATTAATTGGAGAAATTCACCTTAACACTTCGGGAACATAAATCAGATCAAGTAAACCTAAGCGGTGGAAACATAATCATATTATTGAATTCGATAGAAGACTAATGGGCCGAAGAAGAAAACAAGGAAGATTACCTCTCATGGCATACCTGGAGATCTCGATTACAATAACGAGTCAAAGGATTATAGTAAAAATTGTAAAGATTATAGTAATCAAGTGATATCATGGCATGCTTAGTTTGAAGAATACCTCGAACCAGGTTGGATTCTGATTATATTTATTATAATAATGTCTAAGATGAATCAAAAAATGATAAGGATTATGGTAATCAATTCAAATTAAATAAAAACTATAGTGATTTTATTTATTTAAATTCATTTAAATTTAAAATTTATCAGTTAGGTAAAAGATTAAATTTTTTAAATGTGAATTTATACTGGGTGTTCCTGTACTGCAATCAAGCTTCAGTATTAAAGAAAAGTTTAAATCCAATACAACTAAATATATGTACAGATTTCAATCTATTACGATGTTTGTCCCATATTTTTGTCACATTGCATAAACATGGATGGTTTCGTCTTGAGTTGAGAGAGCTGGTGTTCCTTTCACTGTACAGGGTTCTATTTCTGCGAGTGTAAAAGCTGATTCATATCGATTCTCTCAAAGGTGTTATCGGCGAGAGTGAAGAAGCAATTTTGGCACCCACGTTTGTCTCGAAATCTCTGGCTCGCTTCTTACACCATGTTGTTTACTGCATTACCTCTCCGTTCCTCTGGAAGTTCCTGTAACACCAGAACGGATTATCACACCATAATCACCATCAGATATATAGATTTTACTAATCTGAAAGCTCAGAGATCGCAAATCAGTATAGTCAGATCTGAACAGACATTGCCAGTTCAATCAAACCTGTTGACAGGAATAAATGCGTAACATGTTTTAAACAGTTCAACAATAGTGAAACGATTCCACTCGCCGCTGTGCTACCTTGAATCTTCAGAAATGCCAAGAAAACATTAAAGCATAGCAGAGAGAAAAAACAATAAACATATTTTTTTCGAAAATAAACAGAACGCACCACAAACCCCTCGATCTGTAGTGAAATGCGAATCAAGATAAAGCATGTATCACATAAAGGAAAATCAAAACAAATGATATAGACCGTGGTTCCAAGCGATTTCTGTTTACAGTGAAACGATTCCAATTAAAGGAAACTATTCCAGTGAGTTCACAGCCAGGGATTCGATTAAGGGAGGAATCGATTCAGAAATGCTGAGCGGAATGGGGGTAATCTTTCTTTTGGCTGCATGCTACTAATTCTAAATAAAAAACTTCGCTCAGAGAATGCGTGGCTCAGAGAATGCGTATGGGTCGCTCAGAGAATGTGTGGCGGTTCAAGTACCGCGTGCATGCGACTGTCTATTAAACGCCCTTCCCAGTGCGTGGATGCATGCCGCTCTGTGTAATGCGTGGAGGTCGTGGCATTCATACATATTAATTATTGAACGTGTCAATTATATATACACACAGTAATTTTTTAAGTATGTTTAGGTAAATGTAAAAAGGTAAACATGTTAACGGATGTCTTTATAAATGCAAGGAAGTTATGAGCAATAAATCTGGTTCATTGATTTTGGAGGACAACTAAGAATATGCCTGCATCTTGAATGCTTATCCATCAGATTAGGGTTTAAAGTTAAATAAGGTTAAAAGATCATTAATTCTGCCCATTGCCAATAAGTATACACCTATCGACGTAATAAATCAATCTATATGTTTTTAACTTGGTTCTGAGTTCCGAACGAAGTAAAGATCAAGTCGATCTACCCCCACTCACGGAGATCCCCAAAAGGAAGGAATCTACGGAACATAAATATGATCTTGATATGTCAGAAACTATAGAATATCTAAGGTTTCTATCTTTAATGCGAGTGATAGTTGGTTGGCTGAAGTAATGTGACGATCGACCCTTATTAGTTGGAGGCCAATATCCACCCTGCTAAGTAGGAGGGCGGATATTGCTTGCCCTTATTACTCAGTCAAATAATTGCCTACCACACTTATTTCCACCTAGATCCAATTTTAGTTATTGGTGATTTTCTTAATGATTCTAATTACGTGTCTTTTTTAAAAGTTAGAAAATATTTTAACTCATAATTGAAAGGAAGATAAAGTTTATTCTAGATGATCTTGGGAATGGTTAGGATTAATATTAAACATCATGCCATTAACTAATCATGGTGCTCTTTTCCATTCTATATACACTATTGACTATCAAACGTACACAATGTACCAAATAGTGAATGAGTGTTTAATATTATCCAATACATCCAATGGACAAAATGCACTAAAAAGTAAGCCAATGATTATGTTCGAGAGTGATTAGTCCATCTAAAAATCGAAAATGAATCAAAAATGAAAGACTATCCACGAACTTGAATTCATTAAGTAAAGAATCTAAATAGTTGGAAATACTATACTTCCATCTATAGGTGGGTTGCAAAATGACTATAAAATAAGTAACTTATCTCCTTGGTTTCATTAAAGAAGACATCATTTCATTAAAGAAGACATTAATATCAATCTGGCCAACTTACTATTTCCATAAACAATTTGGCCATTTAAATTTAATTATTTTATTCTTTTAATAATGCTATACATCAAAATTTTAATATCACTTTTTATATATATATATATATATATATATATATATATATATATATATATAATTTAAAAATTCATTCTTACATAACTGTTATGAAGTTGAACTATTCAAATTAATATATATTATAAATTTCGAACACATTTTATTATAAAAATTATAAAGTATACAATAATGTTATTTTAATCACAAATTATTATAAACCATATTTAAATTAAATTAAAGTTTTTGAAAAATACACTTTTGAAATCAACTAAATACATTATACCATGTTAAACAACATTTTAAAATTCTAAGGCATACAAGGAAGTTATTAGCATATTAAGAAGACAATGAAAAATCGAATATATATATATATATATATATATATATATATATATATATATATATATATATATTTATTTAAGACAATGAAAATTCGAAAATACAAGAATATCTTACTTTGGAAAACGTATATGAACATTGATAATCGACATTTAAATGCTATATTTTTTTTTTGTTAAAGCCATTCTTAATAGTACCTGCCAAGGTACTATACCAGCCGGTTAGGTTTTAGTTTTGCAATGTGTTTACAAGTTTTTGAATTAATTTGATTAATTTGAATATTTTTTAAATTCAAAAATATTTTCAGAATATTTTAATATTTTTTATCATTTTTTTCATTGGCCAGTGAAACATGGGATGGGACTTAAATTCTTGGTGTGTTTTCATTATTTTTTTTATTTGTGAATGTTTTAAAATGAATTTTAAAATACGCAATTATGATTGGCCAAACGCTGACCCCTTCTAACATTTGTGACGAGCTTTGAAGCTCCCAAGGTCTCACTGCATTTTGAAGGCATCTCACTGCAGTCAAGAAAGCCTCTGCACTCGAAGGCATCTCACTGCAGTCAAGAAAGCCTCTGCATGCATGTAACGTTCCACTTGGATGATGCTCCATCTTATACCTGTTAGCACAACAACTACATTCCCTACTTTCTTTTGCTCATAGGCTTTTGATATGTTAGTGGGTACCATTTCCATATATTAATGACATTCTATAATGGGAGGGATCGTAATAGTCGATGAAAAGAGGGTAATATTACTTACCTTATCAGGATCGTCGTTATCATCATTTCCTTGCATTTGCTCAGGCTTTCACTTGCAGTTGGTTTAAGAAAATAATGCATGTTGAGTTGCTTCCTCCTTAATGTTGTTGAGTGCTCTATTAGTTTCCTATTATCTAGTGTTAGTGTTTAGTGGTTTTTCTAGAGAAGAGGATTTTCGTTCTCACTTGGCCTGGGCTCGAGGAGTTGCTTCAAGAGAGTGGCCCACAAACATGCATAAATGAAACTGAGTGACTTGACACTATAGCGAAGCAGACATGATTGAAGGGGAAAGAAATGAAAAGGCCACCAAAAAAGGATTTTGCAGAATTTCATTTTTCTATGAATGGGGGAATGTGTAGGTAGGGTAGGGGTAAGAGGAGGAGAAATAACAACGAACGTTGTTACAAGAGCCTCCTTTCAATGTAATTCTCATGGTATTTCCTTACATCAACTGTGTTAGAATGTGATTCCTGCTTTGCTTTTTTACTTCATATCATACTTGGAAATAATGGAGTAAGCGCCAGTTGTAAGAGTCAATTAGTTCTAAGAGTCAGTTCATAGTTGAACTCTACTTCACTATCTATAGAGTCTAGTTGTTTGTGGTTTGCATGTAACCGACTCAGTAGAGTCTTTTCCTATTTAAGAATGTAATCAGTTTTCATTGAATAATTGAGAAGTGAGTGTAGCCTCACTGTGTGTTGTTTTCTCATATTTTATCTTGGTATCAGAGCCACGGGATGAGGTGCATAAATTCATAGAGGTCCGCAGGTCCCTCCTTTGGAAGGGTGCGGCGGCACACTACACAAAATTTCCGCACAACGAAAAAGAAAAATTTTCCACAGTAAACCTGAAGTTACAGTGCAGAAAGCTTTAAATATTTCCGCACTCAAGTCACTTGTGAGGTGTAGACTCCCCTCAGTCTATTGTAGCATGAGGTGCGGAAACCCTGGTGTTTACGCATGCATGGGTTTGAAGGCAAATCATGAATTTTGAAAGTTTTGTTTGCATTCCTTGGAGTTTATATAGTTTGCATGCGTGGGTTTGAGTTGGATTGTTGCGTGAGTGGGTGAGTGGAAGGGAGAGAAACATCCTTGCATTAATTCATGCATGAGCGAATCGTGAATGTCGTGTGGTGCGGTGAGCGTGGAGTGTAAGTCTTATTCTTGGAGCGTTGAAAGTTGAAAGAGCGTGCCGCGATTTCTTAAAAAAATTGTGAAGGTTCATTTTTTAATATGTGAGCTTTTTTTCATATGTGGAACATTGAATAAGAGTGCAACATTGTTTTATTAAGTGGATATTTATTTTATTAAAGCGTGCGGTGAAGTTTATTAAAAGTGATTTTTTATTCAAAGTGGGTTTTATTTTTGAAGTATAAACTTTAAAAGTGAATATTAAAGTTTATTTAAAAGAATATTATTTGTGAGATTTTGTTTAAAAAGAAAGCCGAGAGTTGAGATTGAGGGGGATCGGTGGTATCCAAAGGCAGAGCAACAGAAAGTTGCATATCCTTGGTGATTCTCTTGCAGAGAATATCTTGGAGAGATCGTGAATCCTCTGGCGGAGACCTACCTCAACGAAGCCAACAAGTTAGATGGTTCGAATTTCATTAACTGAAAATTCAAGATGTGGACGCTCATGGAAGGATATGGTGTCTGGAACATTGCGAAGGGAACTAAAGTGAAACTTGATGCGGCTGCAGGTGTGAAAGCAGCACAGATCCAAGATTGGGAGAAGCATGAAAACAAGGAAAATGTATTGTTGCGCATGTCAGTTAAAGATACCATAATTCCACATATTAGAGAAGCTATAACTTTTGCTGCAACATGGACAATGCTTAAAGCCTTATATGAAACTAGCAACACAAATCGCATTTTGTTCCTGAAAACTAAATTGCTAGGCATTAAGATGGATGGAAATGAATCTGTTAGTTCATTTTTGGGTTGCATGAAAGAGGTGAAAGAGAAGCTAGTACATATGGGGGAAACCATTTCCAACACTGATCTGGTCACTATTACCTTAAATGGTATGCTAGAAGATTATCATATGTTCATAATAGGTCTCGTAGCAAGGAAGAAATATCCTACGTTTGAAGAATTGACAGGTATTTTGCTGTAAGAGGAAGAGAGGCGCGAGAATCTGAAGCCTCACAATACAAATTTGGCATTGTGGTCAAATAAGAGATCCTCGAGAGGGAGATCAGGAGAAAGAGGTAGAGGAGTCAGTTCATGGAAGAGAGGTGGTTCATGGCAGAGAGGCAATTCATCGCAGAGAAGACAATATCCAAATCAAGGTATGCAATCTGACAGGAATGAGTCAAAGAGTTTCTTTTATTGTGGTCGACCTGGACATATTGTTAAAGACTGTCATAAGAAGAAAAGTGATGAGGCTAGGAACAAACCTAGAACACATTCAGGTCATTATGCAGAAAAATTGTCAAATCATTATCTCAGATTATTTATTGCTAGTGATGATATTGACGAACCCCCAAATTTTAATTCACGGGATCTTAGGCTATTTGTGTCTAACACTGCTTTATGTGTTGAAACAGATGATTATGATGCCTGGTTTGTGGATTCTGGAGCATCAGTACATATGACATGCAATAAGATGTGGTATACTAATTTTAAAGAAACAAAAAATGGAGCCAGCATATATCTTGGTGATACCGCGCTCATCAGATCAAGGGATATGGATACATTCCTATGACATTGTCGAATGGTACAATTCATCAAAGTCACAATGTTGTTTATGTGCCAGGAATAAAGAAAAATTTGATCTCTATGTCCACCATTATAGATCAGGACTTGAAAGTTGATTTTTTCAAATATTATTGCATAGTGAAGGATCTGTTGGACCATTTCAAAACTGTTGCAACGGGAGTCAGAGCAGGAGG
Source organism: Picea engelmannii (assembly GCA_009831015.1). Lineage (NCBI taxonomy): Eukaryota > Viridiplantae > Streptophyta > Pinopsida > Pinales > Pinaceae > Picea > Picea engelmannii. The sequence goes on from ML793020.1 coordinate 117,449, forward strand.
CCTATACAAACTTGATGTTACCATCAAAGCACATCATGCACTGACTTCTACAACTATGCCAATATAGATTCTTTGGCATCAAAGGTATGGACACATCAATCATCTTGATTTATTGTTATTACAGAAAACGAATATGGTTGAAGGACTTCCCATGTTAAAGAATGAGAAAGTTTCTTGTGATGGATGTGCATTAAGAAAGATGCACAGAGATGAATTCCCCTCTAATCCTGATAGGAAAAAGAGAGAAGTGTTAGATATTGTGCATACTAATGTTTGTGGGCCTATGCAGACTAGCTCTTTAGGAGGTGCATTTTACTTTTTGTTATTTATTGATGATTGCATGAGATACACATGGGTTTACTTCCTTAGACGAAAAAGTGATGTTTACGAGTACTTTAAGGAATTCAGAACCATGGTGGAAAAGAAGATGGGAAAATCCATCAAAATCCTCCGTTTAGATCAAGGGGGAGAGTATAAATCGGGGGACTTAAAAAAATATTGCAAAGATAATGGAATAGTACAACAGTTTATAGTACCTCACACTCCACAGCAAAATGGAGTTGCAGAAAGGAAAAACATAACTTTGGTAGAGTGTTCATGCAGTATGATGAAAGGTAAGAATCTCTCGAATGCATTTTGGGCTGAAGCCATAAATACTGCAGTTTATTTAAAGAATAGAAGTCAAACAATGCGTCTTGATAATGTTACTCCTTTTGAAGCCTTGCATGGTTCCAAACCTGCAGTTCATAATTTGAAAGTATTTGGGTGTAAGGATTTTTCTCATATTCCAAAGGAGAATAGGAGGAAATTGGATGCTAAAGCCATTAAATGTATTTTCATTAGGTATTGTTTTGAATTCAAATCATACAAACTATTTGATCCTGCTACTCACAAAGTATTTGCAAGTAGAGATGTATTTTTCTATGAGCAGGAAGCAGGAAATCATGACAACAACAGTCATGAAGAATGACATTGACTTCTTGATGAAGGAGTTAAAGAAGAGCAACATCAGTCACCACAACAACAACCACCACAATAGCAACCATCCCCGCAGGGATAGCAGCAACAACATCAAGAAGGACTCGGTGATATGGACAATTCAAGCAATCACAGTTCACCTAGAGGTGAAGACAGATCTTCACAAAGTGGGGAGGAAGATAATCAATTGAGAAAATATTTCCGACAAGTTCGACTCCCTGAGAGGTATAAAGACTATGCTCTAATGAGTAGCATTTCAAATATCATAGAACCCATTAGTTTTGATGAAGCAAATGAACATGATGAATGGTAAAATGCAATGGGGAAAGAATATGAATCTATAATGAAAAAAAATACTTGGGAATTGACTGAATTGCCTAAACATAAGAAGCCCATTGGATGCAAATGGATATACAAACCCAAATTTAAATCAGATGGTAGTATAGACAAATATAAGGCTAGACTGGTTGCAAATGGGTATTCACAAACATAAGGGATTGATTATGCTGAAACATTTGCACTAGTAGCTAATTGAATACTATCAGAATGTTAATTGGTTTAGCTACAAAGTATCATTGGAAGCTACACTAGTTAGATGTTAAATATACATTTTTGAATGGTGAGTTAAAGGAGGAGGTTTACCTTACTCAACCTGAAGGGTTTGTGGAAAAAGGGCAAGAACATTTAGTGTGTAAGTTAAATAAAACATTGTATGGACTAAAACATGCACCTAGGTCATGGTATGAGAAGATAGACTTTTTCTTTCTTCAACAGGGTTTTATGAGGAGCAAAAGTGATCCAAATTTGTATATCAAATTTGATGCACATGGGTATATAGTATTGATTTCCTTATATGTTGATGATTTGATAATTACAGGAAATGCAAAGAAATTAATTGATGAAATCAAGGAGCAGTTGTCAAAAGTTTTTGAAATGAAAGATCTTGGTGAGTTACATTACTGTCTAGACCTTGAAATTTGGAGAAATGTAGGCCAAACTTTTGTTTGTCAGAGTAAGTATATCAGAGAAGTACTTAAGAGATTTAAAATGGATCAATGTAAGTCTTCTACTGTTTCCATGCAGCATAATGTGAAACTTTCTTGTGATGATGATTCGAAGGAGGTGAATGACACTGTGTATAGACAAATGGTGGGTAGTTTGAATTATCTCACCACAACCAGACCTGATATTTCATATTCTATGAGTGTGTTAAGTTAGTTTATGGCAAAACCTCATGAAATCCATTGGAATGCAACAAAGCCAGTACTCAGGTATATAAGAGGAGCACTTGATTATGGTATTAAATATACTGATGCATCTTATGTTGAGTTGACAGGTTACTTAGATTCTGATTGGGCTAGCAATCCAGATGATCGAAGATCAACCACTGGATATGCATTTAGCATTGGATCCGAGGTTGTTTCATCAAGTAGTAAAAAGTAGCCTATTACATCTTTGTCTTCTACTGAAGCAGAATATAAAGCCTTGTGTGCAGCAACTTGTGAAGTTGTTTGGTTAAGAAGTTTCTTCAAGATGTTGGAAAAGAATGAAAGGAACCTACTATGATCAAATGTGATAATCAAAGTTCAATCAATATTGCGAAGAATCCTATTTTTCATGCAAGGACAAAGCATGTTGAAGCTTAGTTACATTTTGTTAGAGAAAATTTGCAGTCAAATGAAATAGCTCTTATGTATTGTAATACTCGTGAAAATGATGCTGATATTTTCACTAAGCCTCTTGGAAAGATTAAATTTGAGTTGTTTAGGGAGATGCTAGGTGTAGAAGTCAATCCATTCTCCATTAAAGGGGAGACTTGGAAATAATGGAGTAAGCGCCAGTTGTAAGAGTCAGTTAGTTCTAAGAGTCAGTTTGTAGTTGAACTCTACTTCACTATCTGTAGAGTCTAGCTGTTTGTGGTTTGCATGTAACCGTGAGCATAGCCTCACCGTGTGTTGTTTTCTTATATTTTATCTATCATATCGATACTTGTGTTGTGGGTGTATTGTTACAGGTGCCCTGCATGGAGTAAACCTACCTGGATCACATGAAATTGGGAGTTTCTCATGCCAAGCAGAGCTCTCTTAATATCCACGAAGTTAAATCCGTTCTTCCATAGTGATTTATGTACTGCCTCTTAATATCAAGAAATCCTAATTATGTTTTCCTCTACAGTTCATTCGTGATTCTCATAGATTAATTATGTGTATGTCTTTGCAGTGGGAAAATCATAGAAGTTGAGGTGGTGGATGGAGGGCTGGTCAGGGTCAATTTATCAGAGGCATTTATGTTATGGTAAATATTTGTTCGAGTTTTTAGCAATATGACTAAATGCTATGGAATTTCAGCCTAACAAACGACATGTGGGATGTCCCTTGTAGTCGAATTAGGTTTTGATTGTAGATGAGCTTATTGGGGTCAGATTTGGCAGGTTTTCGAAAATTGGTGAACTCTGAGTAGGGCGATATTGTTTGGTCTCAGTAGGGATGCCTGAGTGCTTGTCTTCCTGATAAAATCTGGGATGATTTCACAATATCCATAGGTAGACTGAGGTGTATGCCTTAATTGGCTTTTGAAACCAAATATTTTTAGTGATTTTAGCAGTCTTTGAATTGGAGAGATTTCAGAGAGACTAGTATTATAGAACCATAATGAAGTTCGGCCAGCAAGATTCTTGTTCAATGAGGAGGGTAGTGTTTGCTGAAAATGAAGAGAATTGCTCAAAATAGAATTATGCCTCATAAAATTCACATGTTTGTGAAAATGCCGCCCGCCCTTAATTTGATATGCAGAAAATCAACCATGCTTGTAATTTAGTGGGAATTATGTTTGGATTTCTTGTGTGAGACATTATAGAATTCCGAAGGTAATTTATGCCAACAATTTTTGTGATTGATCAAAGTTTTTTGTATATACATACCTCAGGAAAGGAAAGGCACTTAACGTTGGACTTATTTATCCGCACGAACATTTGAAAATGTACCCATACATTTCTCAAATTCCTGTCTTTGAATCCCGTAGAACTACACACTGGTAATGCACCCACTCGAAGGAAAAAAGGGCTCGCCCTCCTCCCTGCTAGATCCTTTCGGGAGGTCTGGCCGTGGTACCTTTCTCAGAGGCTGAATGAAATAGGAAAGAAAAAATCCAACATAACGAAGGCTGACTTGATGCTTCTGTGCGATCTGCATGCACAACGAAAAGTAACAAGAGTACTGAAGCTTCAGGTTCGACCAAGAAAGATTTAAGAAATAACAAATCTACCATCATCATGAAGAGCAAGGGATTGAGTAAGTAGCCATCGAAATCCAAATTTTGATCATAGAAATGCCCAAGATGACACGTCGATCGACCAAAATAAATGCATGTTGATTTCAAGCTTGCCACGATCAAACCTTAGGCAGAGAATGTATTTTCAGTTTTCCATATACATTGTGCCTCATCTAATTTTAAATTTAAATTAAAGTAGACTTCACAGACTGTTTTTCTTTTCATTTTTCCTGTAAAACATAAATACTTTTACTATAAAAAATAAATACTTTCACTTTTCCTTGTAGAAAATTAAATTGTGTGCCAGAAAACCAATTTCCGGAAACTTTAGTCTTATTTTTATTTTAGTGTTTTTTTCGGGTCTCCACTTTAAAAAAAGAAATAGTTTACTAGCAGTGAAAAATAAAAAATAAACTTATGCACAGACTTATCTTTTTCTTTTCATTTTTCCGGTAAAAAAATTTAAAAATCATTTTTACTTGTAAATTTTTTTTTAAATAATCTACTCCAAGCAAATAAATAATACTTTTGCACCAAAAAAGATAACTATTTTTTAAAATTAACTTTCAATTAGGTCATGTTTTTGGTAATAACAAACAATGCAATTTTGAAACTTCACTCAAACTCATTTTAGGGGGACTTGATAGACGTGATTTCATTCATCTATGGTTTATAGCGAACATATATTATTTTTTTAACACTTTTGATGATTATAATTATAATCATTTAGAATTAATTTTTCTCAAATTTAACTGTAGCACACCTTTTCAGCTACCATGGCTTAATCGCTCTTAAAAGGAAACTTTAACACCACTTGGTACATAACTCATACAGGTATTATATAATCCACATGCATTTAAACAAATAAACACATTCTACACAGAGTATTCATATGAGTTATTGCCATAATTAACAATCAATAGCGTTTCATACTAATTCATATACACAACAGAAATCATGATAACATAAGTAGTAGAGTCATGCAAAACATGATTAAAACATAATCAGATACTTATCTTTTAACAGTGGTAGAATCCACCAACCAAGTGCAGGCCTTCCATGAACCTCCCAGCCTTAGACCACACTGCTCATCAGCTCAGCAATGGGTCACCCTCGAACTGAGACTAAGCTCCACCTCGAGACAAGGAATCCTAGGTTAGGCTGAGGTTACAGGGAAAACAACACATAGCCACAGGAAGGGATTCTCTCCTAGGAACCACCCACACTCACTGCCCACAGACCCTCATTTCCCACATGCCTGTTCCACCCCATGAGTATACACCTTCTCTGTCACCTGGATAGTCCTTCAGCTGCTAACCTCCCTTTCCTTGGGTTACAGTAACAGAATGGACTTGAAGTATCCAGGTTTTATGGTAGCTACAGGGTTCCTTCCAGGAGTTCTCTCCTTCCTCTGCGCACTCTCTCACTTGGAGAGATTCGCTCACAGGTCAACAAACCTTCCACGCAATCCAGCACTGCGTGGCCACACAACCAACGAAAAAACAGACATGAATTTTTCCACAGGCTCAGCAATGGAAAAATGGCTCAGGGTCACAGCTTCGGGACAAAGATCTCATGCACAGGCTCGATCTCGGGTAGTGGATTCACACGGATTCTCCAAACACAACACGGGATTTTTCGATTCAAACAAAGGTGAAACCGTCTCGTTCAGAATTGATCACAGGCTTTTGGTTCAGTACAGAGGTATACATGAGTTTTTCAGTTCAGAAGGTGTATGAGGTTTTTCTGTAGAGCTCGGGTCAGACGTACTACTCTGAGCCCGTACACCCTCAGGCAGTCCGCTCGAATGAGAGAGTGAACCCCCCTCACGGTCCACCCAAACTATTTTATTCACATGCACCAGGGTCGACACTTGTCGCCCTGGAGACTGCATGCGTTCCACCAGCACGCTTCACCTTCCCTTGGTTAGGAACTTAGGATAAAAAATATAAATGGCACATGTTATTTTGGAATAATAATAAAATATTATTCCTAAGCTTAAGCCCCCCCCTAGGCTAAACACTTAGCCCCTTTTCCCACCTTCCAGCCCCTAATCCCTTGCCTTCTCTGTGGATGCTCAGTCCCCCTTCACTCATTCATCGTGGTCAGTCTACACCTGGTGGTGTTTACAATTTTACTAAATGTTTTTGCATATATATACAAGTACAAAATCAGGCCTTTGGCCTCCAACCCTTAGGCTCTCTGGCCTAACAATCACATAAGTCCACCGAATTATAAAAAAATCGCTCACCAGCCTATAACACATATTTACAATTCATTCCATACATCAGATTTATAATTGGGCTCTGCCTTGGGGACATTACAATCCCCCTCCCTTATTTTTGCACTGTCCTCAGTGCAACTTACACTGTCTCTGCAAGCCTTTCAAAATTTTCAAAAAGATGCGGGTACTCTGCCCGCATAACTTCTTCATGCTCCCATGTCACATCCTCAAGACCGTACCAGGTCCACTGAACCTTTATAAGCTCTATCGCTCGATTCCGGAGCTGTTTTCTTTTCCTGTCCAATATGCACACATGATGCACTTGCAGGACACCTTCTAGTTCCACCTAAATCACATTCCAATCGATAACATGATTAGTATCAGGTACATATTTCTTAAGCAGTGAAACATGAAACACATTATGTATAGTCATAGATGCAGGTAGTGCAAGCATGTATGCAACTGGCCCAATCCTTTCCAGGATCTCAAATG
>ML793020.1:124476-136127 GCA_009831015.1 Picea engelmannii
TTGTAGGCGAATTCTACCAAATACAGGTAGTCTTCCCACCTTGATGGTTTGTCCATCACATACATTCTCAATATGTCTTCTATTACCCTGTTCACCCTCTCTGTCTGACCATCAGACTCAGGATGATACACTGTACTAAAGTTCAGATTTGTTCCGAATCCCTTGAACAGTCCTTTCCAAAAATTCGAGGTTAATTTCGGGTCCCTATCAGACATAATTGTCTTAGGAATTTCGTGCAAGCGTGCAACTTCTTTTAAAAAGATATCAACAACATCAGCTGCCCTGTGGGTGGTTTTTAGTGGAATAAAATGGGCGGCTTTAGTAAGCTTGTCCACCACCACCATGATTGAATTATGCTTCTTGTTGGTTCTAGGTAGTCCGGTGATAAAATCCATTGTTATCACGTTCCATTTCCACTCAGGAATGGGTAAAGGCTGCAACAACCCTGTTGGGTGTCTATGTTCAGCCTTAACATTCTGGCACTACATACATCTAGCGATGTATTCAACAATTTCTTTCTTCATACCTGGCCAAAAATAATGGCTTTTGACTGCTGCCACAGTCTTTTGATATCCAGGAAGTCCACCATAAGCCACGTTATGCATCTCCTTTAGAATTGCCAACTTCAATTCTCGGACATTGGGTACATACACTCTGTTTTTATACAAAAGTAAACCATTAGTTCCCAAGGTGTAACTTTCCTTGGTCTATGGTCTCTCGCACTGTTGTAGCTTTGCTACAAGACTTCTGTACTACAAATCAATATTTGCAGCTTCCAAAATTCTGTCTTTCATCTCAGTCCTGTACATGCTAATGGCTGTAGCATGTAATTTGTGCACTTTTCTGCTGAGTGCATCAGCCACCTTATTTTCTTTCCCTTTGATATGCTTGACATCAAAGTCATATTCGCACAGAAACTCTAGCCATCTGGGTTGCCTCGCATTTAAAGTTGGCTGATCAAATAAATACTTCAGACCGTTGTGGTCTGTTCTTAATTCGAATCTCCTTTCCATGAGGTAATGTCTCCATTTCCTCAAGGCGTGGACTATTGCTGCTAGATCTAAATCGTGAGTGGCATAATTCCTTTCATTCTCTTTCAACTTTCGGGACTCATACCAAATTACAAATACTTCTTGGCTGAGAACTCCTCCCAGCCCCTCCTTACACACATCTGTGCACACTACGTAATCCTTATTTGGATCATCAATCTTCAGGATTGGAGCACTGGTTAGTAGCTGCTTCGCTGGAAGCTGCTCTCACATTCTTCAGTCCACTGGAACTTCTTCTCCTTCCTTTGCAAGGAAGTGATAGGGTGAGCTATCTTTGAGAATCTAGCTATAAACCTTCTGTAGTAGCCTGCTAGACCCATAAAAGATCTAACTTATACCACATTCCTTGGCGCTAACCATTCTTGAATGGCCTCAACCTTTTCAGGATCCACAATGATCCCTTCCTTTGATATAATGTGCCCCAAGTAATGAATCTACCTTTGGTAAAATGAGCACTTGCTCAGTTTTGCGTACAACTGGTGTTCTCTCAAGACCTGCAACACCATTCTCAGGTGTTGTTCATGTTCTTCCTCTGTCTTCGAATACACCAAGATATCGTCTAGGAAGACTATGACAAACTTGTCCAAATAATCTCTGAACACTCCATTCATTAAACACATGAAAACAACAGGTGCATTTGTCAGTCCAAACGACACCACTGTGAATTCATAATGACCGTACCTTGTTCTAAAGGTGGTCTTGCTAATGTCCTCATCATTTATTCTCACTTGGTGATATCCAGATCTAAGATCTATTTTTGAAAATATTTTCGCATCCTTCAACTAATCAAAAAAATCATCAATCCTTGGCAGAGGATACTTGTTCTTGACAGTGACCTTATTCAACTATCGAAAATCAATGCATAGTCTCAATGTCCCATCTTTCTTCTTCACAAATAGGACCGGGACTCCCCAAGGTGACACGTTGGGGTGAATGTATCCCTTCTTTATTAGCTCTTCAAGCTGCAATTGCAACTCTTTCAGCTCTGGCATACTTATTCTATAAGGAGCCTTCAAAACTGGAGCTGCTCCAGGCATCAAATTTATAGAAAAATCGATGTCCCTCTTCGGAGGTAGTCCAGGTACCTCCTGAAATACATCCTTGAATTCTTTGAGTACCTCATGATATTCCAGATTAGAGACTACATCTCAGGATGCTTCTTCCACTCGAGATGCATATAATTGACAGCCTTTTCGGTAACATTTCTTCAGTTGCATGGCTGATATTTCCCTAACAGCCACGGCTCTGGGAATTCCTTGGACTGTTATCGGATTTCCCTCTTCATTTAGGAAGGTAAACCTCTTGTTATGGCAATCCAAAAGGGCATGGTGCTGGTCCAACCAGTCCATTCCAATTAAGCAATCGTATGAGCCTAAAGGAAAAATGTTCAATTCATCCTTAATGCTCATTCCTTTCATGTCCACTGAACAAGACTTAACCAATTCAGTGACCTTCCTCTTGGTCCCTGTGGACAACTTGACTAACCAAGACTTTTCATGTTTGCTTCTTATTAAATGCAAACTTTCCACCACTCTAGGATCTATATAACTATGGCTAGCCCCTGAATCAATTAAAATAACAAGTGGTCGGTTGTTGATCATACCTTCCACTTCAATCATGTGTGATTGAAATTCTTCTTGTTTGTTGTCTAGGGCTACGTATATCCTTGGCATTCTGCTGCCCATATCCTCCACTGTTTCAGCTTGCTAAACAGTATGGACAGTTCTTGCTTTGTCTTTTCTGTGGGGGCAGTCTCTGTACCTATGATTCCCTTTACAACCCCAACACTCCATAGGTGGAGACCTTGGCATCTGCTCACTCCCTTCAACTTTCCTGGGGTCTCTAAAAGATGACTATCCCCAAGGGATGTTCTTGAAAAAGGGTGGCCTATTTCCCTTCTGCCTCTGTTATTTCTTAAACCTCTTCTGGTCATCCCAAGCCTTCCAAAAGGTAGGCTTTTCTCTTTGTTGTTCGTATAAGCATTTCACCCTTCTTATTGTTTCTTCCATAGTCTTAGGATCATCATATTGAATCTTGTCCCCAATGGAAGGTGGCGATCCACTAAGATACCTCTGAATTTTAACATCCTCGTCTTTGATGAATGGAACATACTTCAGTAGTTCCAGGAAACTTCGTTCATACTCATCAATGGTCATACTTCCCAACTTGAGTTCGAAGAACTCCTTCATCTTTCTGTCATAGTATCTTTTGGTCAGGTATTTCTTCTCAAAATACCTCTTAAACTCCTTCCATGTGACCTCTTTCTCTCTGATGTGTTGCACCTGCACTAACTGATCCCACCACATGGATGCTTTTCCTTTCAGCTGGTACATTACAATTCTTCCTTCTGCATGGGCAGAATAATTCTACAGTTGGAAGTATTCTTTATACCCAGCAACCATATTTCGACATATTCTTCCTTCTTATGTTCACCATCGAACATAGGTGGTTTAATCTTGTTGATTTCCCCTTTCATTTCATCCCTTCCAGATTTTCGGTGCTTTCTGGTAGGAGACGAGCTTGAACTACTGTGTGTTCCCCTATTGGAATGTCTTTGGGAGTGACTAAGATGTCGGCTACCACTCCTCAACCTCCTTTTCCTCTCGGGAGTCCTGACGCTTCTTGATCTCCTTCTTCTTCTAGGGGTTCTGCGACTCTTCATCTTTATTGAGTCTCTTCCCTTCTCGATTTTTATCTCTATTCTTTCCAGGCTCTTCAAAAATTTTAAGTTTAATACACCCTACCGATCCCTGACTTTCATGAGCTTTCGGCTATCAGCTCGACGAGCCTGGGCCTCTCTTTGTAATCCTTCAATGATTTTCATTATGTGCCCTTCCTTATCCTTTTATTTTCCATGCCCATTGGAGTTCGATCCTTCCACTTCCACATTGACATCCTTTCCTTCCCATTTGTCTCCTGTTTCGGAGGCAATCTGCACTTTTTCCCATTCTATACTCGGCGTTGGTTAACTGGAGTCCCAACCCTCATTGAACTCTGCACACGCACTGTGCAATTCAATTTGAAGTTTGTCAGGCCATTAAAACTTCATGAACAATCCACAAAATTTATATGCTAATACGAACCAGAACAAAAGACATTTCGATTCAAATAAGTTTTCTAAGCTCTCATTCGGCTCTGCAATTTTCGGGTCTTTGAAACTTTTGTTTTCGACATTTCGGGACTTTCGGGCCTTCGGGTTTTCGGTACCCAGGACTTTGGGTTTTCGGCACTCGGGATTTCATTTTACAGTGACTCCCAACCTTTTATCATTTCAATTCCCGAATTCTGAAAAATCGGTTTCCTTATTCTCCGGGCCCACAACATAGTTGTCGTCCTTAAAATCCACTATGATTCTTCTGTCTTCGGAGATTTCGGGACTTCAGGACTTCGGGTTTTCGGTCCATAAAGATTTCAGACTTTCTTTCCTTTCCAATCCCCGACTTCTAAAATTCCGATTTACTTTACCCTCCGGGCCCACATAGCATAGTGGTCACCCACAACCACGGTGGCACGTGGCACGTTCATGAGGGTCCATGACGATTTTAACGACGTCATCAGGTCCCAGCACTCTCGCTTTTCTTCTTGACCCACTGGCACATGGTACATCTCCATGTGTGCATGTCCATTCCTAGTAAAATCCAACGGTCATATCTTTCTCAGAGCTACAATGCAAATCCTTTCGGCGTTTTGGGGTTTCGGGCATCAGAAGTTCGTGCATCCACACATCTTGAACTTCCATTTGCCGAAATCCTGAAATCACTGTCTATTTAACTACTTGATCCAACGGTCAAGTTCTTCTCCCCATGATCTACGGTGTAGGTTGTTTCGGGATTTCGGGGTTTTGGGTTTCGGAGTTGTTCACCTCTCCTCACTCCCCATCTCCCAAAATGTCGATTTATTCCTGGAAAATTAATGGTCCAGATCTCTCTTAGATCGACGGTTATGATCCAATCATGAATTTGCGTTTCGTGAATTCTCACGAACTCACCCTTTGACCATTTCAAGTTACGAGTCAACGAAATGTTGATTGCTCCCCACGCGTTCTTTCTGATGGACGGTCCTGACTAATTCAGGATTTCACGTATCGCGATTTCCACACTCCTGTGAAATTCCAAAGGGCTTTAAACCCCATGCACACTTTCCAGATCTGACGGTCACGAGGGTTCACCTTCCCTCCCAAACAGATCCTAAAGCTCCAACACTTCTGGTGTGGAGTCCTCTTTCCCTGTGTACTTATACCACACTAGCTACGGTTTCATAACGCCGCTATACCTCCTAAGCTTAAAAATTCATCACATAACTCCTTGACACTTTAGAGAAAATTAGGGTCTGAAATTGGCCTTCCAGACCCAATTTTCCCTCGCATTCTCGGTCCAAAGACCACTCCACTAGCCCATCTAGTCTCAGTGTCTGAAACCTTGGCTTGGTATCAGAGCCAAGGTTTCGAAACTGAGCCTAGATGGGCCAGTGGAGTGGTCTTTGGACCAAGAATGCGAGGGGAAATTGGGTCTGGAAGGCCAATTTCGGACCCGGGTTTGCTCCAAAGTGTTAAGGAGTTACTTGACGAGTTTTTAAGCTCAGGAGGTATAGCGGTGTTATGAAACCGCAGCCAGTGTGGTATAAATCCACAGGGAGAGACGACTCCACACCAGAAGTGTTGGAGCTTTAGGATCTGTTCGGGAGGGAAGGTGAACCCTCGTGACTGTCAGATATGGAAAGTGTGCATGGGGTTTAAAGCCCTTTGGAATTGCACAGGAGTGTGGAAATCGTGATACGCGAAATCCGGAATTAGTCAGGACCGTCCATCAGAAAGAATGCGTGGGGAGCAATCAACCTTTCGATGACTCGTAACTTGAAATGGTCAAAGGGTGAGTTCGTGAGAATTCACGAAATGCGAATTCATGATTGGATCATAACCGTTGATCTAAGAGAGATCTGGACCGTTAATTGGCCAGGAAGAAATCGATGTTTTGGGAGATGGGAAGTGAGGAGAGGTGAACAACTCTGAAACCCAAAACCCCGAAATCCCGAAACAACCTACACTGTAGATCGTGGGGAGAAGAACTTGACCATTAGATCAAGTAGTTAAATAGACAGTGATTTCAGGATTTCGGCAAATGGAAGTTCAAGATGTGTGGATGCATGAACTTTCGATGCCCGAAACCCCGAAACGTCGAAAAGATTTGCACTGTAGATCTAAGAAAGATCTGACCGTTGGATTTTACTAGGAATGGATGTGGACACATGGAGATGTACCATGTGCCAGTGGGTCGAGAAGAAAAGCGAGAGTGGTGGGACCTGATGACATCATTAAAAACGACGTGGACCCTCATGAACGTGCCACGTGCCACCGTGGTTGTGGGTGACCACTGTGCTATGTGGGCCCGGAGGGTAAAGTAAAATCAAAATTTGGGAAGTCGAGGGTTGGAAAGGAAAGCAAGTCTGACAGCCTCATGGACTGAAAACCCAAAGTCCCGAAATCTCCAAAGACAAAATAATCGTAGCGGATTTGAAGGACGACAACTATGTTGTGGGCCCGGAGAATAAAGAAACTAATTTTTCAGAATTTGGGAATGGAAATGATAAAAGGTTGGGAGTCACTGCAAAATGAACTCCCGGGTGACGAAAACCCGAAAGTCCTGAAATGCCGAAAATGAAATTTTCGAAGACCCGAAAATTGCAGAGCCGAATGAGAGCTCATAAAACTTATTTGAATTGAAATGTCTTTTGTTCTTGTTTGTATTGGTGTATAAATGTTGTGGATTGTTCATGAAGTTTTAATGGCCTGAAAAACTTTGAATTGAATTACACAGTGCGTATGCAGAGTTCAACGAGGGTCAGGACTCCAGTTAACCAACGCCGAGTATAGAATGGGAAAAGGTGCAGATTGCCTCCGAAACAGGAGACTAATGGGAAGGAAAGGATGTCAATGTGGAAGTGGAAGGATCGAACTCCAATGGGAATGAAAATAAAAAGGATAAGGAAGGACACATATTGAAAATCATTGAAGGATTGCAAAGAGAGGCCCAGGCTCGCCGAGCTGATAGCCGAAAGCTCATGAAAGTCAGGGATCGACAGGGTGTATTAAACTTAAAATTTTTGAAGATCCTGGAAAGAATAGAGAGGAAACTCAAGAAGGGAAGAGACTCAAGTAAGACAGAGAGTCGCAGAACCCCTGGAAGAAGAAGGAGATCAAGAAGCGTCAGGAATCCTGAGAGGAAAAGGAGGTCGAGGAGTGGTAGCCGACATCTTAGTCGCTCCCAAAGACATTCCAGTAGGGGAACATGCAGTAGTTCGAGCTCGTCTCCTACCAGAAAGCACCGAAAATCTGGAAGGGATGAATTGAAAGGGGAAATCAACAATATTAAACCGCCTACGCTTGATGGTGAACAAAAGAAGGAAGAAGATGCCAAAATATGGTTGCTGGGTATAAAGAAATACTTCCAACTGCAGAATTATTCTTCCCATGTAGAAGGAAGAATTGCAATGTACCAGCTGAAAGGAAAAACATCCATGTGGTGGGATCAGTTAGTGCAGGTGCAACACATCAGAGAGAAAGAGGTCACGTGGAAGGAGTTTAAGAGGTATTTTGAGAATCAATACCTGACCAAAAGATACTATGACAGAAAGATTTAGGAGCTCTTCGAACTCAAGTTGGGCAGTATGACCATTGATGAGTATGAACGAAGTTTTCTGGAACTACTGAAGTATGTTCCATTCATCAAAGACGAGGCTGTCAAAATTCAGAGGTATCTGAGTGGAATGCCACCTTCCATTGGGGACAAGATTCAATATGATGATCCTAAGACTATGGAAGAAACAATAAGAAGGGAGAAATGCTTATACGAACAACAAAGAGAAAAGCCTACCTTTCGGAAGGCTTGGGATGACCAGAAGAGGCTTAAGAAAGAGCAGAGGCAAAAGGGAAACAGGCCACCTTTTTTCAAGAACAACCCTTGGGGACAATCATCTTTTAGAGACCTCGGGAAAGTTGAAGGGAGTGAGCAGATGCCAAGGTCTCCACCTATGGAGTGTTGGGGCTGTAAAGGGAATCATAGGTACAGAGACTGCCCCCACAGAAAAGACAAAGCAAGAACTGTCCATACTATTCAACAAGCTGAAATAGTGGAAGATATGGGTAGTAGAATGCCGAGGATCTATGCAGCCCTGGACAACAAACAAGCAGAATTTCAGTCACACATGATTGAAGTGGAAGGTACGATCAACAACCGACCACTTGTTATTTTAATTGATTTAGGGGCTAGCCATAGTTATATAGATCCTAGAGTGGCCGGAAGTTTGCATTTAACAAGAAGCAAACATGAAAAGTCTTGGTTAGTGAAGTTGGCCACAGGGACCAAGAGGAAGGTCACTGAATTGGTTAAGTCCTATTCAGTGGACATGAAAGGAATGAGCACTGAGGCTGAACTGAACATTTTTCCTTTAGGCTCATACGATTGCTTAATTGGGATGGACTGGTTGGACCAGCATCATGCCCTTCTGGATTGTCGTAAAATAAGGTTTACCTACCTGAACGAAGAGGAAAATCTGGTAACAGTCCAAGGAATTCCTAGAGCCGTGGCTGTTAGGGAAATATCAGCCATGCAGCTGAAGAAATGTTATCGGAAAGGCTGTCAATTATATGAATATTGGGTGGAAGAAGCATCCCGAGATGTAGTCTCGAATTTGGAAGATCACGAGGTACTCAAAGAATTCAAGGATGTATTTCAGGAGGTACCTGGACTACCTCCGAAGAGAGACATCGATTTTTCTATAAATTTGATGCCTGGAGCAGCTCTAGTTTCGAAGGCTCCTTATAGAATGAATACGCCAGAGCTGAAAGAGTTGCAATTGTAGCTCGGAGAGCTACTAAAGAAGGGATACATTTGCCCTATCGTGGCACCTTGGAGAGCCCCGGTCCTATTCGTGAAGAAGAAATATGGGACGTTGAGACTGTGCATTGATTTCTAGCAGTTGAATAAGGTCACTATCAAGCACAAGTATCCTCTGCCAAGGATTGATGATCTTTTTGATTAGTTGAAGGATGCGAAAATATTTTCAAAAATAGATTTCAGATCTGGATATCACCAAGTGAGAATAAATGATGAGGACATTAGCAAGACCGCCTTTAGAATAAGGTACGGTCATTATGAATTCACAGTGGTGCCGTTTGGACTGACAAATGCACCTGTTGTTTTCATGTGATTAATGAATGGAGTGTTCAGAGATTATTTGGATAAGTTTGTCATAGTCTTCCTGGACGATGTCTTGGTGTATTCCAAGATAGAGGAAGAACATGAACAACACCTGAGAATGGTGCTGCAGGTGTTGAGAGAACACCAACTATATGCAAAACTGAGTAAGTGCACATTTTACCAAAGGCAGATTCATTACCAGGGGCACATTATATCAAAGGAAGGGATCGTTGTGGATCCTGAAAAGGTTGAGGACTTTCGAGAATGGTCATCGCCAAGGAATGTGGCGGAAGTTAGATCTTTTATGTGTCTGGTAGGCTACTACAGAAGGTTTATAGCCAAATTCTCAAAGATAGCTCACCCTATCACTTCCTTGCAAAGGAAGGAGAAGAAGTTCCAGTGGACTGAAGAATGTGAGAGAAGCTTCCAGCGATTGAAGCAGCTACTAACCAGTTCTCCAATCCTAAAGATGACAGATCCAAATAAGGATTACGTAGTGTGCATAGATGTGTGTAAGGAGGGGCTGGGAGGAGTTCTCAGCCGAGAGGGATTTGAAATTTGTTATGAGTCCCGAAAGCTAAAAGAGCATGAAAGGAATTATGCCACTCACGATTTAGAGCTAACAACAATCGTCCATGCCTTGAGGAAATGGAGACATTACCTCATGAGAAGGAGATTCAAATTAAGAATAGACCACAACGGTCTGAAGTATTTATTTGATCACCCGACTTTAAATGCGAGGAAAACCAAATGGCTAGAGTTTCTGTGAGAATATGACTTTGATATCAAGCATATCAAAGGGAAATAAATAAGGTGGTTGATGCACTCAGCAGAAAAGCGCACGAATTACATGCTACATCCATTAGCATGTACAGGACTGAGATGAATGACAGAATTTTGGAAGCTGCAAATACTGATTTGCAGTACAGAAGTCTTGTAGCAAAGCTACAGCAGCGCGAGAGACCACAGACCAAGGAAAGTTACACCTTGGGAACTAATGGTTTACTTCTATATAAAATCAGAGTGTATGTACCCAATGTTCGAGAATTGAAGCTGGAAATTCTAAAGGAGATGCATAACGTGGCTTATGCTGGACATCCTGGATATCAGAAGACTGTGGCAGCAGTCAAAAGCCATTATTTTTGGCCGGGTATGAAGAAAGAAATTGTTGAATACATCGCCAGATGTATGGAGTGCCAGGAGGTTAAGGCTGAGCATAGACACCCAACAGGGTTGTTGCAGCCTTTACCCATTCTTGAGTGGAAATGGAACGTGGTAACAATGGATTTTATCACTGGACTACCTAGAACCAACAAGAAGCATGATTCAATCATGGTGGTGGTGGACAAGCTTACTAAAGCCACCCATTTTATTCCACTGAAAACCACCCACAGGGCAGCTGATGTTGCTGATATCTTTTTAAAAGAAGTTGCACGCTTGCATGAAATTCCTAAGACAATTGTGTCTGATAGGGACCCGAAATTCACCTCAAATTTTTGGAAAGGACTGTTCAAGGGATTCGGCACGAATCTGAACTTTAGTATAGTGTATCATCCTGAGTCTGATGGTCAGACAGAGAGGGTGAACAGGGTAATAGAAGACATATTGAGAATGTATGTGATGGACAAACCGTCAAGGTGGGAAGACTACCTGTATTTGGTAGAATTCGCCTACAATAATGGGTATCATGCATCATTGAAGATGAGCCCGTTCGAAGCACTTTATGGAAGAAAGTCCAACACTCTAGTGAGCTGGGATAATCCAGATGACAGAGCAATAGTTGGGCCTGAGCTGCTCAAAGAGATGGAAGATCAAATGATAAAAATTAAACAGAATCTAAAAGCTGCCCAGGATAGGCAGAAAAGTTACACTGACAGTAACAGAACCCATAGAGAATTCAAAGTGGGTGACCATGTTTTCCTGAAAGTGAAGACTAACAAGAGTTCCCTGAAGTTGGGAAGTTGCGCCAAATTGGCAGCAAGATTTTGTGGGCCATTTGAGATCCTGGAAAGGATTGGGCCAGTTGCATACCTGCTTGCACTACCTGTATCTATGACTGTACATAATGTGTTTCATGTTTCACTACTTAAGAAATATGTACCTGATGCTAATCATGTTATCGATTGGAATGTGATTTAGGTGGAACCAGAAGGTGTCCTACAAGTGCATCCTGTGCGCATATTGGACAGGAAAAGAAAACAGCTCTAGAATCAAGCCATATAGCTTATAAAGGTTCAGTGGACTTGGTATAGTCCTGAGGATGTGACATGGGAGCATGAAGAAGTTATGCAGGCAGAGTACCCGCATCTTTTTGAAAATTTTGAAAGGCTTGCAGAGACAGTGTAAGTTGCACTGAGGACAGTGCAAAAATAAGGGAGGGGGATTGTAATGTCCCCAAGGCCGAGCC
>ML793020.1:136177-155735 GCA_009831015.1 Picea engelmannii
AATATTTTATTATTATTCCAAAAGAACATGTGCCATTTATATTTTTTATCCTAAGTTCCTAACCAAGGGAAGGTGATGCGTGCTGGTGGAACGCATGCAGTCTCCAGGGCGACAAGTGTCGACCCTGGTGCATGCGAATAAAAAAGTTTGGGTGGACCGTGAGGGGGGTTCACTCTCTCATTCGAGCGGACTGCCTGAGGGTATACGAGCTTTGAGCAGTCCGACTGACCTGAGCTCTACAGAAAAACCTCGTACACCTTCTGAACTGAAAAACCCGTATACCTTTGTATTTAACCAGAAGCCTGTGATTGATTCTAAAAGAGCCGATTTCACCTCTGTTTGAATCGAAAAAGCTCGTGTTGTGTCTGGAGAATCCGTGTGCATCCACTGTCCGAGATCGAGCCTGTGCGTGAGATCTCTATCCCAAAGCTGTGACCATGAGCCATTTTTCCATTGCTGAACCTGTGGAAAAATCCGTGTCTGTTTTTCCGTTGGTTGTGTGGCCACGCAGTGCTGGACTACGTGGGAGGTTTGTTGACCTGTGAGCGATTCTCTCCAGGTGAGAGAGTGCACAGAGGAAGGAGAGAACTCCTGAAAGGAACCCTGTAGCTGCCATAGAGCCGGGAGACTTCCGGTCCAGTCTGTTGATGTAACCCAAGGCAAGGGAGGTTAGCAGCCGAAGGACTGTCTAGGTGACAGAGAAGGTGTATACTTCTAGGGTGGAACAAGCATGTGGGGAATGAGGGTCTGTGGGTAGTGAGTGTGGGTGGTTCCTGGGAGAGAATCTCTTCCTGTGGCTGTGTGTTGTTTTCCCTGTAACCTCAGCCTAACCTAGGATTCCTTGTCTCGGGGTGGAGCTTAGTCCTAGCTCGGGGGTGACCCACTGCTGAGCTGATGAGCAGTGTGGTCTAAGGCTGGGAGGTTCGTGGAAGGCTTGCACTTGGTTGGTGGATTCTACCACTGTTAAAAGATAAGTATCTGATTATGTTTTAATCATATTTTGCATGAATCTACTGCTTATGTTATCATGATTTCTACTGTGTATATGAATTAGTGTGAAACGTTATTGATTGTTAATTATGGAAGTAACTCATATGAATACTCTGTGTAGATGTGTTTATTTGTTTAAATGCATGTGGATTATATAATACCTGTATGAGTTATGTACCAAGTGGTGTTAAAGTTTTTTATGATTAGAGTTATAAGAATCTATTATAAGCATCTATTTGATATTTTGGTTAGTTATTTCATCTTTTTAATTGTTTACTTTATATTTTTATTTCCCACTGATTTACTTTCACCTAATTTAAAAATTGAAATATTCTTTCCAAGTGATTTACTTTTACCTAATTTATTTTTATATTTGATATTTTGGTGAGTTATTTCATCTTTTTAATTGTTTACTTTATATTTTTATTTCCCACTGATTTACTTTCACATAATTTAAAAATTGAAATATTCTTTCCTATTGATTTACTTTCATCTAATTTATTTTCATATATAGTGATTTAGTGGAAGTTAGTTGGAATGGACCTTTAATCTCACTTACTTTCACCTAATTTAAAAATTGAAATATTCTTTAAAACTGATTTACTTTCACCTAATTTATTTTCATATATAGTGATTTAATGGAAGTTAGTTCGAATGGACCTCTAATTTCACTTAGATAAAACCAATTATCAATTTCCTTAAATCTATATATATTTATATATAATCATTCTTAAAAAAATAAAAACATATTTTCACCATATGACAATATTTATATTTTATAATAAACACTACCTTAATCAATCGTGTAAAATTTAATATCTTAATCCAAAGAACTTCTTTTATATCTTTTTAAGAAGAAACAATCCTATCAAAGTTAAAAAGAATGTTAGTAGAGAAGTAATGACACTACGCATATATTAGGTAGTGATAATCTTGACCTAAGGTTATCAAAATACAATACATTACATACGTTTGCAATTGATACATGCTAATGATTTAGATGCAAAGATGAAGGGAAAATAAAATGGGTGCATGACCATTGTGGGAATCTTTAAATATTTTACAGCTAAGTATGGTAAGAGATGGATCACTTTATAATTACTAATTGCTTTCTAGAAGAAGTTATAGACCGATCTTTATTATCTAGTCTTCTAAACCGCTTTCTAAAAAAAATTATAGTTTCATCTTTATCAACAAGTGGATCAGTGTCCAAGCATCACAATCTGAATTTCTACCAGCATTTGATATCTAGACATCTTCGGCATCCATGTTTTACAACCTTCTGTAGTGGAGAAAACAATTTAGTTTGTTACTTTTGTGGTAAGCCATGGCATATTGATATAACTTGGAATTTAAAGTTTAATGGTAAAAATTGTTGAAAATTGTGATATATAGTTTGTTACTTTTGTGGTAAGCCATGGCATATTGATATAACTTGGAATTTAAAGTTTAATGGTAAAAATTGTTGAAAATTGTGATATATAGTTTGGTACTGCACAATTGATATTGATGGTGTAGGTCGAGATTTTATGTTCAGAACAAGGTCAAAATAATGACAGATCTTCAATAACCTCTTGTTTGGAGAACTGTGGTCATGTTCAGATGAAGGCCTATAAATTGTCTTTGGGAACATTGAAGTTGAGTTCCTGTAGTCATAAGCCTAGTTCGCCTTAAAATGAGCACTAATCTATTCCAAGTTTTTTTTTTTGGGTTGTCTTTTGAATTTCTGTGTTAAGGGAGGGTGCTAGAATATAATACATCCGCCTCTCCCTCTTTAGTTGGTCGCATAGAAGCGACTAGAATTTGGGAGCTCGCATTGAAGGGGTTACAAAAGGTTCTAAACAACTATATTAATGTATAATATACTGGATAAAACACAAAGTAAGCATATTACACTGGCAGTACGCTGCTCTTGCACTTGTTTCTTAAATGATATGGAAATCATATTAATAGACTTTAAAAACGTGTTACCAAGCTGATAGTGATAGCTACTTTCGGAACTCTAGCTACTCCTCGCACCTACAATTAACATCGAGGTGTGTTTCTTACTAGTATTAGGTTAGATATAGGATAATGGATGACAAATTACAAATGGTTTAATCATATGAACATGTGACTAATGGTTAAACACGGGAGAGAAGTATGTTGGTAGGATTTGTAATTATAAATTTTACGATATAGATCATTTTAAACGAGAAGCATAGCTACTGGGTTTGAAAAAGATTTGAGAAAATAATTATCTATTTCTGCATGTTAAGGTAGTGGGTTTAGTGGGTTTCCTTGATGTCAGCGTATATAGATTTTTATAATAAAGAAAAATCTAATCTTAAACGTATAGTGAATGTCAAGATAAAAATTATAATTACAATTATAATATATTGTAATTACAATATATAAAAAATTATAATTACAATAAAAATTACAATTACAATATATTGTAATTGTAATTATAAAAAAATAGATTTTTCTTTTGATTTGTTTAAGCTAACATTGTAATTGTAATTAAAAAAATTATTTATTTTTTTAATTATAAAGATCTGTCAACGCTAACATTAAAGAAACCCACTACCATAACATGCAAAAATAGATAATTATTTTCTCAAATCTTTCTCAAACCCAGTAATTATAATTACAAATCCTACCAAGATACTTCTCTCCCGTGTTTAACCATTAGTCACATGTTCATATGATTAAACCATTTGTAATTTGACATCCATTGTCCTATATCTAACATAATACTAGTAAGAAACACACCTCGATGTTAATTGTAGGTGCGAGGAGTAGCTAGAGCTCCGAAAGTAGCTATCACTATCAGCTTGGTAACACGTTAAAGTCTATTAATATGATTTCCATATCATTTAAGAAATAAGAATGGCTTTAACAAAAAAAATTTGATAAAAATACAATAAAAAATATTTAAATTATTATTTTTTAAATAAAACAAATACTTATTTATTTTAAATTATTATTTTTTCAAATAAAACAAATACTTGTTTGCAAATTTAGAAGAGGAATTTTTTTAATGTATCGAATAACAAATATTTATATACAAATATAAAATAATATAAATCTCTTTATATTTATTAGATTCATAAATATCTTAAAACCTTTATTGCATATGAACAGAAATTTTACAACGAATTTTGAAGAATAATGGCAATGATTATGTTCTTTGTAGCTCTTTGAAAATATAATGTTCAATTAAATCAATGGCAACTAGTATTTTATAATATTAAATAAAATACTAAATTTATAGTTATAATTTACTTATAAATTCCAAGTAACCTAAAAAAATTAAATGCATTTATGTTAATGTGTTTTTTAATTCATCTAGAATTTGTCTATGTTCTTTTGGATTATATAATTTTTATTTATTTAATATGCTTGCTAATGTATTGAGAAATAGAACTAATTTTTACGAATTGAGTGATCTTATTTTTAAAAAATTATTAAAGAATTGGATTTGAAAGATCTTTGTTTTGTGTGTGGTTGAGAGAGTATCTCAACCTCTCCATTTATCTTTAAAATAAATTAAATCTGATATTACATTAATTGAATATTTGTGTATTATACTCTACTCTACTCTTCTATTTTATCAAGGTAACATAGCTGCAGGAATGAGAGTGCACGGGAGTGCCCAGTATCATGCGGAGAGTAGAGTAGTATTGATCGTGAGTGAGTTGTCTGTAGTGTTGCGGAGAGTAGAGTAGCATTGATCGTGAGTGAGTTGTCTGTAGTGTTGAGCCTGTGGGTGACCACCTGATCCGTCGTGCCCGCTAGAGCGTGGAGCAACCTGTGCATGGAGTGCGCTGCACTCGGGCAATATTGTTGTTTGTTGCAAATTTGTGAATTTGTTGGAAGAGCATGTGTGTTGTGAACAAGTAAGTCGTGCTCGTGAAGGAGCCCGCGAGCTCGTTAGAGCTATAACTGGACCTACTTGAAGTTTTCGCCCTGCCATTGGAGCAGCTAGGTGTGCGATCTGCATTTCAAAAGTCTTCGGCGGGTCGTGATTTGTTTTTCAAGTTACGCATATTCAAAGGTCCCGCATGAAAGACATAAATATTCAATTTATTTACATTGAATATCATAGACTGAAATTAACGAGAGACAGTCACTCCCTCTGCATCTCAGAGGAGATACATATTATTATTATTTCTATCGTTCATTCATTGGGGTTTGTCAAACAAAACTTGAAGCAGATACATGGAGGATGTCTGCGAAGGAAAATGTTTCAACTTCCCAAGGCAGGAAGAGAAAATACTCGAAATTTGGGAGGCGACAGACGCCTTCCATACTCAGCTCAAGAAAACTGAAGGAAAACCAGAATATGTGTTCTACGATGGGCCTCTCTTTGCCAGCGATCTGCCTCATTACGGTACCATTCTGGCCGGCACAATAAAGGACACAATCACCCGCTAACAAACTGCTACAGGACACCATGTGATTAGGAGGTTTGGATGGGATTGCCACAACCTGCCCTTGGAGTTCCAGGTTGACACTAAATTAGGCATCAAGAGCAGAGATGAGGTCTTATCCATGGGCATCGACAAGTATAATGAAGAATTGCTATGAAGTATAACAACGAATGGGAGAAAATTGTTACCAGGGTCGGCCTGTGGATTCGATCCAGTATTCATCCGCTTACAAGTAAATGCAGTCTGAGGATTTAGCAGTCTCTCCATGTGGCAATGGGGAGGAGAAGAGTGTTATTGTTGCAGATCAACAAGAGACATAGAATCGTGAAAAGCGAGCAACCTTGGAGAACACGCCCTTGGCCAAATGGATGGAACAATGGTGTCGCAGCGGATTATCTTCATACAAGAAATTTGTTGGTTTTCTCAGCATGGCCTCCGAGACAGTGAATTGTGTGTTAGATGGGCGGTGAGAATTTACATGGCATTTTCACAGAATGAAAATCCGTTGCGTGTCCGTATCCGTTGCGGTTCATGTGAGAAAGTGAAGTCCGCACGATGGAGAAGCACTCAGAAGAGAAGCCATGGAGGTGTTATAGCGAAGTGAGGTGTACGTGTCCATTCCGTCACACTCACACAACCTCCAATTTGACACAAAGGTGAGATTGAGTTGTGATGTTTTTGGTTGGAAGGTGTGCATAGTTATGTCATTTGAGTTATTATAATATGAGTCACATGTGTAAATGAAAGTCTATGTAATGGTCCTAGAGAATACATAAGTATGTACCTAGCCATTGTATACTCCCATAATGTGAAAAGTTCGTGGTGATCTAAAAACCACTATGTAAATGATAGTTTGTGGTCAAAACCACTTGAGAGAGCATGGTTACAAGTAATCCGAGAAAACCCAGAGCATGGTTACAAGTCATCCGAGAAAACCTTATGCATGGTTACAGGTAATCTGAGAAAACCTGATGCATGGTTGAGGGTAATCCGAGAAAACCCGGAACATGGTTATGGGTAAGCCGAAAAAAACCGAGGTTGATGATGATGTGATGAAGGGACAAGTATGAAGAAGAATGGTTGAATGAACCATGTAGCTGAAAAAGATTCCTAGAGAAC
This sequence comes from Picea engelmannii, assembly GCA_009831015.1. Taxonomy (NCBI): domain Eukaryota; kingdom Viridiplantae; phylum Streptophyta; class Pinopsida; order Pinales; family Pinaceae; genus Picea; species Picea engelmannii. Next base: position 142,702 of record ML793020.1, read on the forward strand.
TGGCAGTTATAGTCGCTGATAACCCATGTATTCTGGTAGATGGATTTATTTTTATGTGAACGTCAATATCAGATGCAAGTACAAGAGGAAGTAGATGAAGATATGACCACATAGATATTTAGATAAGTAGTCATTAAGGAAGAGTGTTGGAATATATAATTCTTACTTATCTAATATGCTTACTAATGTATTGAGAGGTATAGCTAATCTCTACGTGAGTTGTGTGATCTTATTTCTAGAAGGTTGTTAGAGAGTTGGATTTGTAAGATCTTTGTTTAGTGTGTGGTTGAGAGAATATCTCAACTTCTCCATTTATCTTTAGAATAAGTTAGATCTTATAACCACTGTGTACTCTATACAATAGAGTCCAATGTATTGATATTACAGTAATTGAATATTTGTGTATTATACTCTACTCTTCGATTTGATCACCTCCAATATTAAAAGATGATCTTAAGAATATAAGTTCTTTGTTTTCACTAAGTATGACACTATTCCATTTTCCCTATCACTCCAATATTTAAAAATGATCTTAAAAATATAATTTCTTTGTTTTTTTTTTTTTTTTTTNAGTATGGGACTCCTCCATTTTTCCTTTTTCCATACTATGTATTCATTTAAGCCTTTCTCGTATCCTGATGAATTCCATGGATTACTAGTATATCACAGATTTTCATGATGATACTTTGGTTGTAATTAAAGGCCATTAGGAATTTAGCCACCCATTGTTGGTACACTATTCAATGTCATTCATGGGAAAGGGAACAAACACAAGATGATGCTTAAGAAGAAATTTGAGCTATATTGTGGAGACACTGTCAACTCTTTGGAAAAGGAGATAAGGAGTTCCACTGATTTGTAGCATATAAGTCATATGTTGAGAATGAAAGTGGAAGGAAAATAAAGTTTGGACATTCGAGTTGGTGACGGTGAGGCGAACAAAGTTCGTCATACACAAATAATTCAAAATATCTAGAATATAGTAATCAAATCCATATGGACAAATATATATGTAATAAGAATGAATTAGTAAGATGATATACAATTGAGAATGAGGGCTCGTTTATATACCCACGCAGGGGTGCCCTTAACCAATAGTCATGTCCTTAGAGACATGCCCTTTTATTATTAATAATTATTATTTATTAATTAGTTATTATGTTATGAATATCGAATATCTATTTATATGTATATTTATGTTCATAACATTGCCTTCCCCTTAAAAATGCTTTGTCCTCAAAGAATACTTTATGGAAGACTCATCTATTTCTCTAGCTTGTAACTACTGTCACATGCTTCTTCATTATTGATTTAGTAATCATTGAAGACCTGAGACAATAGGATCTTTTAAGTGCTGAGCAGAACTGTCACATTGTAAAGGAGTCTGCCCATCCCAATTCGATCTTCTGCATGGGGAGTTTATAGGGTTCTTGGAAAGAACTTGATGTATTTCGACTCCCATGATAACTTCTATTTTGAGCATCACTTGTAGCTGAAGTAATATTCTTCAACATACTAGTCATTTGTTTCTGTTGATACAAGGATTGGCTAAAGTATCGATTTTTGTGATTAGGATGTTGAAAATGCATCCTTGCAACTTGATCTTTACTTCATATACTTATAGTTTTTTGTTGATTAACTTTTGGAATTGAATTTTCTTCATGGCCCTGGATTGTTTGTACCTCGACATTTGAAAACATCTTTACATTAGCTGGATTTGCCTCCTTTTGAGTTGTAACGTTGATTGGATCTGTCATTGTTTTCTTATCGACCACTGATGTGTTGCGATCTAGCTTTTCTTGTAAGGTCTTCTTATCATGCTTCAACTTTTTAATCTGAGTTAATAAATCTTGATTATGAACCCTTAGGCATGAATTTTCTTTTTCATCTTTTGATTTGTCGACTTTATTTATAATATTTCGATTCTCTGGCCTTTCATCTTTCATCTTTTTAATTTGTTCAAGCAATTTTTTATTAAGGTTCTTCAAACGAGAAGCTTCTTCATAATTTCCTGATAATTTCTTCCCGAGATCTTGATTCTCTTGCTCCAACTCCTGGACATGTTGTTTTGTATCCCTTGACTTCTTAATTTGAGTAAGAAGTTTTTCACTATGATTTTTTTAATCATAATATTTCTTCATCTCGTTCTAGTAAGTCTTGGTCCATTTGTTGTCTTTCGATATTTAGTTCTTCATTTTGTGCAATGAGTTCCTGAATACGCTCTTTGAAGTAGCGATTACCTTTTTGTGTTAACCCATAAAAATATTTATTCTTCTCAATTTCAAATTGTAATTTTTTATTGCTCGCTTTATAATGTCCTAGTTCTCCTTCCAATATTCGTGATTGTATTTCTAAGTTATCTTGATATCCTTCCATAATAATTGATTTTTAATAGATAAAATGAATAATTGGTGATTTTTAAATGTTTCTTCAATCCTTTTTTAAAAAAAATCTTTTTTTTTAACCGTATAACTTACCCCTTCATGTATGATTCTTAATACATTGACATGTATTTCAGAAACTGCATATTAATAATTATCCCTTTATCTTGAGCTTTAAATCACCTTAAAACTGGTAGATATTTCCACCGTTAACTTATGTAGTAATTAAAATTGTGGTTAATTTTTTAGCGAAGTGAACAGCAGCTATAGGACGCGACTTTTGTAAAAGCATGACCAGGAATTTTTAAAACGGTACAGAGGTGTACGTTTTTTTATTTTTAAAATGGTACGGTTGACATAGTACGGACACAGATGTCAAAACTACACGGACGTAACGAACTATACGGAAATACCATACCTTCTTTGCTAATTCATGACAGGTTGTATTGGGAAATAGGGATACGTATGGATGCAACTTAATGATATATTTTAAAATTGTTTTACAGGGTGGATATTTATGCTTGCATGGATCGATTTAATTTTTTTTGAATGTACAGATTCGATTTAATTTTTATGCTGGCAGAATTTTGTGTTGTGGATGCAGTATTGGTGGTTGTGTACCCGAAAGATGATTTTAATTCAGACATTGACTGTACGGGCTGCTAACTAGATAGTACAGAAAAATACAGCAACGTCAAATGTACGGCGGCTGCTACAGAACTGGGTTGTTGGGTGAAAATTGTAAGAATGTGGCGGCCAGGTGTATGGTGTCTCTATCAGTGGAATCAAATGATGCTTCTGAAATCAAATTTCCTGCAGATTTTTTTTTTGTAAATGATTTTTTTTTTCACTTTCCTAATTTCTAGTTTTTTTTGGATTTGGATTTGTAGCGGAATATTTTTCAACAGACTTATGAGTTTATATGGCTAAAGGCCTAAATTGGTAAAAGACCGAAGTTCCAAAAAATTTTGAAAATTTGAATGGCCAAGGGCCTCATCGGTGGTCAAAGACCAAATTTCTTAGAGAAACTCTGAATTATGGAGTTGGCCAAAAGCCGGATCGAGACTTGCTCTGATACCAAATGAGGTGAACAAAGTTTGTCACGCACAAATAATCCAAAATATCTGGAATATAGTAATCAAATCCAAATGGACAAATATATATGTAATAAGAATGAATTAGTAAGAAGATATACAATTGAGAATGAGGGCTCGTTTATATACCCATGCAGGGGTGCCCTTAACCAATAGTCATGTCCTTAGAGACATGCCCTTTCATTATTAATAATTATTATTTATTAATTAGTTATTATGTTATAAATATCGAATATCTATTTATATGTATATTTATGTTCATAACAGACAGTAGGGTGTGTCCCTAAATAATTTGATTTTCGAGAACTGGTTCAATGGTGTTCTAAGCACTTTGACCCAAAGTACCAATTGGTGAACTTGAATGAAATTGACAAAGCCCACGTTCCACATACTGCTTCCACATTCAGGAATGTATTGAGGCTTTCGACACTGAATAAGGTTTTTAAGGATTCTAAGGCTAATCCATTTCTTGATGCTCATAGTAGTTGTGTCCCTCTTCTGAGGGAATGGCTCATGCATTCGAGTGACAAGAAAGTTAGAGATTACCACATTGAAGTTAATGATCTTGCGAAACCCTACCGAGAATTTGCATGGTTGTTTTCTCAAGTTATCGACGATGAAACGATCTCACAGGTGTTGAGGTATGTTTGGTAGTATGCCATATACTATAGTTTGTACAAAGAGATGGTCTTTAATTGGAGCGTGATCATATCCAACAAAGTTACCCATAAACTTTCAAAATTCTAGTATACTAGAAGGTTATTTATGACTTCTTACTTTGTTTTTGGGTTGTTATTCTAAAATTTATTTGAAAAATTTTCCCCAAAAGAGGATATTGATGTTGAGACTGAAGCATCTTAGAATTAGTACCCTTTAATATGAAGTCATAAAACCCCATTACATTTTACAAAATTTAGGATGCTTTTGTGGGAAGGTTCAAGTGGATGACTATTGGTCGGGTACCTGATAGACTAATGATAGAAGCTTGAACCCTCCTTCTGTGAAAGGGAGAGTACTTCTATGAGGAGGAGTTCACTTATATTCACCTCTTTGAGGGAAAGCCTTACATTTTGTCGAGGTTTCCTTGTGATAGGTTTTTTCTTGAGGAATTTTGTCCAAAATATTGCAAGAGGTTGCTCTTCATCGATGGGAGAAAGAGGAAACATATAATTTCTAGTCCCTTAAAATGTGGGGGAAACACCATAAGAAACATAATCCATATGGATAAAATCGCATGAGGCCTTTAAGCACTGAAGTTAAAGGTAATTGAGGCTATACAAGGTTATGATCCCAAAAGGATCTTCAAGGCTCATGTGGTCACAGCTAAGTGTAGTAAATATTTTCCTTGGATTGACTATCTAGCTAAGGGAGGTGGTGATAATGAAGATAGCCACATGGAGGTCAAAAGAACGAGTATGCTAAAAGGATTGGTCACATCCCATGATGATTTTCCTACTTTAGTTAGTTAAAAAAAAAGATAATAGGAAATACCTTTGGGGAAAGGGAGTTGAAAATTTAGTTGTTGAGGTTTCACCACTTGTGAAATAGAGAGGAGGATTAGGAACAATCAAAAGTGGTGGTTCTGTGGAAACAATGACTAGGGATAATACAACTTATTTTAGGATAAATAATTTAGTCACCTCCCCTAGTGGATGAGATAAGGACATAGCCATTATTGGTGGTGATGATGAGGACATAGACCCTTTAAACCCAAGGGTAATGAAGGAGCACATTATTCCCTCCATCCAATGAATGAAGAGATCTCCAAGATTGGATCGAACCAAAGTTTATATGATGGATACAAATGACATGGAAATAGATGCTCGAGTAGATGCATTTCCTGCTTGGGCCATTGCACAAATGGGAAATTATATATTGACTGAGAAGGATTAGAGTAAGCTTGGTATTGCTACTTTCAAAGACAATTATGCTACTTTACATCATTTTGAGTTTAATCCCAAATCAAGGAAACTCTATATTAAAAAGGTTGTGGTTAGAGGAAAGAAAATGTAAAGGAATAATAATACTATATTGGACGTTGAGAGTTTGAGAACACAGGGAGCATTAAAAATGCATAAGGATATACTATCATATTTTGTGAAAGAGAAACTACATGAGAACATCATTTCAAGGAAGTGGAAGAACTAGAAGTTGCGTTAAATTTGGTACTCATGTTTACATAGCCCTTGACTATTGAGGCATTTGATGAGCCTTTGGAGGAAACTCCTAGGAAAATTGCCAAGACAAGAAAGGATCAAGAATTGTTGCAAGGTGTTAGGAGAATAGTGGCAGGTAACATTGAAGATAGACAAAATGTGTTTTCTGATTTATGGGAGTTAACAAACAGGTCCTCTTGTCTCGCTACCAGGATCATGTCCTTAAGTGATTCTTTCCAATGGGACTTACAAAGTGATCAAGATTTTTCTAAGAACTATATTGAGACCTTCATCAGAAACTTGAGTGGCATGAAAGAGCATAGACAAAAGAAAGAAAACCTTCCCTCAAATAAGAGATTGAAAATAATACAAGACAGTTGGGATAGTTGCATTGACATCCTCCAACAATTGATAGAAAATTGTAATGTGTCATTGGAGAAAGAAGGAGTAGGATTTTCTTTAAGTTTGTTGATGCTATAAATGAATTGGAAGGATTCTTCATATTGCATGAGGGTAAGGTACCTACTAGGAAGGAATTTGAAGATCAATTGAATATTGCTAATTCTTCCTTGGTTGCTCAATTTGATGATTTGACAAACTACCCTAACAAGGAAATACAAATTTTTCCAAATGACCTCGCTACTGAAAATATGGAAAAGGATTCTTTGATTCAATAACATCAAATGGAACCAAGGGAAATTAATATTGGAATATTTATGTTAAGGTTCAAGGAGCATATCATTGTGGGTCCCGTTAAGGACTACATCAAATATTGGGTTGATAAAGTGGTTGAAGTAGTTGCTAATTTTTCTTGAAAGCATGTGGAGTAGTTGCAGTTGTTGAATGGGTTGATGGGGGATATTTAAAGAGAAACGATCAAATGCTATGGGAGGATTCATACCTCACAATTGTGTAAGAAACAATATTTCAAGCTTTCCCTCACTATCATTTTCCTCTTAAAATCATAGGTTCATTCAATCTTTGTTAGTTTTTATCACTAAGATCGGCATGTGATTTATCTTCCCATGTTTTCTTCTTTCAACTTTTCATTTTTGAAGCTCTACAAAAGAGACATCCCTACCCTCAATGATGAATTATTTTATTCATTTTTTATTTAGGTCATTAGGAATCTATAAGGGCCTTTCATGGCAGACATTTATCTAGACTTGCAAACAAAATCTCTAGGATTAAATTATTTTGAAAGCTCCATCGAAAGTTATTTGATGGTTGTATGGATAAAAGGATAATTTTATACAGGTGTTATGTTTATGCATTAAACATTGATTAATTATTTTATATATGATCTTATGCAAAAGGATAATGTGATGATGTGGGAGCTTAAACAAAAAGGAAAAGAGATTATATACAAACCTTAAGGTATATGTGATTGACACAAATGAAGGGTAATAAACCTAGCTGCTAGAATTATGCACTTTGATAAAAGGATTATGTGTGAGGCATACATGGTAATGTTATAGCATATGGTTGTTGTTAAAGTTTTGATATGATTTGGGGTGGTGCACTATGCAATGGATATTTTTTTGAATTAATGGTTGATGTTATGGTGTATGGGTTGGCTTGTACGTTGAATTGAATGGGGTTGGGGAAGGAAGTGACGTGCATTTACTGCACGTCAATCAAACATCCCTCGAGCCCATCACCCTAGCCACAATTGTTACATTTGGTTTTTCGGCTCTCATGGTTGTGGATGCTCCACAATTTTTGGTTGTGAAAGGAAAATACAGTCCAACTCTTCCCTCAAGCGGGCTTTCCAGGTATGGTTCCTTTATTTTCCATCCATGATGGTCTCTCTGTGTTATGAATTGATTTTTTGGCTCAAAATTACATGAGGTCTGTGTTTTTCTTAAGTTTTGACTGTGTATCAGTGTTGTGCTTATGGTTTCTTCTGTGAATACTTTGGACTGTTGGTGTTTCAAAGAAAATGAATGGATTGTATTGTTTTGTGTAGCTCGTGCATTGGTTTATTGGTTTAAAACATGTCGTTTAGCTTGGTTTTTTACTCTGGTTCTCTGTGGAAATTTTAATGTAGCAAGATCTGGTTTTTGGTGCATGGGTTTTATAGCCAGTCTTTGTGTTGATATATTGTCACTCCTTTTCGTATCAATCATTGTTGTGTTTCATGCCTTCGGGTTGCAATGCAACTATTAAGAGTTGAAGTTATTTCATATTTCGATCAAACCCAAGCTATATTTTTTTCATGGCATTTCCTTCACTCTAGACGTCCCATGAACCCTATGTCACCCACTGCTCATTAGGAAATTATTAAATAATTTATTATGGATTGAATTGCATGGGTCTTATGTCAATTTCTGACCCAAACTTTGTTTCATATTAACAGAATGTCATGTATGTTCTGTTGAGGTCTAGTTACTAATGAATTGCTACATACAGGATGAGTTTCTTTAGCAGAGGCAGTCAGGGAAGAAACAATAGAGGAAGAGGTAACTGGAATAGAGGGCCTAGAAGGCCTAGATTCTCAATTCATTTTTATGTTGACCCATAGGAGTTGAATCAGTTGTTTCGAGCTGAGTTCTTCAATTGGATTGGGCAAGGGATAGTTTAGCCTAGACTAGAGAGGCCTCCCTTCCAACCTCAAAATATTCTTGGTATTCCTATGCCCCCTCATGTATCCATGCGACCATAAATTCCTGGAAATGATCGATGGTGAGAGAATGTCAATCTGGCAATTTCCCACCATCGTTGTTGGCCTAACTTGTCATTTCCTCCTCATCCTCCACTTGTAAATCCCAATGTTCAAATTTCCCTTGCACATTCACCTGTCTAATCCTCTCATGCTAGAAAACGACTTAAAACTAATGTTCCCCATGTACAAGACAAAGTTAAAGTTGTTGCCTCCCCTTCATCTCCTTCAAATGACTCATCAAAATGAGTGTCCTCACGTATGCATCTGGAGGACAATTGCCCCCATGTTATTAGTGAGATTAAGCCTAAAGGTTCGAATCAACCTAAGGCTAATTCTGGGAAGTCCAAAGGCGAAAATAGTGATAGAAGAAGGATTGCCTCTCAAAGTGGCAAATATGGATTTTAATTTATGTGTTTATGATTGAGTTGTTGAAGACAATGGTTTGTAGAAGGTTTTGGACAACAAGCTAAATTTTTTGGATAATGTGGTTATTTACATGTTTTGGATATGATTTGAATTCTTTCTGATATTTAATATTCAAATTTTGTAAATATTTATGGGAGCTACAAGGAGGCATGTGTTTAAATGATTATCTAATTGTGTTTATTTTTTTGTAAAGAATAAAATAAGGGAGTCACAAGGGGTCCCACCTACTTAGTCATTATTAAATAAAGACCCTTAACTATTATTATTATTATTACTTCCCCTAAACTAAAATTAGTTAAGTTTTATTAACTTAACTAAAGGAAGTAGTTGAACTACTTCAACTGATTTGGAATGCATAAAAGCCAAATGAGAAGGAAGAAAAAAAGAGAATAGAAGGATAAATCAATACTAAGGTTTTCTCTTTTGCTTTCATGAGATAGTTTCATTTTCATTCATTCTTGAGTTCATTAGAGGGCTAATTCTCTTTTTGACAGCAGGGTCCTATTGTAGACAACAAGGTTCAAAGCTGAACCATATCATTCAGAGGTTTGTTTCAAAGGTGTTGATCTATCTTTGATAGTCTGTGTATACTTGTTTGCTTATGGATTAAGTTTCATAACTGATAAAGGATATTGTGCAGACTCAAATGGGCAACAGTCTGTGGCAAGTTGATCCAGATTTTAAAGTTCATCTTTTACTTCTTGTCAGAGTCCTTTTGTATGGTTTTCATCGGGGATTTCTAAATTCAACTTTGGTCCATGCCCTCACAGGGATTTTTGTAAAGATAAAGATACTTTTATTTCTTGGAATGAAATAAAGTGATTTCTATTCTGTCTCAGCTGTGTGTATCTATGACTTGGTTACTTTTGTTTTTGATCTCCACATTTATTTTTTGTAATCTGCGTATTTTTCAGAAAATTACATAAAACAATTTATGTTATTTTTCAACATTCTTTTCATAGAAAACCATCCTAAACACTTGTAATTAATACTTGTGGATTGGGAAAATATTTTTGAGGCTATAAAACATAGGGTAATATTTCTAACTATCTTGTCTTATCCAGGTGAGATTCAAAAATGCTTCAGTAAGATAATTCATATCTTTGCCTCAACAGTATGTTCATCCATGTCCATGTTCATAGATCCGCTGCACCAATAACAAAATAGATAGAAAAATCATCTATGTCCATGCTCAGATATCCCCTCACCAATAACAAAAAAGATAACGAAAAAGGATGATTAGATTTGAAAAGCATGTTCAGTGGTGAATCAACCAAAACTAAAAACAACATTCAAAAAGCTTAATACATACATGTAAAAGCAATAACCTCATAGGGAAAAAAATTCTTTCAATTTTGAAAATTCCCTAGCTCAACAATAAAATATTATTAAAAAAACATCAATATTTTTCATCTACACAAACTGATATCTGATCATGAAATCTCTAGAGAAGATTAACATAACCTCAAAATTTCATTGCGGAATTTAATCCACAAAATCCAATACAAAACACATGAATAAAATATAGCCCATTTTTATTTTTAAAAGTGAAAAAAAACATTGCAAAATACAAGATCAAAACCAACGCCTTTTGTAGCCCGCTCTTATAGCTCTGGAAATATGTATAATCACACATCAAAGCGAAGCGGGAAATTGGCGAAATGGCAACCCAAAGCTTCGAAATTCCCTTGGAAAAAATTATCTTTGAACATGTAAAACAAAACGCCCACCAGAAGAGAGTTGAAATTCCAAGATAAACGTGGCATCGAGACTAATCTAGTTCTCTCCCTCACGCTCCTGGCATGGCATAAATTGCATTTCATGGTAATTAATTATACAAGGTGGGGTTGGAATTACTCAAACCTGTAAATTAAACAAATTATCTTTCAACATGTAAAATAAAATGCCCACCCCAAGATAATCCTGACTAATGTAGTCCTCTCACCGACGTGGCATAAATTGCATTTGATAGTATTTCATTTGATGGTAATTAATTATACCACTAATTATAACACATGGCGTTGGAATTACTGAAAAGTGCAAATTATACCGCTAATTTCTCTCAATACTATTTTGTGTTAATACCTAAATTTTTGTTAAAAGATAGCCATCAAAGTAATTTTTAAATATGATTAGGTAAATGTAAAAAAGTAAACACATAAACAAATGTCTTTATAATAGCTAGGAAGTTAATGATTGAAATCACAGCCATTTATTTTGTGTGACGATGAAGAATATTTTAGCCATATTTAATTATGTCCATAGAAAACTTATTAAGCACTAAAAACCTATTAAATGTGCCCATTTCTAATAGGTGTACGCCTATCAACGTAAATATAATGGAAGTTACCATGATTAGAATTTTGTTATTATTGATATTGAATCTTGTGTTTTTTGTTTTTTTTTTTCTGCTTTGCTTTCTTATGCTTTGAGTTGAACTTCATTTGTGATTTCATTTATTGCATAACTTTTTTATTATTTGGGATGAGAGGCGCATGTGTGATTCTTAAACAATAATAATGGACGCTTAGTAGAACCGGAGTTAAAATGGGTCTATGTTGGTATAATGGAAGTTACCATGATTTGAATTTTGTTATTATTGATATTAAATCTTGTGTGTATTTTTTGCCTTGCTTTCTTATGCTTTGAGCTGAAGTTCATTTGTGATCTCATTTATTGCATAATAATTTTAGATTTTAATTTTCAACAATTCAAATTTTGTACTTTGTGATATTCTCTAATATGCTTCAAAATTATTTGATGGAGTATTTATCACCAACATCAAATTAAGTTCTTTAAAATATATTTTAACACATTTTTTAGGAGTATATAACAATGAGATATATGATATTTCTATGATTTTAAAATGTTTTCCCTCTTTTAAATTGTAAAAGATAATTCTTTTTGTAAGTTTTAAACCTGTGAAGTAAAGCAATACTTATAGATTCTTAAGCAAAACAGAATTTAATCAATGGCTCATTCACATAGTACACAGAGATTTATACTAGAAACCCTCAATCGGGAAAACCTTTCTTATATTCATTATATCGAATTTCACCATTCACCATACAATATATATACAATGTTTTTAGGTATTCTGTAGATACCAAAACCCTAGTCCCTTAATCCGGGATTAATTTACAAAACCTCTAAAAATAGCAAAATCCGCTAAAAATAGCAAAAACCGCCCAAAAAAAAAATTTCAGGGCACTGCCCCGGGCTACCGCTCATTGCTGAGCGTTGCACATAACTAGGGGGGGGCATACCTTCCCTCCTCTGGGACCCCCCTAGGAAAGCGCCCAATGCACACGACACAAATAGCTCTACTAGAGGGATCATCAGACACAATTTTCATATCTGACTCGCCCACACACACACATGTAAAGAATATAACACATACCCAACATTCTCCCACTTGTTGTTTTCTTTGCATCCAGGGGTCCAGGGGATTATATAGTCAATAATCCAGGGCAAAAATGACCATTGTTACTCTACACCAAGAGAACTTTTCTATGCTTACAGACTTTGTCAATGAATCTGCAACATTCTTCAAAGTGTCAACCTTTTCTAGCAACACCTTCTTTTCCTCAACCATGTCTCTCACAAAGTGATATTGAACATCAATATGCTTTGTCTTCGAATGATAAGCTGGGTTCTTTGCCAGAAAGATTGCACTCTGACTGTCACAATCTAATCTCACTGCTTGTTGTACCAACCCAATACCTGAACACAATCTTTGTAACCATACTGCTTCCTTGCTTGCATGAGTGGCTGCCATGTATTCAGCTTCTGTAGTTGAAAGTGCCACTACAGCCTGTCTTTTTCTCATCCAACTGATTGCTCCTCCAAATAGGTTAAACACATAATCACTTGTAGATCTTATGCGATCCAGATCTCCAGCCCAATCTGCATAAACAAAGCCATGTATGTCCACCACTTTGTCCAATCCTGGTCTTCTTTGGTAGCATAATCCTTAATTGGTAGTGCCACGAAGATACCTGAAGACCCTCTTTACTGTTATCTAATGCTCCTTCCCTGGTTTTGACATAAACCTGCTCAAAAATCCCACTGCATGTGCAATGTCTGGTCTAGTACATACCATAGCATACATCAAACTGCCAACTGCATTGGCATACAGAACATGGGACATGTCCTGTTCTTCCTCCTGTGTCTTGGGACACTGATCTGTAGATAACTTTACACCTATAGGAATAGGAACCTTGACCGGTTTACTTCCATGCATATTAAACCTCTACAATATCGTCTCAACATATTTTCTTTGATTCAACCAGAGTTTCCTGTTTACACAATC
>ML793020.1:168331-190134 GCA_009831015.1 Picea engelmannii
TTTAAGTGGGGTAAAAGGAGGTTGCCCCCTCGAAGAGGCTTATTATCTGAAATTATCTCTTTTTCAAGGCGTTGAGTACTTTTCCTAAGGTTTTTCTATGCTATGTTGATGTTTGGTTCTTAACAGGAACGACCTTGATCTGCTTGTTGTTTCATGTGATTCTAAGGCATGACCAAATTTTCTTTGAGGGAACAAAGAATAGCCTCCCGGATTGTAAGATTTGTGTCAAACTCATGAACCTTCGAGACCCTGGAATATAGGAGAGAACTGATGGGGGATTTTGGATGTACATTGATTCAAAAGGAGTCATGCGAGTACTTGTATGGTAATATGTGTTGTACCACCATTCAACTAGGGGTAACCATTGAGCCCACCGATTTTTCCTCTCCGATGCAAAACACCTCAAATATGTTTCCAAACACTTGTTGATAACTTTCGTCTGACCATCCATCTAGGGGTGATAGGCAGTGTTGAGATGCAATTGGGTGCCCTGTAATTTGAACAACTCTTTCCAAACATTGCTGGTGAAAGTGGGGTCTCTGTCAGAGACAATAAAATTAGGCATGCCATGAAGATTGAATATATTATCCATGAAGATTTGAGCCACTGTGGCGGCTGTGAATGGGTGTTGAAGAGCACAAAAATGAGCATATTTGGAGAGACGATAGACGACCACCATGATGACTAACTTATTTCCTGATTTAGGTAAGCCTACAATGAAGTCCATAGAAATATCTCACCAAATAGAAAGGGGAATCATAAGTGGTTGGAGTGTTCCCATAGCTTTGACAGTTTCTCCCTTGTTGCATTGACGAAGCTCACATTCAGCCACAAATGTGTGGACGTCCCTTTTCATACCCTCCCATAAAAAAAAACATTTGACCCTTTCATAGGTTTTGGTAAATCTGAAATTCCTTGTTGTGGGTAATGCATGAAGTTCAAAAAGCACTATGGATTTAAGTTGGGAGTGATTTCATAGATAAAAACGTTCTTTGTAGTGAAGCTCTTCATTATTCCAAGAGTACCTTGGAGAAACTGAAGAATTGTGTTGCAATTGGTGGAGCAGGCTAGAAATTTTTGGGTCTTGCAACCATTCCTAATGAACAACTTGGAGCCAATCTGGTACAATGAAGGAGAGGGAGAAAATGGACCCATCTTCTTCATATTTCCGGGAAAGAGCATCAACCACTACATTTTCATTTCCCTTCTTGTAAATGATCTCATAGTCATATCCAAATAGCTTGGTCACCCATTTTTGTTGCGCCAAGGATGAAATTCATTGTTCCAGGAAATAATTGAGACTTTGATGATTAGTTTTGATTTGGAATCGTTGACCCAATAAGTAAGGGTGACAAAGATCCACAATATGCAGAATAGATAAAATTAACTTTTCATAAATGGATTGGCCCAAATGTCGCTCTGAAAGTTGTTTTCTAGTGAAGGCCAAGGGCCTACCATCTTGTATGAGGACAACTCCAATTCCTTTCTCAGAAGCATCACACTCCAATACGGATGTCTTTGTGAATTTTGGGAGTGATAAGACAGGGTTCGAGCACATGACATCTTTTAAGGCTTGGAAGGCATGATCCGCGGCTGAAGTCCAAGTGAAAGAATTATTTTTAAGGAGGGAAGTGAGAGGAGCTGCAATCTTTCCATAATTCTGAACAAACTTCCTATAATAGCCCATTAAACCCAGAAAACCACACAAGATCTTACAAGTTTTAGGGTAAGGCCAATATTGCATAGCTTCAATTTTCTTAGGATCGGCTCAGACACCATCCTTTCCAACATTATGACCCAGTTATTACACTTCTGAGGAACCAAAAGAACATTTAGATTGTTTGAGGAAAAGTTGGTTCTTAGAGAGGAGATGGAGAAATTGATTCACATGGGAGAGATGAGATGACCAAGTTTTACTATAGATGAGAATATCATCAAAGAAATCTACGACAAAATGACGGAGAAAAGGACGAAAGACATGATTCATAATAATTTGGAAAGTGGAAGGAGCATTACACAATCCAAAGGGAATTACCAAGAATTCATAATGACCCTCATGAGTGTGAAATGTCATCTTGGGAATGTCTTCATATTTCATGCAAATCTAGTGGTAGCCAGAATGTAGATCCAATTTGGTGAAATATTGAGCACCACTCAATTCATCCAAGAGGTCATCAATGACAGGAATAGGGAATTTTTCTTTGATTGTGAGTTTGTTGAGGGCTCGGGAGTCAAGACACATGCACCAACTACCTTTTTTTTTGAGTACCATGACCAGAGAAGAATAGGGGATAGTATTGGGACAAATAACACCGACTTGGAGTAATTCATGTAAAAATTTCTCAATTTCATTCCTCTGGGAAAAGGGATGATGACAAGGTCGAACATTGGGAGGAAGACTACTCGGGGTGAGAGGGATGGAATTATCATGGACACCACAGGAAGGTGGAATTTCTTTGGGGTGGTAAAAATAAATTGGTGGGGAGAGAGGATAGATTGGAGGTCGGGATGCACAAAATGTGTCTCAAAAGCATGAATGGAGTGGAGTTGGGTGATAATTACCGAATGATATTTTTTGAGGATCTTTTCCATGCGATGGGAACTAATGATCTCAGGGGAGCCTGTTGTGATGCCTTGGAACTTATATATTTGTCCCTCCTGTTGGAATTGCATGTTTAACTCCTTAAAATCCATTAGAATGGGGAGGAGAGTACGTAACCATCTGGCACCAAGAACAATGTCACAACCACCCATGTCTATAGAAAACATATGAGATTTCAGGTGATACTAACCAATTTGGATTCACACATCTTCACATCGTCCCCCACATTTCATGGAACCACCATTGGAAATAATGATTTGAAAA
Source organism: Picea engelmannii (assembly GCA_009831015.1). Taxonomy (NCBI): domain Eukaryota; kingdom Viridiplantae; phylum Streptophyta; class Pinopsida; order Pinales; family Pinaceae; genus Picea; species Picea engelmannii. Next base: position 171,198 of record ML793020.1, read on the forward strand.
TTATTGACTGCACGGATGTAACAATTGAATTCTTAAGAAAATGCGATGATGAGTAAAGTTATGGGTGATACCACTGTCCAAAAGGATGATAAATTTCTTATTTTTAATGTAACCAATTAATTTGAGAGTCTGGGGAGTAGAGAATCCAGCGAGGGCATTAAGTGAAATCGTTGGTTCAACTTCGGGTGGGTCAGAGAGTGGGGTGAGGTCATATGGAAGTGGTAGTTCCTCCACAGGCAGAACAACAACATCTTCTTCAGAAAATCCTCAGTCACATCCATAAAAACATTTTCTTCCTTACACTTATGCCCAGGAAAATATTTGTCATCACAATTATAACAAAGACCCTTGAGTTGATGTTCAACCATTTCATCCCTGGTTAATTTATGGATATTGAGGGGAGTTGCAGAAGGGGAAAAATGGGTGGGTTTAGGGCATGGAGGAAAGGAGGGTTTGCATGTCTGGGATGACACAATATGTTGGGCTTCCTTAACTCGTTGAGTAGCCTCCAACCAAGTCTGGGGGCATGCCATGAGAACATGGGCATGAATTTCATCTTTGAGGCCACTGATAAAGCATTCCCTAAAGAAAGCATCTGGCATGCCCTCCGTTCTAAAATCCAAGTGCTCAAATGAGGTGTTGGAGGCAGGCCAAAGCGGAAAAGCAAGGTGTTTCTAGGGAAAGAAAGCATGCATTAGGAAGGTGACAGCTGGAAGGAAGCACAACACACGCGCATGCAAGAAAGGCAACAACTGGAAGGAAGAACAACACACATGCATGGGAGGAAGACCTAACGACAGTAGGGTTAGGGTTTTGGCAATGCATTGTAAATGACTAAGGAGCCAGAAGCATATAAATAATGATACATAGGTATCATAGGGGTTGGATTTTGTATTGTTCAGATTATTGTTGCTATAGTAGTTACGCATGAGTTGATGTCATATGTAAGGGTTTTTGCTATATGACCTATTTTGGATAAGTTGTTGAGCTTAAGGGAAAATCAGGGAGGGTAGATCTTGAGGGTTAGATCACAGGTTGGGGATCTTGGTGCGATCTGGTCCACCTCACATAGATCTTACCCGACTGTGGAGGATTGTAAAGCGCATGATGTTGTAGATGCGAAAATACCATAATAAAAGAGCCAAGAGCCAAATCTTTGTGGACATAGCCCAAGAGGGGGTGAACCACGGTAACATATGTGTTATGTGATGAATTCATTCATATCTTTATTGTCTTCAATATTTATTGTTATGTTGAATGAATGGGTTATTATATTGCCTATTTAAATACCATTGCAATATTGAGGGAATAAGCCACTGGATTTACTGCATAATCGTGAGTAACAATATGTTGCATTTACAAGTTATAATCATGGTTCAATGGTTATCTCTCATATATCATACTCAATCCTAGGCTATAAACACCTGAGTCTTACAACCACCAATTAAAGCTATCTCAAGTGAGACTGTGCAACACATTCTGTGTGTTGTGTTGCCTTCTGGTTCACTAGGAGGGCTGATATTTTTAGAGGCTTTGTTGGAAATCCGAAAGACATGAACCTTGGGTTAATATAAACTTAGACAGTATAGAAGAATAGTAACCAACAAATGGTTTTGTTTCCGTTGGTAGGAACATGAGAGGATTGAGTAGACATGATAAGTCGAAGAGTTATTGAAGGCAGATCAAGAAAATATTGGGGAAGAAAGCAATGAGCCAATAGAAGGGGATGTTGAGACCGTGGAATCCCACAAAAGTAGAGATCAAAAGCTGGTTGAGAACAAAAGAGATATATTTTGCACAAAAAGATAATAGAAACCCTAGAGTAACACCCCGCAAATATCTGGAGAGATACGTGTTTACTGATTTGCACGAAGTCTTTTTCTGCGATTTTCCACATTTACTGAAGGAGTGGATACTAAGGTTAAAGGATAACCACACAAAGAATCGTATTCGACAGTTAGATTGGACCCTAGTACAGATTGAGCAGTTACAACAGGTGAACAACATGTTCACCCACACAGTCAATTTTTGGCTAGACAATATTGTGGAAGGGTTTATAATAGAGTTTGCAGTCAACACAGTGAAGTCGTATAGCGCAGTGGAGCAAGAGTTTCTACAAGGACCCCGAGGAAGGTACATTCGATCATTGTATAATTCTATTAAGATATTTCTATATAACAAAGGTGTAATGACAGTGGAGTCAGATAACTAAACTTCCCTGCATGCATGGGGGAAGGGGGGAAGCACTGACAGAAAGAGGATAAATGGAAGGAGGAAAGGATAAGGGAAAGAAGGAGGAACCCTTGGACCCGATCATGATGGATGATTACTAGATTAAGAATATCATGGCGACAACTAGAAAGACATGTAGGAAAGTACCCTACCAATACAATGTGAATACCAAGAAGAGAGATGTAGCCACGAGGGAAGGCTTGGCGAGTGATGAGGAAGAGGTAGAGGATCTCCGGGATGTGGAGTAGATTGAGGAAATCCTGTGCACAACATATGAGAGGAAGACGAGAGGTCCGAGAATGGGAAGAGAAGGCATCCATCCTATCCATATTAATGTCAGCATGGAACCCATAAACCCATGTGCGACTAATACACCAAAGAGAACACCATCGTTTAGACAACCGAAGTTCAGAATCAGTTAGACAACAAGAAGTACATCTACACAAGGAACAACAACTTGAGGATCTAGTTCAGGCAGCACTAGTCAGGTATCTAGACCACGTGGAGGAAGTAGTTCATTGTTCGGAATGGCAGGGCACGATCCCACCATCAGGTTACCTGAATTTCAAGGAGAAGCAACAGAAGACCCTGAGAAGCATTTGTTCATTTGTGCAAAGATCTGGGAAGAAAAACATATCACTGATGAAGATACCAAACTTGTGCAGATAACGATTACACTAAGAGACCGCGCACTAGACTGGTACATGAGTTTAGATGCAAACAATGATCTTGGGATGACAAGGACACTGATAGACATTAAGAATTTACTGATAAATGAGTTCTAGAAGCTGAGCTCAAAGGATCAGTACATGAATGAGATGATCGAAATAAGATAGAAACCAAGAGATTCTGTATGGGAGATTGATCAGAGATTCAAGCGACTGAAGGGAAAGTTACAGTATCTCATGACCGAGATGCAGTATAGGCACTTATTTTTCAATTCACTGTTACCACTCTTAAAGTATCCACTGCAAAGACAAAAGTTTCAGATGCAAGCAGAGGCTCTACAGGCAACCTTGCAATTGGAAGAAAACCAGTACCAACAAACAGACCCAACTATCGAAGAGATGAAGGAGGATTTAAAGAAATTAACGTTTCAACTGAACCAGAATAAGAACAAGGACAAATGAGAAGTCGTTTGGTGTACTACATGCAGGATGAAAGGACACCACAAGAACGAATGTCCAACATTCGCGCAATATATGGCAGTAGGAATGCCAAATCCTCTACCAACAGGAGGACTATGGTGCGAAATCTGCAAGAAACTGGGTCACAACCCTTATCACTGCACAATGATGCAGAAATATCAGACAGTCCCAAAGAGTTCCTACTGTACCTTTTGCAAGTCAGTGGGCCATGATGACAAAGATTGTAGAACTATGGAGTTGATGCGAGAAAGGACATCAGATGCATATAGAGTGTAGGTAGAAATGATGATTGGGCAAGCCACACCACAGTTTAATCAAGTTCCAGCTCCATACAACACTGCGCAACAACCATACAATTATGCGCAATCACAGTACAACACGACATAGACTCAGTACAATACCGCGCAGTATAACTAGGTGCCTCAATATAACGCGTCGAGAGGAGATCAAGCAGGCTACAGAGGTGGAGGATGAGCCCGAGGAGGTTTCGGACGAGGTAGAGGACTAGTGGTATGTCACAATTGTCAACAACCGGGAAATTACGCAAGGGAATGCCCACTTCCACCAGCCACTTGTATGTGACGTCGCGCATCAGACCATGATACAGAGGATTGTCCGACACTACTAGTAAAGATCCAGGAAAAGAGGAACCAGAACAACCAGAATGTTCAGTGGATTTCCACCGAAGCAATGGATGAAGGACGAAACATCAATATATTTACTCGTGGAGGAGCTAAAACAGGCAACGACGCTATTCGATAAGAACTAGCACAAAACCAGTGGGTAAAGAAGAATGTCGAACCAAGGAGACAGTTTGACGTGCAAAACAAAAAAGCAATATTTACAGAAGCCAGACAAGAATTTTAGAAGGAAGACATAGCGTCGAATTCAACTGCGCAACAAAAGAAGGAAGCACCAGAGTATGATATGCCTCCATTATTAGATCATACCAACAAAATGCAACCCAAGGGACAAGTAAGTACAATCAAAGAGTTCTTTCAATCATGTGTAAAAGTATTGAATGATCCATCATCTGTAAAAATAGTGCAAAACATACTAGAAAAATGTATAATTGAGACGGAAGAAAATATAGAACCAAAAATTGTCAATCACCTACATACAAGGAGAAGAACTAGTAGGGAGTTCCGACTGAATGCCAACATCATATATTTCAACATGGGAGACATCATATTGGATCTAGGATCTGAAGTCAGTGTACTATCAAAGAAGACATGACAATGCATGGGAGATCCCACATTAGGATATTCACCTGTTCAATTGAAACTGGCAAACCAACACAAAGTCCTTCCAATTGGTAGACTAAAAGGAGTAACAATAGACCTAGATGGAGTGCGCACTAAAGAAGATTTTGAAGTCTTTGAAATAGTGGACGACACCACACCTTACCCAACATTGCTTGGTCTGTATTGGGCGTTTGACAACCAGGCCATAATCAACCTAAAGACCATGAAAATGACATTTGAGTCAGGTGAATACAAGGTCATTGCGCCCTTAGACCCATCAAAAGGGGAGATGTTTGTATAATCTACTTACCTAGACTTAGAGGAAATCAGCCAATTGTACAGAACAATTGCGTGTGATGAGGATTACGTAAACCCAACTGCATATGGGATACTCAGTTGGTGGAGCATTACTTCATGTGAAACATAATCAAACACCGGTTTAGAGAATTGGCAACAAAGGCTACATGAAGTTTCCACGAGAAGACGTGCACGAATAGACCACGTAGTAAGATTGGTAGGCACAGAAATAAGGGAACCACCCAGTTTCCATGGAACAAATGATTTGGAAACATTCTTGACACAGTATGAAGACGTAGTGTTAGAGAACCAGAGACGTAGTGGGGCGTGCACAAAGAGACAATCACAGATTGGTACCAATGTAAGCGGTTACTACGCATATGGTTCGACGCAGAACAACAAAATAACAAGCAATAGAGGTATGATGGACAAGGAGCACCAACGGAACACTTGGAGAAGTGTAGAACGTTGTGGAAAATGATACCCCCAGAGGAATGGCCTCATCACTTCATACACACTCTAGAAGGCATACCAGGGAACTGGTATACAAAACAAGAATTGTGTAAAGGAACTACGACCTGAACAAAATTGCAACAGAGTTTTATAGTCACTTTCTCATTCGAGCATGAGAACTCCAACATAGATGTCATGCTTAAGTGGATAAGAGGAGTGATATTCATCAAAGCACTAGAAGTAGAATTGATCACAGAAGAACAATATCAGAACAAACAGACAATCAAGGCACTATTGTCTTGTTACCATGTACAATAAGAAGCACCAGATGAAAATGATCCACGTGATATTTATATTGAAGAAGCAGAAGGAGAAAGAGAAGTGTAAGGTCCACCTATAGAATCAGAAGTTATTGTCGCGCCGATCAAAGTAAAGAAATTTAATATTGGGACAACTGAGCAACCCAAAATGGCAAGCATTGGAGACTATTGGGATGAGCAGACAATAGAATGAATAACATATTTACTATGCAATTACAACAACTTTTTTCCCACAACATTTACAGAGATGAAGGGCATAGTCGGAGAGATAGGAGAAATGAAGATACCACTCAGACTAGAAGCGATACTGATCAGACAACGACCGTACAGACTTACCCCAATATATAAGAAAAAAGTCAAAGCTAAGATCGACAGAATGCTCGAAGCCGACATCATAGAACCAGTTGAAGAATCAGAATGGATAAGCCCGATGGTAGTTCAGGACAAGAAACAAGGAGGGATTAGGATATGCATTGACTTGAGGAAGTTGAACGATGCATGCCTACATGACCCATTCCCTACACCGTTCATGGATGAAGTGTTAGAGAACGTAGGAGGACATGAAGCTTACTCATTTATTGATGGGTTCTCAAGATACCATCAGATCAAGATAGCACAAGAAGACAAATACAATACCATGTTTGCAATAGAATGGGGATCCTACCAATACACAGTCATGATGTTTCGACTGAAGAATGCACTAGTAATGTTTTCCAGAGTAGTCATTGTTATGTTTAAGGAATTCATCCATTAGTTCCTAGATGTATACTTGGATGATTGGACAGTTTACAATTTGTTGAAAGACCATGTAGAAGTCTTAGGCCTAATGTTATAAATATGCAGACAGTGCCAGATATCACTGAACATAAAGAAATGCATATTCAAAACACTGTTTGGGATACTATTGGGCCATATAGTATGTAAATAGGGTTTATTAGTAGATCTCGCCAAGATTGCATTAATTGTTGACTTACAACCACAAAAAGAAGTCTGTCAGCTAAGAGAGACATCGGGACAGAGAGGATACTATAGGAAATTTATCAAAGGATATGCGCAGATTACTGCACCAATGGAAAAGCTATTAAGAAAGGACACAAAGTTCCAGTGGAACGACGAGTGTCAACACGGTCTGGACACTCTGAAGGAAAAGATGGTTACCGCATCGATATTAGTATTTCTAAACTGGGAGAAGACATTCCACATTCATGTAGATGCATCGGCCATAACACTTGGAGCTATCTTGGCGGAGCCAGGAGTGGGAGACTTGGATCACCCAATAACATTTGCGAGCATAAAGCTATCCGACTTAGAACAAAACTATAACACTACAGAAAGAGAAGGCCTAACTATGGTCTATGCACTACAGAAATCCAGACATTACTTATTGGGAAAACATTTTAATATGTTCACAAATCACTCAACCTTGAAATATTTAGTCAACAAGCCAGTGTTGGTGGGGAGAATCTATCGCTAGTTACTACTATCTCAAGAATTTGACTTTGAAGTAATACTCAAGATAGGAAAGCTAAATGCAGGACCTAACCACCTATCAAGAGTCACAAATGGAGAAGAACCTACAAATTTAGAGGACAACTTTCCATATGCATAGTTATTTTCAGTACAGATCGTTGATGAACACTTCGCAGATATCATTCAGTACTTGAGCACGGGTACTGCACCACAAGAATATAGCACCGCGCACAAGAAAAACCTGGTAGTATGCGTTGCCGACTATCAACTGATTGCAGGACACTTATACAAAATGGGCGCAAATAACATCTTGCGAAGATATGTGTTAGAGCACGAAAGACTAAGAGTTTTAGCAGAAGCTCATGAAGGAATAACAGGAGAGAATTATGCAGGTAAATGTACCGCGCAAAAGGTATTGCACGCAGGACTATGGTGGCCAACAATTCACAGAGACTCGAAGGAGTACTATCAAACATGTGATGTCTATCAAAGGGTAGGAAAACCCAACAGAAGAGACGAGATGCCATTACGACCACAAGTAACATTACAGGCATTCGAAAAGTGGGCAATAGACTTTTTGGGACCAATCAACCCAGGAGAAAAAATAACAGGATCTAGGTACATTATCACTGTGACGAAATACCTAACAAGATGGGTGGAATCCGCACTAGTGAAGGATTGCAATGTAGAAACAACAACGCATTTTTTATTTGAGCAAGTGATCACTAGATTTGGGTGCCCAGAGCAACCAAGGCATGCACTATATAAACAACACCATCAATGCTATGAATGAAGAGTTTGAAGTCCATCACCAAAAAAGCACACCATATCACCCAAAGACAAATGGCACAGTGGAAGCATTTAAAAAAATCCCAGAGAATGCGCTGACGAAGATTTGTAACGTTAACAGGGATGACTGGGACCTCAAAGTACCAACAGTATTATGGGCCTACAGGACTACGTGCAAAACGTTGACATGGCACACACCATTTAAACTGGTTTATGACCAAGAAGCAGTGGTGCCATTAGAATTTTTAGTACCAAGCTTGCATGTAGCAACCATCACACAAATGACAGAATGAGGCATAGTGCAAGAGAGACTGAATCATTTAATGACCATGGAGGAAGACCGAATCTTGGCAAGATTCCACCAACAAGTTCAGAAAGTAAGAGATAAAGCTTGGCATGCTAGACACATCAAGAAGAAAATGTTCAAGGAAGGAGACCTAGTACTGATGTATGATAGAAAATCGTTTCAGCACCCAGGAAAGCTCAGAATGCATTGGTTAGGACTGCAAGAGGTAAAATCCGTCATAGATGGAGGAGTTGTACAGTTAAGAGACTTATCAGGCGCATAAATAAGAGGGATGATTAATGGGAGCCGACTGAAGCTGTATAAGGACAGTTGACCACCCATGGCGCAGTAAAAAAAAAAGGTATATCGAAAGAGAACCAAAAGGAAAGAACCAAAGAGGGTACAGTGCACCAGAGGTAGAAAGGCTACACGAATTTAGAAACACAAATTCGATGAGGAGAAGGACAATGGTCACATACAAAGGGAAACAAGCAGGAAAAGGAAAGTCGGCAAAAGCAGGATGACATGACAACACTAGGTGGAATTAAAGGACGAAAATGATTGATGGGACACCACATTAATCGCGCCAACTGGAGATGGCAAGGCAGAGTAATGGAAAGTACGAAATTGCTGGAGGTGCATTGAACCTATAATTAAGGTGCATTAAACCTATAATGAAGGAAGCGTCATCAAAAAGCTTCATGGAAAACCCATACAACACAAAAACGTGGGAACAAATAGTCTATTCATGAAAAAAGAGTAGACAGAGAGCGACAGAGGTAAAAAATAACAGAGCTAATTCATAGAGGTCACAGAGACCATTCAAACACAATAAATGTTCGATATTCCACGCCATGGCACCACCCAAGCAAACAGAAGCAAGCCAGAGTGTCATATCAACCAGAGTCAAAACCAGGTCACGAGGAAAGGAGAAAGAAGGTGAACAACAATCGTCGGAGATCATCAATGTCAATGAAATCCCATATCTAGACACAACACCGGTAAACCCTACACCTATACTGGAAGAAATCCAACAACCAACACCGGAGGGCACGAGTAGGGAGATACCAACAGAAGTACAGGAGCCACAGAACCAAGAAGCAGAAACCCTGATGGAGGTGCAACCAAAGAACACAGAAGTAGCTCTGACAATAGCAGTTGAGCCAGGCGAGTCTCAAACAAACATTTCATACCACCTAGCAGAAGGGACGGTTGAAGATGTCTTAGCTTGGCCGAAATGGTATACGGAGGAACAACCGGAAGCTGCTGGAACTTCAAGTCAGCTACCACTGCTGAAGAAAGACAAGATACAGATACCCAGATCACCTCACAAGAAACCTGCAGCATAAATCGTTCTACTGCGCATACCAAAGGGGGTACAGGTAGGACCAGATTTGTTGGGCTACATAGGGAAGCTCAAATACTCTAACCACGATATAGAAGATGAAGACAAGTTTCTAAAACTTGCGAAGAGGGTATTCTTACAGACTAGGGGCATAAATCTGGTTGGGGAACGGATCGATCAGCCACTCCAATGGGAAACTGGGTTGGAGAAAACATGAATTTTAGGTTTGTTGGACCTACCACATTTTGGCAGAGGTCAACACACAATCGCATCCGTCAAACAATTTTTAGCAGTTATGCATGGAGAGGACATATGGTTGGATAAGCTCGTCTCAATAGACGTTGAGATTATCACAAAAATAACAGGGTTACCAATTCGGGGTATGGATCCCACACAGTTTTTGGATGACAGAGCCAGGTAGAAAACACTAGCAGAAGAGATGAAGAAGAAGTATGTCACCGACAGGAGGACATGAGGGATCATTATAAGGAGCATCAATGATGTCGCAACACAATTGGGCACGAAAATATTAGCCTACAAGATGCCAAGAAAATGTTGCAGAGAAGAAGTCCTAGCTGGAGTTGCTGCAGTTGCAGCTCGGTGCGCAGAGGGCACCACAATGAGTTGGGCATCGTACCTCTTGAAATTGTTCCTGGATGACTGCAAGGATGCGCAGGATCTAGGCATAGAGTTTCACTACTCATGGTTGATCACATTAATAGCCTTCATGGGATGGAACGAGCCAAGGTATGTAATTTTTTGTACCAGACCCAAATCGAATCAGGGAGCGAGATATTTGCTGCTCAGAGCCAGGCAAGAGGCTAGGAGAAAAAAGGTGAATGAGGCCATCTTTGAAGAATACCTACGCGACCTGCAAGAAGCCATCTCTAAGATGTGGAGAATAACACCAGAGGCTATCGCGCAATATGGGAACATTGCCAACTTAAGGGCCACACAACATACAATGTGGATACAGGCACGGGAGGATCTTGATAAGAAGTGGCTACAGATGCCCTATTGTATCACATAGGGTGACATTGACATGGTCATCAACGAATGGGATGATGAATGGAGGATTCCATCCATCACGTAGGATGTGCTCGAAAGAACAATAGAAGAAGAGGCAGGGTAGGGAGAAACGCAACCTCTAAAAATCCAAGTGCCCAAGAGATGAAGAACGGGCTGGGGCAAGACAACACAGATAGACGAAGGGCGAACGAAGACAAGAACTTAGAAGGGGAAGAAGGAGAGTACACAACTAGCCAAGGAACAACAGAAACAGGCTAAGGGAGTGCAGGAGACTGCCCCAAATCCCAACACACAAGAACCAGGGGGAACCAAGAGACCAACCACATAGACCGGGGGTGCACGGAATAAAATGAAGGCGCAAAGACCGGCTCCAGAATATACGATCACAGATGATGATGGGGAAATAATAGCCCGAATGGTCCATGATTGTCTATTTGAGGACTACGACCATACTGCACATCACAGAGATAGGATTCAACACGAGTTGACAGACATGCACCAACTCCTCAAGCAAATTGGAGAAGGGCAAACAACAAGCAGCAGGGGAACAGAACCATCAACACTATAGACAGAAGAAAGAGTGCAAGAAGAAGAATGAGAATCAGTCCAGACAATACTGCAGTCGAATGTAACATTCCACATCACCCCCAGTATGCTGCACATAGACGAAATTGTGGGGCAGACACCCATGAAGGATTTAAGCCAAATCCAATTGGTGTTGACGCAGATACCATCTAGGGAACTACACAGGTTGTAGGTTAGCATAAACCATGAGGTACAGTCTCGAGCACGCAAAAACTTAGCCGAGTTGAAGCAGGGAACAAAGAAGCGGGATGTGATGGAAATAGTCTACGAGTAGGCTAAATTTGAGACACAGGAGGAAAGGGATCACATAAAAGGATTGGATCAGAAAGTCACAGGAACTTATGAGAAGATTCCACAGATTGCGCAGAGGGAGGAAATCACAACAGCAGAAAAGATTGATCAGATTGCGCATGCAATTGATCAATATCAGAAGGAGATAAATAATATCCGAGAACAACTCACACCAACCACTCCACTAGCAGTGAAGGAGCAAATGAAGAAGGAAGCAACAATGTAACTGCAGGAGATAGAACAAAAGGTCAGTACAACAACTGACTTATTCGATAAAGAAACACAACTTTGGACTAGCTTAGAGGAGGATCAGCAGGTCCAACAGTGGGACAAGGAATAAGAAAGGATCAATGCAGCGATCCAAGAGATCAAGTAGAGGAAGAAGACAATACCAATAATAGAATGCGTCAAAGGGACGCAGGACATGAAGAGATTGCAAGCAAAGCTAATTACTACATAAACCCATAAACATGAGCGGCAGGATCAAATGGAACCATTGCAAGAACGAGTAGCAGAAGTGCTGGCATAAGAAGAGGAAACCAAGGCACGTATAACACAGACCCAAGAAAAGTGCGTGGAATTGATCAGTGATGAAATTGTAGTCCAGATAGTGGACACACTCAAGGAGAAGACTGCGCAGGCGCAGACACAGGAAACAAAGTTGAAGGAAAAGTTCTAGGCGATCACTAAGGAGATTGAGGGAGAACACAAAGGTTAGGTGGCGCGGGACAAGCCACATGTCATTGTTGGGGGCCTATTGGAGGCAGGCCAAAGAGGAAAAGCAAGGCATTTTTGGGGAAAGAAAGCATGCATCAGGAAAGCGACAGCTGGAAGGAAACACAACACGCACACAAGCAAGGAAGGCAACAACTGGAAGGAAGAACAACATGCACGCATGGGAGGAAGACCTAACAACAATAGGGTTAGGGTTTTGGTAATGCATTGTAAACGACTAAGGAGCCAGAAGCATATAAATAGAAATACGTAGGTATCATAGGGGTTGGATTTTGTATTGTTCGAATTATTGTTGCTATAGTATTTATGCATGAGCTGATGCAATATGTAAGGGTTTTTGTTGTATGACCTATTTTGGATAAGTTGTTGAGCTAGAGGGAAAACGAGGGAGGGTAGATCTTGAGGGTTAGATTGTAGGCTGGGGATCCTAGTGTGATCTAGTCTGTCTCACATAGATCTTACCCGACTGTGGAGGATTGTAAAGCGCACAACACTGTAGATGCGAAAATACCATAATAAAAGAGCCAAGAGACAAATCTTTGTGGACGTAGCCCAGGATAGGGTGAACCATGGTAACATTTGTGTTATGTGATGAATGCATGCATATCTTTATTGTCTTCAGTAGTTATTGTTATGTTGAATGAATGAGTTATTATATTTTTTGTTTAAATACCGTTGCGATATTGAAGGAATAAGCTACTGGATTTATTGCATAATCGTGAGTAACAATATGTTGCATTTACAAGTTATAATCATGGTTCAATGGTTAGCTCTGATATCTCATACTCAATCCTAGGTTGTAAACACCTGAGTCTTACAGCCACCCATTAAAGCTATCTCGGGTGAGACTGCGCAACGCATTCTATGTGTTGTGTTGCCTTCTGGTTCACTAGGAGGGTCGATAGTTTTAGAGGCTTTGTTGGAAACCCGAAAGACATTAAACCTGGGTAAATATAAACTCAGACAATATAGAAGAATAGTAACCAACATGCGGCAATAAAGTCTTCCACTGTCCTAGACTGCTTTAACTTGGTCAAACGACCTAAATGGTGGGTTTCAGAGTCAAAGCGGTCATAAAGTTTGGCAACAAACTATGTCCAAGCAAGATACCCTTGGCGTGCCTTTTTTTGCCATTTCCAACATTGCCATCGTTCCGGATCCATATGTAGGACACCATAACTAAGCTTGGATAAATCATTAGTAATGCCATTCAAAGAGAAATAATGTTCCATTTGGGTGACCCAACATGTAGGATCTAATCCATCAAATTTGTTCACCTCAATTCTAGGAGGGCGGAGGTCTCGGGAAAAGTGGGTAGTATGAGGGTCTTGGTAATGGGAAGAGTCATGGTCATCTTGATAAAATGGTTGTTCCGAAGAGGAAGGGTTCTGGGAAGGGCCTATGAAGTGTTCTTTGATGTCTTTGAGGTAGGAACATTGTTCCTTGAGGTCTTTGATGTGGGAACATTCATTCTTGAGGATCTCAATAGTTGAATTGATGGAGCTAATGTTGGAATTGAGTTTCTTGATGGCGTCCTTGTTCTGATGGTTGTCAACAATCAAGGCATTGAGGTCTTGTGCTTGTGTGGTAGTCATTTGGACAAAGGAGAAGGAAAATTGTATAGGGGAAACAAAAGGGGTCTATAGGGGTGGGTCAGACCGTGGAGAAAAAAGGGTGTCAAATGATAAGTACCACTGTGATCAGGGTGAAAAGGGGGATCCAAAGGGATAGGATCCAAATAAGGGTGTCAGAGATGGGTCGGGTCCATAAAACAATGTGGGTTAAAAATGATAGGTATCACTGGAATTGGGGCGAAGAGAGGAACACAATGGGATAGGTCCCAATTAAGTGTGTTGGCGGGACCATTATACTTTTTTTTTACTCCCGCGGAGTTATACTCCAACCTGAAGAATACTGCAGTGACGAAATGCCCAAATGCTTAGTAGGAAGAAATCTATAGTAATTTTACAACCCAAACGCAAACGACACAATTACACGGCAATAGATCTTGTTTGTTCGATTTTTTGTTCCATCCCAAGGGTTAAGGTATTCAAAGGTTCTATAAACAAAGGTTAACCCTAATCTACTTTTAATATCTATTACCTCTCACAACTAAATCCAAATGTTAACATGAATCAAACGTGTGACTTACTTTTAAAGTGACACTCTATCCTTTACCCCTAAGAGGCCAATGGTTGTGGCCAATGGTTGTGAATACTTTAAAAATACATTTCAAAAATAAATAAATTAAGTACAATTTTCCTTTTAATCTAATTCATTATCTTAAACAAATATAGGATAACACTTCCACTCTATTTTAATATAATTTTTTTATTATCTTTTATTAGTCCAAAAACCTACATCAAACCTTAACTCTAATTTACTTTTTAATATTGATTACCTCTTACAACTAAATCCAAGCATTAACATGACTCAAACCTTCACTCTGATTTACTTGAATTTACTTAACTGACACTCTATCCTTTACCCCTACGAGGCCAATTGTTGCTTATTTGAACAATAATAATTGACCGGAGTTCCACCGTGCATGTCACATATTTAACCTAAATAATCTAAAACGGATTCCTTTTTACTATCGCAACACGGGGGCTTTGCCATGACCCGAGCGTCGAGAGAAAGTATGACATACAGGAATTCCATTAAAACCTATTTGCTATCATAGTTTGAAATACGCAACAAATTTTCAACTAGTTATGAAAAAAATTATAAAAAACAATTCAAACAATAAAAAACATATTTTAAAAGAAAAAATATGATTAAAGACTAATCCATGGAAAAATACTATCATATTACATCTTACCTTTTCGCAGTGATTTGATTCTGATAGCCTTAGTGTACTCCTATCTCCCTCATGATTAAGTGTCCTGGTGGGCGACGCTCTTGAAATCTGACACCATGAATGAGATTCAAGCTTCGAGGATCCCCTTGTTTGAAATGATTCAATCCGTTTCTTCCCTCTCAAAATTTGAGTGTCCAAAATCACGTTGGGCTTTCAGTTGCCTTTGTGCTCCATCGTCCAAAATCACCTTTTAGTTTTCACCATGTTTTTCATGGAAAAATAAGCATTTCATTGAAAAAAAATCATAAAAAACACTAACATAAACGATCAAAGTAATAGCACATGACCGAACACGATAGTTTTCAAGATTCAGAAATAGGACTTCTCAAGCCACGTCATAGAACTTCCAATTAATTTATGGAGATTGGACCCCACTTAATGACAGCGGGTTCACCGAACTCCTTTTTTTGGGAATGCCGTCTGTCTGACCAACCAAAAGTGGAGAAAAAATTGCCTATAAAAGAAACACTTGTGGTCGACACGTGTGGAATGGCAGTCCACGAGAGGTTTACAAAGAAAGTGCATACTAAAGAATGCCACGACGGCAGTAGGGAGAAGTCTTATCATATGTAGTCGTTCTCTGGCGAAGAGTGGGAGGGAAGGCATCATAATTAAAAAATGGCACGCTTAGTCTCCACCTTTAGCTGAGAAGAGAAGGGGACGACGATGGGCCGCTGATTCTCATTTTTCATTCTCTCCTGCAAAAGATTTCGAAGGGACCTCCATACCTGTAATTACTGAAGCGGAGGAGAAGTGGAGGAGAACACCGTGGTTGCAGGCTGAATGAGCTGTAGTGCCTGAGAATGGGCGTTCTCAGTTATAGCAGTCCGAAGATTCCGTCGAAAGATGGAGAAGGTGGCTGCAAGCCCATCAGAGTGCAGGAACCTCTGTCTCATGGCCGTATGGACAATCTCTCCGCAGCGCTCAGGCCTCTCCTTAGCGGATTCGGTTACGAATTGCGGCAGGACGAGGAGGCTTCTCCTCTTACTGGCCCTCGCGAATACCAGTAGCGGAAGCTTAACCTTGCCTGCGCGGTAGTCTTCTTATTCGAGTAAGTTCAAGCAGAATTAAATTTCATTACAGTATTTTCACATGCAAACTCTGGTATTCTTTTAGCAAAAGCTTTTTGTAATTTAACGAGAATGTTTGATTTTAAGGAATCTTTTATCCGTCTCATGAAATTGCTGCAAGACGAGGCTCATCCTCGTACTAGCCCTCGCGAGTACCGGACTTTCCTCAAGCAGAGGCTTAACCTTAGCTGCATGGCAGCTGCCTTAACTCAGTAAGTTCAAGAGGAATTTAATTTCATTACAGTAGTTTTAGATGTAAATTCTGGTATCCGCTGGCTAGACATTTCTTTTAGCAAAAATTTCCGTCTTATGAAATTATTGCAGGGGAAGGCTCCTCCTCGTGAGTACCAAACTTTCCTCAAGCAGAGGCCTAACCTTGCTTGCACGGCAGTCGCCTTAAATCCAGTAAGTTCAAATGGAATTTAATTTGATTTCAGTATTTTCACATGCAAATTCTGATATCCGCTAGTTAGACGTTTATTTTAGCAAAAGCTTCTTGTAATTTAACCAGAATGTTTGATTTGAGGTAATCTTATATCTGTCTCATGGAATTGCTACAGGACGAGGCTCCTCCTCATACTAGCCCTCGCGAGTACCAGATTTTCCTCAAGCTAAGGCTTAACCTTGCCTGCGGAGCAGTCGCCTTAACTCTAGTAAGTTCAAATGGAATTTAATTTCACTTCAGTGTTTTCACATGCATTTCTCTGGTAGCAGCAATTTAGACATTTATTTTAGCAAAAGCTTCTTGTAATTTAACCGGAATGTTTGATTTCAAAGATTCTTTTATCTGCATGGAATTTCTACAGGACAAGGCTCCTCCTCTTTCTGACCCTCGCGAGTTCCAGACTTCAAGCGGAGGCTTAACCTTGACTGCGCAGCAGTTGCCTTAACTTGAGTAAGTGCAAGTAGATTTTAATTTCATTTGAGTGTTTTTACAGGCAAATTCTGATATCCGCACGATAGTATTTTTCCAGGCAAATTCTGAAATCTTCAGGCTAGACATTGATTTTAGGAAAAGGCTCTTGTAGTTTAAACCAGATTGTTCGATTTCTCTTTGATGAATATTTTATCTAACTCATCAATAAATCAAGCTTACTTTGAGTGAAATATGCAGAAGATTTCAGGCTCTCAATAATTTCAACAATATATTTTTAAGATTTAAGTCCAAATGGTTAGGACTGAAAGATATTTTTTTTATATCTATCTTATCAATAAATTATGCTTAACTTTAGGGATATGTGGATATTAAAGAAACATAGAATAAATAAAATAATTTTCCATTTTGCTTCATTTTGCACAGCTGTTAAGAATTTCGTAATCTTTCTTTAAAATTTATCAATTTTTTTATTGTGAAATGCCCGTCTAAGTAGGGTTCCTTGATATGCTAGGCGAGATAATTTGAAAGCCCATTACAATTTCCAGGATTTAGGGATTTTTATAGTATTTGTTAAACGAAAGTAAAGTTTGTATCAGAATAGGAGCAAGTTAATTTGGGAGTAATTTTTTCTTCAGAGTTTTGTTTTTTAGGTTAAAAAATGGTTTTGAATTCGGTCAAATTTTTATAGGTAGTTTGAGTTTTTCATGGATTAATGTTTTATGCATTTTAGAATCTTAAAGTTTTACTTTAAGGGTTATGCCCCTTTTTAAACTAACCTAGATGTTCAGAAAATCGATCAAGATTCTGGATTGGCCAAAAATTTAAAAATGAATGACAAAAAAACTTACCAGAAAAATAACTCAGAAGAAAAATTGCTCCCGAATTAACCCACTCCATTAAAATCTAGTAATTTGACACCATACTATGTTAAGTGAACTAAATTTTGACCCAATCCTCCCTGATTTAGGGACATTTCCATAACATGACCAATCCTCCCTGATTTAGGGACATTTCCATAGCATGACCAATCCTCTATGATTTAGGGACATTAAAGTCCACGATATGTTTCTTATTAGAATGTGTCCATTTGGCATTGTACTTTGTTAAATGAACTAATCTTTGACCCAATCTTAAGGGATTTAGGACTATTTTACTAAATTAACAAAGTGTAGTGCAAGATCTTTAGTTAAATTTAACAAAGTGTAGTTAAATGAAGTTAGATTTTGTATTAGAATCTAAAGATCTTGCACTACACTTTGTTAATTTAACTAAAGTTTGATCCATTCCTCTTGGATTTAGAGACATTTTACAATGTTGGTTAAATGAAGATAAGTTTTGTAATAAAATTTTGAAATACTGTATTGTTTTCTTTTAAGTTAAGGGATGTTTGGTCCAATCCTTTAGGATTTAGTGATAGTTGGAAGTGTTTGTTAAATGAAGATAAATGTTGTATAACAATCTAGAGATATTCCATCAAAATTTATGGACATTTTACAATGCTTGTTAAATAAAGATAAGTTTTGTAATCGAATTTAGAATGAAGATGAGTTTTGTAATGGAATTCGGTGATCTAGTGATCTAGATATTAAGTTCATGAAAGTTGGACCCATTCCTCCAAGATTTAGGAACATTTTACAGAACTTGTTAAACGAAGATAAGTTTTGTAAAAACAATTGAAGTTTGATGTAATCCTCTCTCAGTTAGGAAAATAAATGAAAATAAGTATTGTAAAAACAATTGAAGTTTGATGTAATCCTCTCTCAGTTAGGAAACATTTTACAATGTTTGTTAGATAAAGATAAACATTGTATTATAATCTAGCGAAATGACACTATACTTTATTCAATTAGCTAAAGTTCGACCCATTCCTACAATTTAGGGATATAGTACTTGTTAAATGAAGACA
>ML793020.1:190774-209293 GCA_009831015.1 Picea engelmannii
GTCATGTAACTGTATAACAGTTAGGTTAACTTAACTAACCAACTAACTTATGATTAGTGTTTTAACATCCCCCCTTAATCATAAGTTCATTCTTGCCTGAAAAACTGCCACTACTTGACAATCACATGTGTCAAGCGAATATTTAGAGGGTTGGCTAAAGATGCTCTCTGAAATCTAAAAAAAATAGCAGAAGTTGATGTCTTCTACTAAATTGGTGGTTTAAGGTTGACCACAAACTCATCTGGTGGTTTCAGGATGACCACAAACCAATCTAGTGGTTTCGTGATGACCACAAACTGAATGTCTACCAGAAGCTGATTTCTTCTACTAAATGGCATGGTTTTAAGTTGACCATAAACTAACAAGAGCTCAAGGCTCAAAAATATGAAAATGTAACAAGCAGAACTTCATGTATTCTGCTCAATTGGTGGTTTTAAGCTGACCACAAACCATATCAACAACAATATGTTCAAGAACAAGACTGCATACCAAGAACTAGGTTGCATACTTGATCATCTATTCACAGGCTCTAATTCAAACTTGGAACCTGACTCAAAATCAAACTTGGAACCTGATTCAACTAGATTTCCCCCCTGTCAGGGACAAATGGTTCCAATTCCCTTGACTGCCATTCGCAAGTATGGACAAGAAGAAATCCAACACATCAAATTGTCTTCCGGCGGAGTCTGAAGACTCGATCTTCAACTCAGAAGACTACATCAAATGGGGCCCGATCATACCCTAAATCATCAAATCTTGAAAAACATTCATGTCCATCAAATGTAGAAATATCTCCAATCAAGTACGAATGTACTTGTGTATAAATTCAGTGATAAGATTGCTCCAATAAATTGGCTTCCAAACGCCAACGCCAATTCCCTAACCATTCAAAATGAAGTTGTTTCCGCTTGCGCTTTTGGCACCTTACTGAGGGGTGATTTGTCTTCCCACAAAGTCTGCATGGGTGAAGATCAAAAAAATTTGACTTATCATGGCCAAACCGATGATAGTGTTTGCACTGTATGGATTCTTTATCTGACTTATTATCATGATCTGGAATAACAACAACATCAACAACAATATCCTGTACTTGTTCCTTACCAATATCCTCAAGCTCTGCTTCTTCTCATCATTAAAAAAACCTCCACTCACAAAGCAAACAGGTTCGCTATAATGAGGAATATGAAAAAGGTTGTTAGCATCATTTTCATATCCTAGTCCATATCGGTTTCATTTAAATCGTAATTCTTCCCATGGTCGAACAATACATGTATCCACAACTTTTTCTGAAATAGGGACTTCATCTAATCGATCTTCATGTTTATGACTTTCATTACTAGTCAACTGAGCGTCTTCATTCTCATCCTTGATGTCATTAAAATCACATTGTTGGTGTCGAAGCAAACTTAACTCATAAGACAACAACTTGTTTTGATGTTTGAACATATCAATCTTCTTGTGCGTTACTTGTAAACAAGTAATCACTGTGCTGAGGGTGCACTTGTTTATTGCAATTGTAGATTCCGTAGTTGAGTTAATTAATGTGCGCAATATTGTAAATATTTCTTCAATTCTTTCCATTTGTTTGTATGTTGATGCCACAAAGTTCAATTCTGTATCCTGTTGTGCAATCGTTCCTTGTATGAATGCTGCTAAAAAACTACAGGATCTGTATCCTGTTGTGCATGCCAAGAGTAATTTTTCGTTGAATGCTGCCAAAAACTACAGGACTTAGACGCATACAAAGATCCTAAGATAGACCCCCTTATTCAATTTCGAGTCAGTTGAGCCCTTTTTTTTTTTTACAACTACCTTATAAGTCCATTACAAAAATCATATCGACAAAGTCTCTTAACAATAGTTCTTATAACTCCTCTACATAAAAAAACCCTTATAACTTCATATACATTTAATTATAATGGAAAAAGCTCCTCCATATAAATTTTCACTCTTCTTATCCTTTATACTTCATATAGTAAATTTTTTCTAAATCCTCTCACACCAAGCCTTTTAAATTTAAGTTTTGTAAAAAGTGATATTTAAAAATTGAAATTACTCTATTCCAAAAATACCAAAAGATTTGCACATTTTCCACTACTTACTCAATAATGAAATCACATGCACATGTAGTGAGGTGGTTCTCTACTCTCCAAACTGCAATTAAATCTCCAAATTGCAAGTAGCTTCTCCCATTATTGGCCAGATCGAAACCACATGATCTTTATTCATGACAAAAATCCTTCTTGACTTCATTGTGGGTTTAACTCTCCACAACATAACCAGCATAATATCAAAAATAAATCACACGTAATTTTTGGAAATTCAAAAATAAAACTTCACTCTTCTTTAATTAAAAGAATGCAGAAACAAAAATCTCATGTGCTCTTTAAAATGTTCAATGGTGCAACTCCGAGGTCACGGGTTCGAAACTTGACAGTCATGCAAGCCGCACAATGTGTAGGCCTCTTCTTGCTCTGGTTCCACAAACCAAAACCAACAAACGATTCGCTTCCTTCACGGGTCACTGCTCTCTTCAGATGAAAACACTGCTTTCCTTTGGACAAAGATAATTTATGTCCACCATTCTCATGCGGATTGAATAACATTTGAAACGATGGACTGAGATCTTATGGTAAGCATGGACACCAATAACGAACCCAAAGCCATGTCTTTCTTCCAATCTCCGAACCGATTAATAGCTTTAAAATAAAAACTAGACTTTTCAAATCATGCACCAAGCTAGATCAGACATCCACTTGAAAAATCCCTCTTATGCACTGTCGTCCCGTTCTCGGCTCCTCCCAGTCACTAAAACCGTCGGTTCATCAACCATGGTGCATGGACAACATGGTTCTTTTCCTTGGATACAAGAGGCAATCTTCTGGTAAGGTCGTGTGTCAGCATATTGAAGGGAAACAAAAATCGGTAAAGCAACTCTTCCTTTCACATGCTCCAAGATGCAATGTTCAATGAGTCACTGGATTAATATTGTTCATGGCTCCACTTCTACAAACTTCCTTTCTGCACAGAACTTAGATTCCAAACTAAACCCTCGGCGAGCAGTTGGACAACTAATCCCTTCAACAGTTCTTTCTCATAAATTCTGCAAACTAATCCCTCAATGACTCTCTTTCTCCAACATGTTTTTATGGGCTGAACTGCTTCAACTCCAAGAAATCTCCCACAAGCTCATAGGTATCATAAACCTTGCTCTGATACCACTGTTAGATTGATAATGTAGAAAAGAGCAGAAATATAATGGAAATAATAGAAGCAATCAAGAAACCATGATGAACGGAGATAACTAAACAATGGCAGAAAGGCATACTCTATTCATCAATGCTTCTGTAAATAATCATGTACATAGATGTACATATATCATACAAAAGACCATAACTGTCATGTAACTGTATAACAGTTAAGTTAACTTAAATAACCAACTAACTTATGATTAGTGTTTTAAAACATTTAAGTCTAGAAGTTACCAAAATTGACTTAGAGGGGGACGCAGAGTTGGGTTGAAGCTCGAGTTTCTCAATTTGCGTCCTGAGTGCTTCACACTTGTCCTACATTTGTTGATGATTTTGACGATGCTGAATTGTGATTTCCATAATGGGGAGGACTTGATATGAGAGTCCCCTGTGTTGGATCTGCAATAGTTGGACCATGGTGACCAAGTCTTTATGATCCTCCACCATAACTTCCTTGTTTGTCCTTGAACCGGGTTGATTTCCTCTATTCATTTCTGCAGACGTTGGGTGTTGCTTGGTTGTAAAAGACTTAACTGAATTGGAGCTAGTTGAGGTCCAAGATTGTTGTCAGGAAGTGGAGAATCTAAATGTGCAGAAGACAAGAGAAGCAATGTTGTATACGTGATTAATGGGTTCGTGCCATGAAGGGTGATGAGGATTTCCACTTTTATCCATGATGGGTCAACAACGATGACACAAGCTGAAGAGCTAAATCCACGATGAACCAATATCTTCATATGTGTAAGCTTAGGGTGCTGCGTACGAGAGTGATGAATATATAGGAGGGTTTAAGGAAGACATGATTGTCTAGGTACAAGAAAGAGTAGAGGGAACGTGTGCATATATTTGGAGGTGTGGATTGCACGAGAATGAAGGAAAAGAATGGAAGGAAGAAGGATAGAAGGCATGTGAAAGGAGAAGAGGACGAGATGTGTGCCAGGAAGGTCGACAGGACAATGGAGAGGATGGGAAACAAGATTGAGGAGGACAAGTGGGTCAATAGATCATTAATTCACGAGGAGGTGGTGGATAGAGGGCCCACCCCAAGAGAAATTAAAAACCAAATGACATAAAACCAAATTCATGGAATGTGATGGCGTGATACTTTTGCATTGACAATCAACATTCCAAAACTTTCACTGATATCCAGGTTTGCTTGCAATTTTGCATCCTTATTATTGTGTCTAAGCACATGGAAAGGGTTGATACTTGAAAAGGCTTGGATCTCTAACTGTATCCACTGAAATATTGTGATGTGTTCTCACTCTGATGTGAAATATTTTTTTTAAGGTGACCATTAGAGGGACGTGTTCTCATTTTGATGTGAACGATTGTTTTAAGGTGACCATTAGAGCGATGTGTTTTCATTTTGATGTGAAATATTGTTTCAAGGTGACCATTAGAGGGATGTGTTCACATTCTGACATAACTGATAGTTGATTTGGATTCACCATCTATAGTTATAGATTGTATGCCCTGAGCCTTGGCCAAACAGAGACCATGAAGAAGAGCATAGGATTTGGTCTAATTATTTGTAGTGCGTCTTATATTCTAGAAGAAAGAGAGCTCCTTTTTTCTTCATGGATGAAAGATAACCCCACTTGCTCCTGCCACTCCGGTACAATTTTGTTAACTTAATATGAGTTCCATATAAGAATCTAGTAATTTATTGCAAACTCTATTAAGTCAACTAAAATTTGAACTAATCCTCTAGGATTTAGTGACATTTATAATATTCGTTAAATGAAGATAAGTTTTGTATTAGAATATAGTGATTTGGCACTATACTTTGTTAATTCAACTAAAGTTTAACCCAATCTTCCTAGATTTGAGGATATTTTATAGCACTTCTTAGATGAAGATAAGTTCTATTATTAGATTTGGTGATATAGCACTCTATTATGTTAAGTCAACCAAAGTTTGATGCAATCCTCTAGGATTTCGAGAGATTTTATTATTTTTGTTAATAGAAGAGAGGTTATATATTGTAATGTAGTGCTTTGACACTGTACTTTGTTTATACTAAAATTTGATCCAATCCTTCAAGTTTTTAGGGACATATTACAACTATGTTGCACAAATTTTTGGACAATGATAACGAAAAGATCAAGCACACCTACATGCAGCTTGAGGGAAATGCATACAATTGATACATGTGGTGGAATAAGTCATCTTATTCATTTAGTTAGGATACATTCAATATCACATAGGAAGACTTTTTTGCTGAACTTACCAAACTACAATAAAAGGGAAATGTGAATGAATTTACATTTGATTGTGAAGCATTGGCTACACGAGTACCTTATGCACAAAAATACTAATTTGATCTTATGTAACAAGACTAAATCCACACATCGATAATGAATTATAAATGTATGATATTACATCCATGGAAAAGGCTAGACGTAATCCAAAAGTTGTGGAAGCTAAATTCGAAAGACCAACATTACAAATATTTGACATGGTTTATTCAGGATGGAAGGAAGTTAAATGTAAATGTTGTGGAGATAAGTGGTCACCCAAACAAAAATGAAACAATAAAAAATCATATAGATTTGAAGTTGAAAAAGAATGAGACAACTCTAGTAACAACTTTGATGAAGAAGGAAAAATGGAAGAAACAAATTGTTGTAGATGCGATAAGAATTGGGTTCTTGGTCCAAATGTGCATTCAATCACTTATATCAATGAAAAATTATACATGGAAAGGAAGTAGGGGATTCTAATGATGAAGACATGTTAGAATCTGATGAGGATGAAAATTCATGAAGATGTCATTAGCAACAATTAGGTGCACTAGGGAGACTTGTACGAAAGAAGGATCAAAAGGTTGTAATGAAGTTGTAGGCCAAAAGGAAGAAGTGAAACCAACTCTAGTAAGGTATACACCATCTCATCTAAGGCACATGGGTAAAAATCACATCATTTAGAAAAAAAACCCACGATGTGACTAGAATTAATTACAGGAAAAATGGAACCAAGGACATTAAAACTTAACGGAAACATGAAGAATAAAAATGCCACTATCCTCATAGACTATGGAAGTACACACAATTTCATAGATATCAATATGGAAAAATAACTAAAAATTTTCGTATACCCTATGAAGGATATTCTTATGAAGGTTGTTGATGGTCAACAATTCAAAGGAATAGGAAGGTGACATAAAGTTGTTGTACATATACAAATCTTGGAACTACAAACTAGATGTTGTGCTTTATCACTTAGTGGGATGGGCATAGTGTTAGGAGCAGAATGATTGATTCCACAAGGAATATATGCCACAAACCTCCAAGAGAAATTTATGGAATCCAAATGGAAAGGGAAGAACTAGAAATTATATGGGTTAGGAAGCCCTCATAATTCACTAAAACAATTAATGAATCTCACACTTTCGATACAAATAAACCTCACAAATATTCAACAACAAGTTTGAAATCAAGATGACTCTCCGCAATGAAAGATGAAATCATCTAGAATTTCTTTAAGAACAAATCATTTTTAAAGGGTAAGGGGAATGTTATGTACATATGATCCATATTTTATGAGAATAATAGAATGAATACAGATAATTATCAAAATATGCTTAACAAAGAATAACAAATATACAATAAAACTAGTTTCTATTCAATAAGGAAATAAGTTGAAACTGGAAAATGTAGCGGAAAACAAGCTTGATAGAATGGTGGCAGCTTATCTCTGAGAAGATATGTGACAGCTGCGCTCATTCACCAGAAGATGATTACAATGAGGATCTCAAGGCCCTTTTATAATAAACAAGAATGTCAAAAACCCTAGACATCTAAAAACCTAACCCTAGGAGATGAAGCACCAAAAGTCATGTGGGCCCCATTTGGGTAAGTTAGTACATCAACTTCCTGGGGTCCCAACTTTTGCATACGATCTTCATTTTAGGTGCACGATATCCCATTGGAAGTCAGGGACCCGAAAACTAGAAAAAAATTGTTGAACTGGAAAACTGCGAAAATGAGCCAGTTGGAATAGGTGGGAGGCCACCAACATCCATCCCCTTCCCCCTTAGGAAGAAATTGTCTCCATTGCGTTGAATTTTCCCATCAGATGAGGAAATTTCTGTTGAATTTTGCCCCGGGTGAGCCACTTTCTTTAGTGTAGGAGCTGATATACTTGTTGACTTCCTATAGAAGTTTAGGCCAAAAAAAATGTGTCTGCAACATTACCACTGTCTTTTCAACTTTGAAGTGTCCTACCACCTGAATGTAGTGGGATTCCCATATCATCTTCGCTCACTTGCTTAGTGGAATGCAGATATGGCCCAGAAGACACAACAACCCATTGTGAAGATGGAAATTAACGACAATTACATTTGCGCCCAACATTTGGTAGGTGGTGGTGAAGTCCAGGTATGTCTCATAGAGTTGGGGCCATCCAGAGGTCTCATGGCCACAAGACTCTATCACCGTGGTGAGTGTCATGACTAGCGGTTTGTTGAGGCAATCAACTACGCGATTTGTGCTTCTTGTTTTATACTTGATGTTGAGGTGGAATTGTTGCAAGTATGTGGACCACTTCTGATGGCGGTCATTCTTCAATTTTCCTTGTGTCTTCATGAATTGCAATGGCTTATGATCAGTGTGGATGATTTTCTCCTTCCCAAGAATGTAATCTCTCCATTAGCGACATGCTTGCACAATGGAGTACATTTCTTTGTTGTAAGTAGGGTACTTACATACAACATCTGATAGTGTCTCACTATGATAGGCTATGAGGTGTTCGTGATGAGTGAGAACGACACCCACAACATAGTATGAAGCATCTATCTCAATCTCAAAGGGTTGTTGTAAGTCCGGTAGTGAAAGTAGTAGGGCTGAGCATAAGCGTTGCTTCAAATCATCGAATGCTTGTTGTTGGGACTGATCCCACACAAATTTATCCTTACCACCACCCCTGGTTACTTGGATGAGGGACCATGTAATATGGAAGAATCCCAACATGAACCTGAGGTAGAAATTGGCAAGGCCCAAGAAGCTCCGAAGCTCAGTGAGTGTTGTTGGGGCTGGCTAGTCATAGATGACTTGGATCTTGGATGGATCCACATGTACACCATGTTGATCAATAACGTAGCCCAGGTAATGGACCTTGTCCATGCCGAAGGAGCATTTTTCCAAGTTGGTGTATAAGGTATAACTTGTGATGTCGCAGGGTGTGCACGACCTGCTGAATATGTTGCAAGTGTTCTTCCCAAGTCTTGTTGTAAATGAGAATGTCAACCAGATACACCACTACAAAAGTATTGGTGAATGGTCACAGAATATTGTCCATCATCCTCATGAAAGTGGCTGGAGCATTTGTCAAGCCAAAGGTCATGACCAACCATTCAAAAGCAGTGTTCCATACATCTGTGTGTTCTATCGGGACCTAGTGGTAACTAGACTTCAGATTAATCTTACTAAAGTATTTGGCCCCCGTGAGTTGATCAAGGAGGTCGTCAATTCAGGGAATTAGGTACCAGTTTCTGAATATGATTTTATTCAGGGCCTGGTAATCAATGCAGAGTCGCTAGGTTCCATCTTTCTTCACCAGCACGATTGGGCTCCCGCAAGGTGATGAGATGGGATGGATGTGCTCCTTGTGGAGTAGTTCTTGGATCTTCCGCTTGATCTCCTCATTTTCTAACAGAGAGCGGTGATATCTTGGTCCATTAGGAAGTAGTGCATCGGGGGTCAAATCGATGGGGTGCTTGACCTGACAGTGCAGAGGTACCCTGGTAGGTGAAGAGAAGATATCTGATTATGCTTCCATGAACTTATCCACTTGCTTATGCTATGTGGAGAGATTGACCATGGAGACCTTGGATGTGGCTATGATATTTTGCTCATTTTGAGAGCGAATCACGAAGAAGAAAAACTTTCCCGTCTGAGAGATTACCTTCCTGCAATGCTTAGCAGAGATCAAGGAAATAACACTAGGTGGGATTGCCTCTGGTATCATGTACAATTTCTTGTTCAAAGTAATAATAACACTACGAGGCCTAGACTCATATACAACATGGATTTTCCATAAATATGGTTGGCCCAAAAGAACATTACAAAATCCGAGAGTGGAAACATCACACAATACCTCATCTTTGAAGTGATTTATGTCGTATGATAGGCGACATTGTTGGCTGACGCAGATGTTGCTTCCTTAGCCAGCCATCCGATGGTGTAGGGCTTTGGGTACAATGTTGTTGGCAGGGAAAGTCACTTGACAACCTTTGCTGAGATGAGGTTCTTCTAGCTACTTTTATGAACAATGAAGTGCAACAAGGTACCCTTCACCAACTTCTGTGAATGAAAAAGGTGCTCTCCTTCCTCTGGCTCATTTGGTTCACCGGGTTGGAGCTTGGTGGTAGCAACAGTAACACTAGGTTCTTCATCAATGATCCATCTCCCCCTTTTTGGTTCTAACTCAGAGTCAGATACCACATTTGATTCATAGGCTTTCACCTCATCCACCAACGAATGATTTGAGCAGCAATCAACAGTGTTATGCCTGGGGCTCTTATGGAAGTCGTACCACTGCCCGATATCTTTCTTTGTCTTTCTGGTGTTCTTATTTGCCTACGACCTAGACTAGTTGTCTTGATGTGGCTTTTATTTGCTCTGTCATTTGTTCTGCGGGTTGGGTCCACCCTTTCCTGGCTTTTTCTATGAGGGGTTCCCAAGCCCAAATTTTTGTGTATTTTGTTTGAGCTTCTTCTCGATTTTGACAACATATCTATAGGTCGCGCCCATGGATGAGATGTCCAGAAATTCCATTTCAGCCTGGATGTATCTATGCATATCGTCGTGATACATGAGCACCAGATGTTGCTCATAATATTTGATAACCATATTGGTGCGCAAGATATGGAAGATATTTGTGAACTCAAGCACTGCTTGGTCTCTTTCGTGCCGCAATGTGGTCCATTTTGTATACAGGTCGCCATAGCTTACAACATGGTAGTATTGTTCCTTAATATCATCCCTGAAGGATACCCGGGTGACAACGACTGTAAATAATGAGGTTTCCTCTATTTCCTTATGCTCACAGAAAGTTTTCCACCAATCTTTGACATGGGGAATGACTTTGAGGAACACAAAATTAATCTTTTATCTATTTGAGAAGTTATGGACAAAGAAATACCCTTCTAGTAGATTCAACCATTTGTTTACAACATATGCATCTATATGACCTTCAAATATAGGAATATTGAAGTTTATTTGTACCTTTAAGGGGGAAACACCTCCATTTGAGGAAGATGTGTCGCCTGTTGGTAGCCGCCAAAGGATTTGTGCAAAACTATCCATCATCTCATTCTTCTGTTGTGTGAGGGATTCCTCGAGCAACATTTTGAAGGGATATCCTGTCCTGTCATCTTTATTTTCACCCTCTAGGATAGGTTGCTTGGGCATGCAAGATATTTGTCCTCAAGATAAACAAGCTTGAGACCTAATTCTTTGTACCCTAACCTCGTTGGGGACATGCATTAAGAATGACAAGGAGAAGACCATTCTGATACCACTGATCCATATTTTATGAGAATAATGAAATGAATACAGATTATTATCAAAATATGTTGAACACAAAATAATAGATATACAGTAAAATTGATTTCCATTCAATAAGGAAATAAGCTGAAATTGTAAAATGTAGCAGAAAACAAGCTTGCTAGAATGGTGGCGACTTATCTCTGAGAAGAGATGTGACGACTGTGCTCATTCACCAGAAGATGATTATAGTGAGGCTATCAAGGTCTTTTTACAATAAAAATGAATGTCAAAAACCTTAGACATCCAAAAACCTAACCCTAGGAGATGAAGCGCCAAAAGTCGCGTGGGCCCCATTTTGGTAAGTTAGTACATCAACTTCCCGGGGACGTAACTTTTGCATACGATCTTCATTTTATTCGCATGATAGCCCATTGGAAAGGTCTATCCGAGGAATACACATGTTTACTATGGAAAATTATCCATATGTTGATTGTGGTGAGCCCTAAAAACATTGTTTAGGGCCTTAAAACGACCTTGGAAGTCAGGGACCCAAAAACTAGGAAAAAAATGACGAACTGGAAAACTACCAAAATGAGCTAGTTGAAATAGGTGGGAGGCCACCAACATCCATCTGGATCAACATATATTAATAATATATGAAAGAAACAAAATAATAAATAAATAAAGTAACAAAAGATAAATACATAAGTAAATGACTTAATAGTCGTAGCCCCTCATGAAAATTCACCAAGGTACCCCTTGGGATTATTTACGTGGGGCCTTCTCATTGTAAAAATAATCTCATATTTTTCATTCATATTGTCCTTTACTATGAAATTCCTTGTTTTCAACAAGATTTCAACATGCATACTTTGTTTTGCAAGCAAAATTGACAAATGGAAAGAAAATTTATAGTTTAAACAAGAATGTAAATAATGTTATTGAAAATGAAATTATTTTTCCTATTTAGCTATAGCTATAAATCACCACGCCCTTCAATCACATGAATCCCACCACTACTTAAAGTAAATGTTTTTGATCTGGACTTACCTTCCACAAAGATTCGATCTAATTATCCCCTCACATAAAAAAAAATCGGTTACTAATTCAGTTTGGTCGATTATTCATCCCAATACATATTTTATTTTTTCAATCAATCATTCACTCAATCCCAATCTAAATTCAAATAATTAGTATGGAATTTGAATTTTAAGTATGCCAAAAATAATGTCTATCCCCTCCAAGAAATTGTTGGGTATGTGTTATATTCTTTGCATGACCAGATCTAGTGTTTATGTTGTGTCAGACACGTGTGGGTGTCAGGAAATGAAAGATAATTTCATAGTAATCCTAGCATAAGAGAAGAATAATTTAATCAAGAACGTAAATGAAACAAGAAATCAGACAGTACACCGAGATTTTACCCTGGAACCCTTAACCGGGAGAACCAACATTCCTTTGAGTGTTCTTCTCTCTTGCTGTCTTAGTCAATATGAATAAAAGGTTACATGTCTAACCTTGGTCCACATTGTTGTAACAAATATTGAAATTTTAGCTTTCGGTCACTTAGGAGAATGAATGGAAGCATTGGTAGTGGAACGACCGCATACACCGAGTATTAAGCCACATGGAGAAAGAGCTCACGAGTCCGGGCTTTTATTTGTCAGGGATTTGGCCGACATGGATATCTTAATAACTACAGCCCAGATCCCCAATTTCACTAAAGTATTAAAGGAGAAGTCGGGTCAAATAAAGATTAAGAAAGATTAATGTTAATAAATCTCATCGCAATTTCGCGATTCAGGATTTCTCGCGTCAAGTATTCTTGAAGTCCCGACACTTAAATCCACGAAAGGTTAAATATTAATTGCTAATTGTGATTAATTAAGAGATTAAAACAAATGATTATTGTCTAATTAATCCCATCGTGATTTCACGACTCAGGATTCCTTGCATGTCATAACTCTCGAGGACATGATACCCGAAACCCAAAGGCCTGAAAGAGTGCAATGTAAAAGCCGAAATCTATTTCAGGGATTTGTCCATCGGGGATTTGGCCAACGTGAATATTTTAATAACCACTGCTTTGTTTCCCTGAATCCTGAAAACCCGAAATTGGGACTCCTATCATATGCAAAACGGCTTTAGAAGAACGCAATTTTCTCAGCCGTGGAGAGGCTTTTTTTCGCGTTCGAATAGTCGATCAACATATACAACTCCTAATATGTCCATTGGT
This sequence comes from Picea engelmannii, assembly GCA_009831015.1. Lineage (NCBI taxonomy): Eukaryota > Viridiplantae > Streptophyta > Pinopsida > Pinales > Pinaceae > Picea > Picea engelmannii. The sequence goes on from ML793020.1 coordinate 203,755, forward strand.
GTCTTCAGAATTTAATTTTGATCTTGGTAAGGTAGTCAAAAGTCCCCCACAAAATGAGGTTCATTTTCAGAAATATGGCGTTTTTACTGTGCTGAGTCATCATTTTCAAATGAGGATTCTGAGCGATTGGAGTATCATTTTGAGAAACAGTTGGAAGATTTTGTGCCTAAAACATTAGAGATCATTAGCCTCTTTCAGTTTTCCTACAGGTGTCACACATTGGGAGAATCGAATCCATCTCCGAGCCTGTATTTTCGGATTTCATATTTTCCTGTTTTGACACATGTTTGTTAAATGCAGATTTGGGAAAAATGAAAAAGGGGTCTCAGGGAACTGAGAGAGGTTTTTGCTCGGAATAAATAGATGCACAAAATCCTCTTTCATTTTATACACAAATGTCGCTATTTGAGAGATACAGAGCCATAACCGCAACCCTAGTTTTCGATAGTTTGGCCCATTTTCTATGGCAAAAAGTTTCAAGAATTAGTTGTAACTGTTGTTATCTTTTAGATTAGAGAGAATTTCAACCTCAATAGATATATGAGGCATATTTGTAAAAGGACAAGGGAGAGGATTAGTACTCTTGGGCTGTAGCACTCATTTTCATGTTTAATAAAAGAGTGCAGAGCATTTTCGATCTATATCAGAGATTCTTGTGATTTTGTTTGCAGAGAATGTCTTATTGCTTCATTTTCACATCATTTCACTTGGTTTTATTTCCATTTTCTTCCCAATTCGTAACTGTGTTTGTAATGGAATTCATCCGTTTGTTAGATGCTCTGTTGTTGGACAGGTTATAGGTTGTTTCTTGTAGAGATATGAAGGTTCAAAATTCATCCTTGCTAGATGCTCTGTCCCAACTATCTCTTTCCACTAATTTGTGCTTGGAATTCACTCATTGCTAAGTGCTCCTTGCATTTTGATATGTTTTCTCTTTATTCTGCTACCATACTTTTTATAAATCCTTCCCTCTGTAATCATCTTCTATCTCGCCTCTGCTCCATGGATTTCCATTGACGAAACACTCTTATTACTTGCTTGATCATTTGATTCCATCCCCAATGGATTACTTTCCGGTCCAACCCATCAACCCAAAAAACCCAAAAATTTCTGTTACACACAGATCTACCCACTGTTAAGCTTATTGAATATCCTATTGTGACATATTTTTGAGAGATCCCTCTCGGGTTGGAAAGGGCAGTTTCCAATCAAAAGTGGTTCGAGGTTATCTCAGAATTTTTATTGCATGCAACCCAAGTCAAGTCCGAGTGACAAAATTTATTTCATTTAAAATGTGCTAAGGCTTGGCTCTATTACAACCTTGAACCAACTCTTGCGACAACATTTTCTGGCGCCATTGCCGGGGAAGGAGGAAAGAAGTTATCTTCCCTGGGATACGACAAAAAGTTCAGATCTATTTCTTGATGGTGAACAAGGGATAAGCATTCAATTGGCTATGATCATTCACCTGGTGAATCCTTAGTTTGAAGACTCTACATGATTCATTGGCGACTCCATTGGTCTCAAAATGTCAGATTCGTTCGACGCTCGGATTGCTGCAAGGTTTGCGCCTGTGGACTTTGCAAATGTTTATGGTTTCCCAAACACTGTTCCATACATTAAAGTTTGGGAAGATGTCCTTCCTAAATTTGGAGAATATGCGGATGACAATCCCGCCCAACACTTGTTTGAATTCCACAAGATCATGGATGAATTAAATATACATCATGAAGATGTCCTCATGAAACTGTTTATGTTTTCGTTGGAAAGAGATGCTAGACTCTGGTATAAATCTTTACCTCATTCCAGTATTCCTTCATTGAAATATTTTCACATACTTTTTCATTAGCATTGTAAAAGAATCTATTCAGTTGAAATACTTTTTGAAGATTGCTGTAATATAAAATTCATAAGAAAAATAAATCAAACACATCTTCTTGAAGAGGAGGAAGGAATATCAGAAATTTCTCAAGTCGATGAAGATAATCAGTATGAAGAAGAGTTGGCTGATAAAAAAGTAGGATATGATATATCTTATGATCACATTCAAGAAGAAGATATTTAGTATCATGGTCAACATGTATAAGAGAAAGAAAACAATAGTTTCTTGCTCCAGAAATTGCATAGACCACCTCCTCCTTTAACAAAAGAAGAGATAGATCTGCTCTTGAACAATCATGTTGCAACCCCTATTTACATAGATCTACAACATTCACATAGCCCTGAACATGTGAGTGAAACTTCTTCTATTATTGAAAATGAAAATCTAAGTTTAAATCATGACAACCATGTAACTTTAGAGGAAGTTAGTAAACCAATTTATGATGATGATTTCTGGCCAGAGGATCATCTTGTAGACATTGTTTTGTTTCATGAAGAAGATAGAGTTGTCATGTTTAATAACCTTGAAGAATGTTTGTTGTTCGAAGATGCTTTAGACTATGATTTGGAGGAGTGTGGATCTGACATAGATAGCTTCACAGTTGATATTCCTAGCATTTGTTCGACTGATGACACTCTCGAGTTATCTGATGAACCTGTTTATGATGAATATCCAGAAGAATAAGAAGAGCAGATTTATTTTTCATCACACAAGAAAATTTACAATAGTCCTCCTTTGTTTGATGAATGTGACGAAAGTGTTTCTGAAGATGTTGAGCAGCAGTTCAACAGGAAAGCAATCAACAACATCATGAAAGAGATCAACCTATGTATGACAGCTACCAAGAAGATCTTTGGATAATAGGTGAAGGACATAAGGAGGGGTTACTGAAACAATTAATGTCTCCTCCCTGTTTAGCATCCATTGAGCAATAGACCAGTAAGTTTCAATGCGACATTTTTGCACCAGTGGAAGAAAAAATCAGCAGTGGACAAAGTGCACAAAAATATTTCAGACAACTTGCTCAACAGGACGAAGTATGGATTAATTGTGAAAGTGGTATATCTCTTCCCTTCTGCGATCTAGTAGTAGTTTATATGGAGTCAAAATGGGGGACTGAATTTTTTATTTCCAACTTCTTGAAGTCTAAATTTCAAAACTGTAAGTACCTGCTCCCAGGGCATGTTTTGAAATTTGTAGCTGCTCCTATCATCCTTTTTCTCAAAGATGGAAGTATAATTAAGTTTGTTAGTCGGATACTCACTTGGTTGATTTGGAAGTTTTCCTATACTTGAACAAAGTAGTGATATCGGTTAGAGTAGGTGATGTATATAAATAAGCTTGACTTTGAGTACTAAAGTACAACAATGGTTTTCAGTATGTTTCCAATTTACTTTGGAATCCAATATGGTTTTGTTTAAAGCATTACTACTCCATAGTGCAATGAATGCATAAGCGGTTTTTTGTTTTGGAAAGGTGCAAGTAAAGAGACAAAGTTCAAAGTTTGATAAGGATGATTTCAGTTCCCCCAATGGATGAAGGCACATGGTCTATTGTTCTTGGCGCTTTGCAGGAAAGTGCCATCCCTAGATGGATCCTCTGTTGTAACAAATATTGAAATTTTGTCTTTTGGTCACTTAGGAGAATGAATGGAAGCATTGGCAGTGGAACGACCGCATACACCGAGCATTAAGCCACATGGAGAAATAGCTCATGAGTCCGGGTTTTTCTCCATCATGGATTTGGCCAACATAGATATCTTAATAACTACAACCCCGATCCACGAATTCACTAAAGTATTAAAGGATAAGCCGGGTCAAATAAAGATTAAGAAAGATTAACATTAATAAATATCATCACAATTTTGTGATTCGGGATTTCTTGCATCAAGTATTATCGAAGTCCGGACACTTAAATCCACAAAAGATTAAATATTAATTGCTAATCATGATTAATTAAGAGATTAAAACAAATGATTATCGTCGAATTAATCCCATCGTGATTTCGCGATTCGAGATTCCTTGCATGTCATAAATCTTGAGGACATGATACCCGAAACCCAAAGGCCCGAAAGAGTGCAATGTAAAAGCCGAAATCTATTTTAGGGATTTTTCCATCAGTTATTTGGCCGATGTGAATATTTTAATAACCATTGCTTTGTTTCCCCAAATCTTGAAAACCCGAAATTGGGACTCCAATCATATGCAAAATGACTTTCGAAAAACATAATTTTCTTAGTCGTGGAGAGGCCGTTTTTCACATTTGAATAGTTGTTCAACATCTACAAATCCTAATATGTCCATTGGTGTCTTCAGAATTTCATTTTGAGCTTGGTAAGGCAGTTAAAAGTCCCCCTCAAGATGAGGTTTGTTTTCAGAAATATGGCGTTTTTACTGTGCTGAGTCATCATTTTCAAATGAGGATTCTGAGTGAATGGAGTATCATTTTGAGAAACGGTTGGAGGATTTTGTGCCTAACACATCAGATATCATTAGCCTCTTTCATTTTTCCTACAGGTGTCACAAGTTGGGAGAATCAAATCCATCTCTGATCCCTAATTTTCGGATTTCATATTTTCCTGTTTCGACACATGTTTGTTAAATGCAGATTTGGGAAAAATGAAAAGGGGTCTCAGGGAACTGAGAGAGGTTTTTGCTCAGAATAAATAGATGCACAAAATCCTCTTTCTGTTTATACAAAATTTTTTCTATTCGAGAGATACAGATCAATAACCGCAACCCTAGTTTTCGACAGTTTGGCCCATTTTCTATGGCACAAAGTTTCAAGAATTGGTTGTAGTTGTTGTTATCTTTTAGATTAGAGAGGATTTCGACCTCAATAGATATATGAGGCATATTTGTAAAAAGAGAAGGGAGAGGAGTAGTACTCCTGGGCTGTAGCACTTATTTTCATGTTTAATAAAAGAGTGCAGAGCATTTTCGATCTATATCAGAGATTCTTGTGATTTTGTTTGCAGAGAATGTCTCATTGCTTCATTTTCATAGCATTTCACTTGGTTTTATTTCCATTTTCTTCCCGATTTGTAACTGTGTTTGTAATGGAGTTCATCCATTTGTTAGATGCTTTGTTGCTGGACAGGTTATAGGTTGTTTCTTGTAGAGATATGAAGGTTCATAATTCATCCTAGCTAGATGCTCTGTCCCAACTATCTCTTTCCACCGATTTATGCTTGGAATTAAGTCATTACTAAGTGCTCCTTGAATTTTGATATGTTTTCTCTTTATTCTAGTACCATACTTTTTATAAATCCTTCCCTCTGTAATCAACTTCTATCTCACCTTTACTACATGGATTTCCATTGACGAAACACTCTTATTACTTTCTTGATCATTTGACTCCATGCCCAATGGATTACTTTCCAGTCCAACCCATCAACCCAAAAAACCCAAAAATTTCTGTTACCCACAGACTTGCCCACTGTTAAGCTTATTGAATATCCTATTGTGACATATTTTCGAGAGATCCCTCTCAGGTTGGAAGGGGCAGTTTCCAATCAAAAGTGGTTCGAGGTTATCTCATAATTTACTTGCATGCAACCCAAGTCAAGTTCGAGTGACAAATTTATTTCATTTAAAATGTGCTAAGGCTTGGCTCTATTACAACTTAGAACCAACTCTTGCGACAACACACACCTAA
>ML793021.1:0-13924 GCA_009831015.1 Picea engelmannii
GATTTTGTAAAATTGCAAACAGAAGTATATTTCAAGATGTGATCTGTTTCTTTTGATGTTGATACTAAAAACTGTGCAGTCTGGTTGGAGCATTCTTGATTGTTGTGGGCCTTTATTCTGCACTCTGGGGTAAAGCACATGATATGAAAACCGAGGATGACGAGGCATCTGACAATAATATTATTACCGCATAAGGTCCGGAATTCAGCAATAGTATTATCCTACTTGATAACGCGTGACAATGGAAGATCGAGAATCCAACAAAGGAAGAGAGCAGCATTTGAAAACATACAAAATGTAAGAATGGGAGATGAGGAATGGAAGAAAGGAAGCGACCACCCTTTCAAAACATATAAAATGTGAGAATATTCAAATTCAGTGACTTTTCAGCCGTCCTTCTTGGGAAACACTCGTAGAGGCTAATATTAAATTATGCAAAAGTACGACTCCTCCGGTTGGCTAGCATGGTCGTAGAATGAACTTATGTGATTGTACTTGTAATTTGGTTTAAGTCCAATGAAATATACCTTTTTGATTTTTTTGTTAAAAGATAAAAATTTTATGGTTGAAGTTATAGTGTAAAAACAATGTCTTCATACAATAATAACAATTGAATGGCCTTTTTAGATAACGTTTATATATGTATTTTTAATATGGACAAGAATGTGTTGTATCTATATAGGTGGTTACATGTAAGTTTGATCGATGAGAAATACTTTTTTTTGGGTGCAACAATATGTTAGTTTTTTATTTGAAGGTGTTACACGATTATAGGTTAACTGGTTTTCATTGAAATTAAACTTTCTGTTTTGTTTTTTACAACCATATATATATAATTAGGTTGAGAATTATTGAATTTTTGGTTAAATTTATTCTTAGTTAACGTTTAAAAATTTGTTTTCCACCATTAAATCTAACCTTTTTTAACATTTATTATATATACTTGTATGTTTCTCTCAGTAGATTGAATTTTTTTTTTTTTTATTTAAATTATTTCTTATATAATGTTTAAATGTTTATATAAATTTGAAATGGGAGAAAACTACTTCTATTTTATTTTATTTAGAATTTTTTGTATTTAAAGTATTATTAAATATTTAAAAAAATATAGTTAATATTTATTTGAGTTGCTAATCCAAACAATGTATATTTTATTTAGAATTTTTTGTATTTGAAGTATTATTAAATATTCTAAAAAAATGTAGTTAATATTTATTTGAGTTGCTAATCCAAACAATGTATAGACTTACACCAAATCCAAAAAGAGAAAGTTTCAACCTTCTCTTTGAATCATTTCTTCCCTAATCACGTCACTAATGAAGTTACCATGTTTTGATCCATGGCCATTTATTTGAATTCTTTCTTGCCTATTGAGAATCATTTCTTCCCTAATCATGTCACTAATGAAGTTACCATTTTTTTTATCACTCACCATTTCCTACATTATATTCATTTACTTAATTATTGGTCACATATTTCTTTAAATTTTTGTTTCTAATGTATTTTTAAACAAAAATACTAACTATAAGTTAAAAAAAAAAAAAAGATAACGCAAGTTTAGATCTAAATATTGACTATAATAGTAGAAAAGTTATAATATGATATTAAATTAAAAAATGATAAAAATAGTTTAAAAATTATTTTTCAAAATAATAATCAATAGAGTAATTCTCAACAATGTTATTAGAAAAAGACACAAGTTCACTCTTTGCATCTAAATATGTCACATTATGTTTCATATGTTTTACCCTATTAACATGAATTTGATTAGGTTTCCCATTTTATGGAAGCCAAAGGAGAGACTAATCAGTTGAGAAATATCCATGGAGTTTTTAAGACCAATATCGACTTAAAATTAATCCACGAGCATCTATAATATCAACAACTATAACATCTATTATTTGAAAAACTTTAGAATTAGATGATAATCTGATTAATACATCCTTCAATTCTCCCAAAACCTTTACCCTTGTTCTATCTAATTAAACAATTTGAATAGGTGATTTTTGTGGTTGTAAATTGATCTGAAGACAAATTGAATAAGGCATTATATTCAAAGATGCACCTGATTTAGCGAAACAATCATACACATTTTTATTAAAAATTTCAATAGTGAGGAGAAACGGAGGAGTATGTGACCTTGATCTATCACCTATAAGAATTGAGCCAATATTTACTTCACAAGATAAAGTTTGAATTGTTGAAACTTTTTCTTTATTTTTCGCTATACTAGATGATGAACCTATCTTATCAAAAATCATAAAGCCCTTAATAAACTATTCTTTTGAGATTTTAGTTTACTCACTTCATAAAGGGAAATATTTTCTCCTCTCTTTTTCATATCTTCTATAATATCATAATCAATTTTTTCAGCAACAAAAAGACTTTTTTATACTTACCTGTTTTCTAGAGGTTGTGTATTTGAAGTATTTGTTGGTGGATTAGTCAATTTTACTTCAGGTTTGAGCAACAAGAGATTCTTTTGTATCATCTTCATTAAAAATACTATTAATATGCAAAAATAAATTAGTATCATTAACTTCTTAGTTACACTCTCCTTCTTCGTTATAAGCATTAACCCCTTCCAATGTTTGGCCACCAGGTGGAATCTGTGGATTCCTTTTGAAAAATGGCATGAATGGTTTATTTTAAACGTTATCTAGTTTTCCTTTAACATCAACTATCTCATTTGCTAATATTTTCACGACTTTCTGTAAATTTTCCTTATCAAAAACATATTTATCTTTCCTTTCTTCTTTGATAATTGCTTTCTTAGTTGTTAAAGAAGATATTGAATCTCCACATGGAGATTTACTCGCCATACTAGAAATTTTGTTTTCTACATCTAAAGCTTTCTTCATTGCTTCAGTGAAAGTATTTTTCTTGCACGTTTAAAAAACATAGCAATGGAAACTGGTAAAGTAGAGGAATAAAAGTCAATTTGAATGTCTAAACCAGGTTTTAAAATCTGAAGCATTTTATTGAGAAGTTTAAGGAATCTTTGATTTTTTCTTTAGGACCCATTCTAATTTTGGATAATTCTACGAATAAAATAGATGAAGTCTTATCATCTACAAATTTATTAATGAATAAATCCTCGAAAGTATCCCAATTAGTAATGGAATTAGCTTGTAATGAGAAACACCAACTAGAAGATTCTTTTTCCAAAGTATATGGGAAAAGTCTACATACAATGTTTTCATGCTCAACACCTTTCATATTAACAACTAGAGTAAATTTTTTGATATGATCATTACGAGTTTCTTTTGATTCTAGATTAAAGTTTGGTAACCATTTATCTAGATTTTTAGGTAAATCATCTTGATTTCCAGGAACAACAACTGTTCCCAGAGTTCTCCAAGGTGTTCTCGGTAATCTAGCCATAGTATTTGGTTGATGAGGAGGTGATGGAGGAGGATATGGAATAGTAGACGTATGTAAACAAGGTGTTGAGGGAGGATTATTTCCGATATTTATAATCATGGTTTTTCTAATTTCGACAGGAACTTGGAAATGAATAGGTTCGATATGAACCTTTATCTCTGTTCTCTTGTAAGAACACCTAACTCCCGAATAATAGAATCTGTAGAATCAAAATATCCTTGAGAAGTTTCTCCTTGATTTCTAAGCTCTTTTGTTCATTGTTTTATTTGTTGAAATTATGGAGAACTAAGAAAACTGGAAGAAATGTCACTTATAGTTCTTTGAATTGGAGATTATAATTGTGCAACAACAAAATATACTATGGGTGAATTTGATCTACTTGAATAGTCTTTAGTTTTGTTGATTTTTTTGGCCATTCATTTTCAAATGGTCCTCCTTCTAGCACCAAAATGATGCCACTTGGTATCAAACAAAAAATTGTCTCTGATATTCTCCTCCTCTGCCTACTGTATGTAAACAAAGGTTGTTATATGATACCATATGATGCAAACCCCCTTCATATGGGCTCGTGAAACATCCCAATATAGGATTTCTAACATGAGTTGAACCATCTCTCAGATCCATGCTAGATCCTTTGTTATGCACATAGGCCCCTTTAATTTATGTATACGGGTCCACAAAAAACCCATTGGGCTCTTACTCTAAGTCCCTTTCTCCTCGGAATCGATCCATAGGCACTAACCCATTTTTCCTTGGTGGAATCTCACATAACCTCTAGCAAGAACCAAGATCTTAATTGAAAAGAATTATTCAGAGCTTTGGGACTCCGATGCTCTGTGAACATTCACCAACCTCCACAAGAAGATCCAATTCACCGAACTCCCTTTCGATCAAACAAAAGTGTCCATGTAACCTAGGGATATAACCTAAGACTTGGTTGAAAGGTGCACTGATGCCCCACAACTTCAGTGCTTCGGAGCATTTACCAACACCATACACTCAAACCTCTCAGAGTGGTTACCGGATGAATTTAATCACAAATTTGATGTGATTGGTCGATGTAGGTCCTCTCTGTATCCTTCCACTCTCCAAACTTCTATGTACAGATCTGATGGCTGGTGTGATTTCTCCCTCCTCCATGATATATGGTGTAGATCTACTTCGAGACTATGGACTTAGGGTAATTCCATGAATCCAACACACAATTACCCCCATGGACAACCAAACTTGGAACCGTGATCTACGGTTCACACTCATCCTGGACTTAATGACTATGATTAACTCTGAGCTTCGGGGCTTTAGGCTTCCTCCCTCCAGATAACCACCACCAAACATCCAACAGCCAAATGTTGAATTGGCGAAGGTAGATATCTATAGCTGAGACTGCCCTGCGACGGAGATCTACGTACTCCTTATGCTTACCTTCCCTTGATATTTTACACTACTATGAGTGTAGGTGCACTACTTGCGCTTTCTCTATGCACTCCTTGCACTATCCCTTATGAGATTAACTTATTTCAGTGTGACCACTTGGGACACTCCTCATATAACTCATGAATGAGTTCTATCACACTCCTTATGCTAGCTTCTCAAAGCTCTCAATAACTCTGGTGGGCACTCCTTGCACCGCGTTGGGAGCCCAAAACACTCAGAAATTCATAAAGACAGGGAATTCTATCTATTCCTACAAAGGGAACATAATTTCACTCATGGAATTCATAAACATTCAATAAAAATTCAGAAAACAAACACTCAACCACACAGATAATACACACGGAGATACATATGTAAGGAAATCTACTTTTCTACTAAATTTGAATGCTTTACAATGTTTAAAATGGTTATAGAATTGGATTGCAATAGAGTCTCAATTCTTCAATCCTCTCCAGAATTCTCATCATCTACCTCTCTAGAGAGCTATTCCCTTCTCATACATTATTATTCTTCTCATAATCTCAATAAAATTGATTCCCACACAAAAAGAGGGCTTTCTCGAGCCTTCCTCGCCTAAATGCATTCAATTACATTTAATTTACAACTCATCCAGATCGAATCTATATTCCTCTACATGTCATCCATTAAAGGTGATTTACACTATCCTTACACAAATGTAACGGATCTCCCTTAATTTGTCCTTACACACTTACTTTACATTAAATGATAAATTTAAAACAAAATAAGAAGGTCGGTGCTCCTCTCTCCTTGGGACCTACTCCATCCATGTGTGTTTATGTGCTAGTTGTTGACGTGGTGTTGATGCAACTGCATCACATAGGTAATGGTGTTTCCTTTGCATAACATTGCATACCATTGCATTGTATTGAAATGGTATGCATAGGAAATGGTATTGCCTATGCACACCATTCCATACCATTACAATGGTATGCAATGATATGCAAAGGAAATACCATTTCCTATACATCCCATTGCATGGTATTGCAATGGCATGAAATGTTATGCGTAGGAAATTGTATTTCCTCTACATACCATCGCATACCATTGTAATTCTATGGAATGGTATTCATAGGAAATACCATTTCCAATACATACCATCGCATTCCATTTCAATACCATGCAATGGCATGCAAAGGCAATACCATTTCCTATGCACACCATTGGTATGCATAGACAATGGTATTTCCTTTGCATACCATTGCATATCATTGCAATACCATGCAATGGTATGCAATGACAATACAATTGCTTATGCATACCATTGCATACCATTGCAATGGTATGCATAGGCAATACCATTTCCAATGCATACCATTGCATTCCATTGCAATACCATTTCCAATGCATACCATTGCATTCCATTGCAATACCATGCAATAGTATGCAAAGGAAATACCATTTCCTATGCCTACCATTTGTATGCATAGGCAATGGTATTGTCTTTGTATACCATTGCATACCATTTAAATGCCATGCAATGGTATGAATAGGCAATGGTATTGCCTTTTCATACCAGTGCATACCATTACAATGGCATGCAATGGTATGCATAGGAAAGTGAAGGAAAGGAAAATTAAGGAAAGGAAAGGAAAGTGGAGGCAAGGAAAGTGAAGGAAATCCAAGGCCAGGCAACGCAAGTGAAATTAAGGAAAGTGAATTGAAGGAAAGGCAAGTGAAGGCATGGAATGTGAAGGAAAGTCAAGGCATGTGAAGGCAAGGCATGTCATGTGATGGAAAGGCAACGCAAGTCATGTCATGTGATTGAAAGGAAAGGAAAGGTAAGGCAAGGAAAGGAAAGTGAAGGAAAGGCATGGCATGGCATGGCTAGTGAAGGAAAGGCATGGCATGGAAGATGAAGGCAAGGCAAGGAAAATAATTTAACATCATTACAAATATTTTAAAAGTAGTCAAAATGAAGCCAAGATTATTCGTTTTAGATACCTAGATGGCCATTCAAGTAGACCATCAGGATCACTTCTAATACTGACGGTTTCCATTAACTTATCGTGCTCAGATTAAGGAAAGAAGTATCGTACCTTTGATGATTTCTTACTTGTCATTGTTTGTAGTTGGAGGTTTGTACCAATAATGATGTTTGTAAAGTGGTATAAAAGTTTGCCTAGTTTATAATATTGAAATACGTAACCACCTTTTTGTTATGTTCTTTCATCCTATGTTAGATATTTTCCTTCAATAACCATCAACCCTATCAGAAATTCAATGCCTTTGGAGTCTATTACTGATCGGATGAGGGTATTCTTTCCCTTTAAGGATCGTGCCAACCAATAATCAATTCCCCATTCATTATCTCTTGGGGAAACCACTATATATATGTGCCCTGGAAAAAATGGAGTGCCAAAATGTGAGTCAACTAAATGACCAAAGCATAACACATTCACTCTAGGTATTCAAAATTTAATAGAATGATTCAACGAACCTGGCAATACGAGATCTAAGACATGATCATAATCTATTGAAATACTTTATTTGTCCTCCTCCAATTGGGATAATTCCATAGTTATACGTTGACTAATGGGGAGTGATACATGATCTCATATATCAACCCAGTCTCTCGATTCACAATCATCCCATTCATTACTACACATGGACTAGAGAATCAAGAGAGTTTTCTCATCCATATTTCCATGGGTTCCCTAGATTGTTTTTCATTCATACCACTATGATCGATAAATCTACCACCTCCCCAAAATATCTATGTACATGTCCTTTGTTGTGTGATTGGTCTTCACGAGTTCCTATTCCCTCTCCCATTACTGAAGAACACCATTAAACAATGGATTTTGCATATCAAATGAGGGAAGTAGTAGTGAACTTCATTTATTTCCCACGTAATGATATTTTTAGGCATACACCTTCTCCATCATGCTCTCCTTTCCCATACCCAGACTCAAACTAGTTCCAAATGTGTGGTGCCTTTAGTTTTTTTTTGCAACATACACAACCATTGAAATACGCGAGCATTTTTTAACTCACCTGCATAACCATCCAACCAAATACAATGTTGATCCATCAGTATGTTCTTGTCCTTAAGGTGATTGTATAACAATTGAAAACAATATTGTACATAGGCTAGTCATGGCATCAACCATCACTTATGTATAAGTGATACTCTTTCAATAATTTTTTTTTTTTTTCATTACTATCCATTCCATGCATGTATGTGATATGTACCATTATGTTGACCAACTCTAAGTGATAATATTGGATTTGAATATCATTTTGTGGTTGAAGGGTGTAGTTCTCGGCAAAATCAACCACTTATAACACAATACCAACAAGAAATGTGTCTCTACATATTCTAAAATGTTGATCCTGCCATCGAGGCACATGGACATGTTGTTTATAATGTCATGTCTTTTCGATGAAGTCCTTCATGAAGTCACAAAATCATACTTGGGTAGTAACCAATTGTATCTTTTTTATTTCCTCTCCTCCATCAATATCATCTGTCACATATTTAAAGCTTTGCAAGGCAACCTCCTTCCTTCCTAATTCATACTCATCTCTTACATGGATTCACTTTCTTAGTCATTCCATCACACCCGGGGCATGTCCCATATAAGCATGCATTTTTCTAAAATGTAAAAACCTTTGCCCTTGTACACAATATGTTGTGAATAACTTCTCTAGATGATAATGGTGGCAATATAACTCGGAATTCCTACAAAAGGGTGTTGCAAAAAACACGATATATATATGTGTGTGTGTGTGCGTGTCATAATAATAACCATACTCAATGGGATATCTACAACAACACATGTTACTATTTGTGTTTATTCAAACATACCAAGGCTTGTATTTATGGAAAGATCTTTGGCCTAAGTTAAGTGCACTATGTATTTTTCTGAATATCTTATACAATTTTGTCTATGTAATGTCAAGATAGTGTTTAATATGGGTTCTACGTTCTATAGATCCATTTTCACTTTTAGTACATATTTTTGGTTGGAAGAGGGCCTTGTGTTATCATGCCAGAAATCTTGAACTAGTCCCTTAGCCACTCCAATTAACTCCATGTCAGAATGAGGTAGTCTTCCAGTGAAGGCAAAAAAATGTGTTGGGGCACCTGTTTCGAGGATATATTGACTATGAGACTATTTTCTAAGTATTTTTACATTGCATTTCAAGAGGTGAGAGGTTTTTGTGCAAAACGATGTTTTCTTGTAATCTTGCTAACAATTGACTGGGAAAAGACACGTCGGGCTACATTGCAGTCTTTAGAATGAGACTTCTTACCAATTATTTTAAAATAATATACAAGGTTTTGTAGTATATGATGACTTGTTTCTACACTTTTGACTATTTTAATGCCTAAAATTCTCCTATCAACAATCAAAGTTCTAGATTTTAACAATGATAAAAAAAATTGACATTTAGTAGCATCGGATTTTGGTTCAAAATATTCTTGAGTGATTTTATAAGAGTGATAATGAATATTATGGTTAGGTAAATTACCTTCAAGTGATGTTGCACCAATTTGATGGACCTGAATGCGTTTAGGAGTTCTTCATCGCGCAATGCTCAATCTAGGTAGGGACGATGAACCGTTATTCTGGATTCTTGACCTCCCTGTTATGGAGTTAACAATGTTGTAGTTGTTTCCCCTTCAATCACTAATGAATCAAATGTCGGAGGGGAGTGAAAATTTGTCTGTCTAACAAGAGATTGCACCACAAGTCCTTCTTCACCATAATGTTGTACACCAATTGCTTCTCTAATTTCATCGATTGTAAAATAAGCTCCAAGAAACTCCTCTATCATCTGGTCATCTATAAAAATTGTTCTGATGAGATATTGTTTGGATTTATCTCTAATGAACTCTTTCTCTTTACTTCTGGTGATGGAGGAGGAATAATAGAGGCATCTATTCCGCTAGAAATTGGATTTCCCTCATGTGAAATCCTACGCTTTGACATACATAACTTTACTTTTTATCTTTCTTCTTATACCTTTTACATCGATTTATATTTTCTCAAGGACTTTGTTTATCAAATCCATTGGTTCCCCATGTTTAAATATAAGAATTGGCTTCCAAAAACCCACCACAAGTTTGTCTTTGTATTCTGTAATAAGGCACAACCAAGTGGAGAAATTTTGTTTTTTGTATTACAAAAGAAGACACATCTAATAATTCCAATTCCAATTGCACTTGGAAAAATTTGTCTTCCAATTCAAAGAAGACAGAAGAAGATACAAACAACAATTCCAATTGCACTCGGACAAATTTGTCTTCTAAGTCCAAGAAGAAATAAGAAGATACAAACAACGATTCCAATCACACTTTGAAAAAATTGTCTTCCAATTCCAAGAAGACACAAGAAGATACAAAAAACAATTCCAATTTCACTTGGACAAATTTGTCTTCCAATTCCAAGAAGACTCGATTAGATACAAACAAAAATTCCAATTGCACTTGACAAAGTTTTCTTCCAAATCTTCTTGCAATGGTCTGGCAATAGCACAAAAGTATTTACTAATCTAACAAGAACATTAAAAAAATCAAAACTTGTCTTTGTAGGTTGTTTTTTTCTAAAGTTGTTTGGTGTTTTCTCAATCATTAGATAGATGAGGTGGGGTGTTCTTGGCACCAAACAATTCCCAGAAATAATGTGCACACATTCCTAAAATGTGTGCACACTAAAGCACGTGTGCATTCTAGGAACATGTGTGCATTCATGTTGAGCATAAATTATCAATTCAATAAAGTCACAGGAGTGGGAGAGGACTCTTAATGAAACATATATAGAATTTAATATCCACCAAACCTTTTCATGAATAAAATTGTATAAGGGTATGGGGAAACCTAAGACCTAAGGGGTTAGGATTGAAAGGTTTTTCAAGGATAGACCAATGGTTAGAGCACCAACATGTGGGTGATGTGAGTGCAAGGGTTTTACACAAGGTATATTATGGGTAATTATTTTCAAATCTTAAAAACATTGGATTCGAGTTGTGAGAGATAGTAGTAGGTTAAAAAGCTCTTTCTCAACGTACAATTGACTGGAACACCAAATTTAATCTTGTTATTGCATTGAAGGGTTTTGTACTCTTTTTTTTTTGTAGGTGAAGTTGACCAACTAATGACCTCTATGGTATAAGAGGGTCGATTTGTTCTATATGAATTCCATATTTGAATCACATTGTTGATTAAATGCATCATGTATTTTCCTTTACACGTAAAATATCAATGTAACTTATATATCCATACACAAGTTGTGTTTTTATATAATCTCTTTTATATAGATTTAGTATTGGCAATGTTCATAGAGGTAGAGAAACAAACTCAAAGGAAAATATATATGCGGGAAAACTCTTGGGGTTTCAATACCCATATAACTATTAAATACAATAGAAAATAATACAAAAGGATCCAATGGATCACTAGACTATGTCGCGGTTAACTAAAACATAACTGAAGTCTAACACTAGATAATTGGGTGAGATAATAGACAATGGTGATACACATTATTTTTGTCACCCTGATGATGACTATACAAGCATGTGTTCGGGCTCTCAAAAAAATCTATTAAATGAGGAAAATGATTGAGTTCTTCCCCTACAAGGCATATTTTTAGAATGACTTCGCATGCTGACAATGGTACACAATGCCAAAATCCTTGATTAATGCAGGCGGCTCTATGCCTGGCTCACGGGGTTTCTGCAGGATGCTATATAGGCAGGGTGCGACGATGTTTGAAGCTAAGGAAAGGAAGAAGTTCATGAAGTTTCTAGAAGGAGGAGAATCTTCTAGAATGTGAGGTGGTGTCCGTATGGTTGTGATCCTACTGGCTTCTCTGATTTGGTGGGATCATCCCCACCCTTTCAACCACTTCACCTTCTCCTATATAATGATGGGTTTCTCATGGAAAGGGTTAAGAAATATTGAGCAAAGAATTGTTGAAAGAATAGGCTGAAGACTGTGTGAAGGATCCTGTTACAAATGATGCTTGAGGCCTCCTTTTGTCCATCATGTTTTTGTGGACCATCTTCATACAAATTCGGAGCAAGTGTATGTGTGTGTTGGAACAAAGGACCACCAAAAGGGAACTTGCGACATCAAGGAAATTTAGTTGTATCTTCCACTTTTACTTTATATGATATGGTGACATGTTTCTTTCCCATAAAATCATTAGTGTTTTATTACATGACTCATTGATCACATGTTTAGGTTTCCATTGAATCTATAATTGTTTCTTTCACTTTGGTTGGTTTGTGCCATTGCAGATCTGATTTCACAAGAGCACTGGAGCGAAGCGGGGACAACAAAGATATAAGGAAGCGCTATATAAAGGTATGTCATCCATTCCTTCTTTGGTAGTAAATTCAATGGTAGAAACTTAGGGAAAGCATCATGTGTTGTCTTGTTTTGTTCTAGATGTAGGTGGATCTAGGGAGATTAGTTTATGTCGGTATTCACCGATTTATCCATTAAAAAATTGCAAAAGGTGTATATTACATTAATAGTACCCCTTAATATCAGATGTTACATTCATAAACACCTACAACGCCCAAGTGTTGTTTGTGAAATTCAAAAGAAAAATTCCCAAGTGGTTTAGTAAAAATGTTTGCTTGATCCACAGAATTGAAGAGAAATATCACCATTATTGATAATCTCTCAGATGAAGTGAAAGTGAGGGTAAATGTGCTTGATTTTCTTGTGAAATACATGATTCTTTAACAATCCAATGGTTGAGTTATTGTAACAAAAGATCGGAGATGGCACATTTTCCATATGTGCTAAATCATTTAAAAGTCTTCTCATCCATATAACTTGGAAAGATGTTAAATTTGCAACAACATACTCTTCCTCTATTGAATATATTGCAACTATGGGTTGTTTCTTGGATTCCCACGAAATGAATTTTGTTCCTAGATGAAAAATGTAACGAGATGTTCTTTTCCTGTCATCTATGCTTGCAAAAACATTACTATATATGTACCCTACAAGTGACTAATCTTAAGAAGTTTTGGACCAGAAACCATAGTTCAATGTCCCTACAACATACCTTAGTATTCCTTTTCCAACTTTCTAGTGAGAATCCTTAGGGGATTTCATGAACCTGGAAACAAAGCTTGTTACAAAACATTATATTAGGTCTAGTTGCAGTAAGTTACATGATACTAACTACTAGCCTCTTATATAAAGTTGAATCAATTGTTGAGCCTTCATCTTGTTTTCTCAATGTTGTTCCTAGTGCAATAGGAGTTTTCGTTGGCTTGTATTTATCAATTCTACAAATATTTTCAGAATGTCTATAACATACTTTTGTTGACAGACAAAAACACCATGAGCATATTTCTAAGCTTCTATTCCAAAAAATATTTCACAAGTCCAAGATCAATCATCTCAAAATTTGTTTTCATGGTAGCTTTAAATTATTCTAACACTAGATTACTTGTATAAATCATACCATAAAAATAGAGGCTAAAAATGAGAATTTTACCTTCATTATATGATTTTGTATATAATGTTTGCTCGTTCTTTCTCCTACTAAATCCATTGTTGATCATGTAAGATTCAATTTCATTGTACCAAGCGCTTGGATCTTGCTTCATGCCATACAAGGATTCCTTCAACTTATACACCTTGTCCTCCTGTCATTTGTTTTGAGATAAAGTGGCTAAAATGGTCCTTATTGTATCTAAAATTTCTACAAGAGAAACTTTTTCATGATAATCTATGCTAGGTTGCTAAGAGAAACCTTTGGAAACCAACCTTGCCTTATTCTTCTCAATCTTTTCTTTTTCATAAAGTTTTTTTTTTGTACGCCCACTTGACACCTATGTTGGATTTGTCTACTGGAAGTTCGACATGATCCCAAGTATTTTTCCTTTCTATGGCTTCAATTTATTTGTTCATGGATTTTAACCAATGTTCCTCTTTTACTTCTTCTTCAAAGAAGATAGGTTGACAAAATAGTAAAGGGTAAAATCATGAAGCTGGGTAACACTTTCGTGACAATCGGGTCTCCAAAATTTCTAGCGGCAATTTTTCGGCCGAACAAATATTACTTTCGGCCGAAATATTATTCGGCCGAAAATTCTCACGTCAAATTTAACGGTG
>ML793021.1:13974-31473 GCA_009831015.1 Picea engelmannii
TAAACAATTGTCAATTTGACATATCAAATCGTGATAAAAAAAATTTGAAAAATAGTCATTAGAAAGCTAACACAATTCTTCACAAGTTTTGTTTTTACTGTAAAGTGAAATTCTAAATAAAAAAAATACTTTTATATGTCAGATGTTGAATAACTTGTGAAAATACAATTTTTTTTGTCATAAAACAAGCAAAAGTGTAACCCACCTTCATGATTTCACCCTAAAGAAAACTGACCTTGCTAGTAAATGCCATTATTTTTCTCATAAGTTTTTCTTATGCTCATTGTTTCTTTATTTTTTGTTGAATTAGATGATCCACTACTGGAAGAAGAACCATTTCCATAGTATTCATGTTGTCTTTATACCTGTAATCTTTGCAATCTTGGTGGATGTGCCTGCTTTTCTGATTTTTCTGGTTGCTCATCAATTTGCTGCAGTGGATTTTGGTTGTCCAATGTAACATTTTCTTTCTCACTACATGATTTATTCTCAAGGAATTTGGCATCCCTTCTCACCAAAAATTTCTTGGTGACTAGATTGTATAATATATAGGCTCTTGATTATTCATTGCATACTATGAAGATACATTTTTCACTTTTGTTGTCAAGCTTCTTTCTAAGATTTTTAGGGATATGTGCAAAAGTTATGCAGTAAAAAAATCTAAAGTGAGAAACAATTATTTTTGTGCCACTCCATGCCTCTTAAGTTACTTTATCTTTGACACTTTTTGTTGGAGATCTGTTTAGAATTTAAAATGAATAGGAAATGACTTCATCCCAATACTCATTGGATAAACTATTTGTTGTGAGAACACTTTTGGCCATGCTCATGATGGCCATATTTTTCGTTTCAACCACTCGATGATGTTGTGGAGTATATATGGTTGTAGTCTTAATTATGATTCCTTGTTGTCTACAATAATCTAGAAAATCTTTTGAGTTGTATTCTCCTCCATTAGATCTGAGCACCTTCACAAAATTTCCCCTCTATTTTTCTACTTTGGCATTGAATTCTTTAAACGTTAAGAAGGAATCATACTTATTTTTAGGAAAAAAAATCCAAAATTTCCTACTAAAATCATCAAGGTCAAAAAATAAAATCTACTACCAATGAATTTGGTTTGCATTGGTCCACAAAGGTCTATCTGAATGAATTCTAAATATTCTTTTTCTCTATTAGAAGATGTTGGAAAATTGTCTCTCTTATGATTTCCAGGTATACAACTTTAGGGGTGTGTGCAAAAGTTATGCAGTAAAAAATTATGAAGTGAGAAACAATTATTTTTGTGCCACTCCATGCCTCTTAAGTTACTTTATCTTTGACAATTTTTGTTGGAGATCTATTTAGAATTTAAAATGAATAGGAAATGACTTCATCCCAATACTCATTGGATAAACTATTTGTTGTGAGAACACTTTTGGCCATGCTCATGATGGCCAGATTTTTCGTTTCAACCACTCGATGCTCTTGTGGAGCATATCTAGTTGTAGTCTTCATTATGATTCCTTGTTGTCTACAATAATCTAGAAAATATTTTGAGTTGTATTCTCCTCCATTAGATTTGAGCACCTTCACAAATTTTCCCCTCTATTTTTCTACTTTAGCATTCAATTCTTTAAACTTTAAGAAGGAATCATACTTATTTTTAGGAAAACAGATCCAAACTTTCCTGCTAAAATCATCAATTAAGGTCAAAAAATAAAATCTACCACCAATGAATTTGGTTTGCATTGGTCCACAAAGGTCTATCTGAACTAATTCTAAACATTCTTTTTCTCTATTAGAAGATGTTGGAAATTGTCTCTCTTATGATTTCCAGGTATACAAATTTCACATGGACTTCCTTGTTCATTAAAAAAAGGAAGAACTTTGACCATTACATGTTTTTGAAGAAGACTTGGACTCCTAAAAGGAAAATGACCAAACCTAGAATGTCATAAGAGAGTCTGATCTGCGATTGAGACATTTTGAGCATATGGTTGGGATAAACTGACACTTCTTAAATTTAGGGGAAACATCCTATTCTTAGTCATTTGGATTTTAGCAATGAGTTTCCTACTATGCGATTTATCAAGAATTAAGCATATGAGTCTTTGAATAAGACATCATAACCATGCCT
Organism: Picea engelmannii; assembly: GCA_009831015.1. Lineage (NCBI taxonomy): Eukaryota > Viridiplantae > Streptophyta > Pinopsida > Pinales > Pinaceae > Picea > Picea engelmannii. Next base: position 16,094 of record ML793021.1, read on the forward strand.
CATCAATTTCCCTACACTTATCAAATTGTGTTTAAGGTTTGGAACATAATAGACATTATGTACATGTCTTTCTTTTGATCTTGTTTGGTTAACATATATACAACACCTTTTCCTAGATCTTTGACTTGAGAACCATCACTAAAAATAATCTCAGATTTAATAGAAGCATCCATATTAGAAATAAAAAATTTGGTACCTGTCATGTGATTGTTGCAGCCATTGTCCAACAACCAAAGGTCCTTTGAGTGTCCTTCTTCATATGTATGGCATTAAAGAAACATTGTTTCAGAAGACTGTCCTTCATTGTTGGAGACATTTACTTCGACTTTGTTCTAATTTGACTACTTTCTACATTCACTACCATAATGGCCATACTTTCTGCAATAGTAGCACTGCATTATAAATTTGTCTGTCCATTTTGTCTATTGATTATGTGAATCTTTAGATGACTGTGACTATATCGATTGATTTTTTGTGTCTGTCATCTGCATCAGGGATGATTTTATGTGCTAAATTTCGGTCATGGGCTAAGTTTCCATGGTTTTTCCAAAAAAGAGATTCTCTATTTTAAAAATGATTCGTCCAAATTCTATAGGATAAAATTATTTTACCTTAAAAATCGCCAAAAATTTATAAAAACTATATAAAATCCTTAGAAATTTGAATATTTTTACAAAAATATCACGAAACATTTATAATTGACATATAAAGGATTAGTAAAATCCGATTTCCATCTTTAAAATTATGAATCTTAAAAGCATGCTCGATAAACCCTTCTTCCAAGCTGAATGTAGTTTCATATGACAAGAGTCCTCCCATATTTTATTCAACATACGATTGACCTCAATCCTTAACAAGAGTCATCCCATATTTTATTCAACAAACGATTGATCTCAATCCTTAACATTATTATACAACGATTGATTTGTTTGGTAGAATAAGTAAAAGTTAAAAACCAAGTTAAATGCAACTTAAATTTAAAACAAAACATTAAAAAATGTTTAGCACAACAATCTAACAATAACATTAAACTACAAACAAATAAAACCTAAGTTGAAAGGACCATATTTTATTCAACATACGATTGATCTCAATCCTTAAAATTATTATACAACGATTGATTTGTTTGGTAGAATAAGTAAAAGTTAAAAACCAAGTTAAATGCAACTTAAATTTAAAACAAAACATTAAAAAATGTCTAGCACGACAATCTAACAATAACATTAAACTACAAACAAATAAAACCTAAGTTGAAAGGATTGGCAATCTAACATTAACATTAAACTACAAACAAAACTTATGTTTAAAAGATTCCACTAAAGTAACCTATATATTAAAGCAAAAAGCTATGCGAAAGAAAAATATCTTAAAAGTACATTTTATTTTTTAAGATGCCAATAAAAGTAGAAATTACATTAAAGCAAAATCTATGCCAAAGTAAAGTATCCAGAAATAAGTTTTTTAAAGGTATCTCAGGGTTAAAAGTAGTTATTGGAGTACAATGCAACTAAAAAATATGACCGGTTGCTTAATAGTGAGATCGTGTTTCATAAATTGTAATTATTTAATAGTACTAAAATAACAGACATAACACAATTAAAGAATCGACTGGGTTATAGGGAATAATTTTTTTTTTTAAAAGTTTATTTGGTTGATGATTTATAAATTTTTGGTCAATCTTGAATTTTATTCATTTTTTGATTTTTATAGATTTTTTGAGCATTTCGATTGGTTTAAAATGGGACAAAATTCCCGGGTAAGATTTTGAAATGCATAGAACTTTGATGACCCATACAAAACTTAGATTACCCCAAAATTTGACGAGATTCAATTTTTTTTACCTAAAAAGCTAAACTTTGGAGAAAAGATTGCTATACAGTTAATCTACTCCCTAAAGAATTGCTCGTCCAACATTTTACAATGAGCTCCACGCTTTGTAGGTAAAGGCTGCCCAAAATAATATATACCATTATAATTAACAAATGAGAGAGACATTATAACACAACACTATTAGATTACTTGATTCCGTGATTCATTATACAATACATTTGTGGCTCATTATATAGAGCTCACTGATAGTTATCAAATCTAACTTATTCCAATTATAGAATGAGAGGTTGAGAAAATATTTCAACCATAAACACTAATCTAGGATCTCATAAATCCAACTCCCTAACAAACTCCTAATAATAAGATCACACAACTCACGTAGAGATTGACTCTATTTCTTAATACATCATATTAGATAAGTAGGAATTATATATTCCAACACTCTCCCTTAATGACTACTTATCGAAATATCTTTGTGGTCATATCTTCATCATTGTCATGGCTTCAATTTTCACTTGAGCTTGATTTACTACAGGCTTCATCCTTGAACTTTCTTTGCTTCCTCTTGCATCTTGTACCTGCATATAATTATTGATGTCCATATAAAACACAATCCATCTACTGGAATACATGGGTCATCTACCGCTGTAACCACTAGCTCTCTAGGAATTGTTTTCAACTACATAGTTCATCAATGTTAAACTCTCCCTTAAACGTAACTTGGTCTCTCACACTCTGAGACTCACAACTTGGTCTCATACTTTGAGATTCTTCCATCTCACATCCCCACCTTGAATCGAAGATCCAAAGTCTCTAATTCAACATCAAGATAGCATACAAGTACACTTTCCACCCTTGTACCTACCCTAGTGGTTAATTCCACAACTTGATACAACAACCTCTCTGTCTATGAGAGAGTATTACATACTGTGATCACATTGGCTTTTGCGCTACAAGACATATGCCTATTTATACCTTACTAACAGGGCTTACAACAAATCTGGGGAATTTAGCTTGCCTATGGCTAAGCATTACAATTTGGACCATAACCTGGGGTGTCGAGTACAATCGATCATGCACCCCCTACAACAATTCAATCAGGTACACAAAATATCAACAATACTCTCATCAATCATGTGTCCACTATTACAAGCCCATTACATATGCTCATTTACATCTCATCATCATTCTTGACCAAGACACACAACCACTTCACACAACTTGAATAAAATAAATACTCTCACAACTCAATATTTCTTTTGTGACTTGATTTGGAGGATGTGTGAGTCCGACGGAATGAACACGTACACCTCCCTTCATTTCACTATAACACCTCCTTCTTTAAATCTCTTACTTGTTTCACCAGTTCCTTATCACCCATGGGAGCTGCATGCAAAATGCTTTTAGCTAATTCAAGAGGCCGATAACAGTCCCACATTGCGTTTAGACATTTCTTGTATCCTCCTCGCTCAGAGCTGGCACTCGATAATTCTGCACTTTTCAGGCATTTAATGCCCCGTCGCAACATAAATTCTGCATGGATTTTATAAAGCACAACAACTATTCTTCTCCTTCTTGACCAATATACTTCAGAGCATGCCACCGTCTCACGGAGAACTTTCATGACAGGCTAGAAGTTGGCGGAGTAAGTATAAAGATGATCAGAGGACCACTCAACAATCTTAGAAAAATTGACAGCAGCTAACAGTGACTGTCTCTTCACGCAAACAACTTCCAATCTTACACACAATACGTTCAAAACCAACAATGAGTCAAGTGCTCTCTTGCACACTGGAAACTCATGGCATCTCCACAAAGGCTTCTCCTCTGCTACTACAATGCTCTCCAACTCCTGCGCCCTCACATTGCAAGCTCCTTATATATATATATGGCGGATTCAATGGATGTGGTATGCTCTTCTAGACGAATTCCATCATCATTGTAATCCTCCCTGGAGCCAATTGCACAGAACTCACACCTCACACACCTTTACAATTTTAATGATCCTCCCTAATATGGCAGCAAAACAATTCTCCTCCAAGACGACGACATATGTATCAAATGAACAACAATATACTAAACACAGAACTCACACGAAGAGAGGAACACACAAACAATCTACTCTACTCTCCACATGTCCCTAGGCACTCCCGTGAGGGAGTCACGCCCAACCCTTAAGCTCTGATACCAAATTAACAAATGAGAGAGACATTATAACACAACAACATTAGATTACTTGATTCCTTGATTCATTATACAATACATTTGTGGCTCATTATATAGAGCTCACTGATAGTTATCAGATCTAACTTATTCCAATTATAGAATGAGAGGTTGAGAAAATATCTCAACCATAAACACTAATCTAGGATCTCATAAATCCAACTCCCTAACAAACTCTTAATAATAAGATCACACAACTCACGTAGAGATTGACTCTACTTCTTAATATATCATATTAGATAAGTAGGAATTATATATTCCAACAATTATTTCATGATTGCAGGTATCATGGTGCTTCCCGTGCTATCTCCACTGAATCGTTTCCACCTATTGATATTTGCTTTACGTGTATTGTCGAGGCAAAGAGTTTCCCTAGATAATATTGGTGGCCATTGGAAAAATACAAGACAGACCGATTGATCAAACAATATTATGGACCAGTCAATATTGATAACATCTAATTGTTTCACTTCTGGAAGCGTATTTTTTGTGTGTAGAGGTAGGCCTTCTACACCAATCTTCAGTGGGTATAAGAAGGCTACTCAACCAATCTTCTTGACGTAGGCTACTAGAGCGTTTAATATATGGAATGAATCACTTTGTTTACATGGCATACGGACTTTCTCTTGGATCACTAACTATCGCTCCTTTCTCTTACATTTCAGAGAGGTAGTGTGATTCCAATTTTTTCAATGATATCAATCAATTGCATAGAAATAAATAGCTAGCTCTTGAATTGAATTGGAGGGAAAGTGAGCAGTAGTTGAGAAATTATGAAAAGATTAAGCAGAGATAGAGTTGACAGATTATGAAAAGATTAAGCAGAGACAGAACTGACGCAACACACTACACTATTGATGTGTATTTTATTAATATGAACATGTATAGTTACACAATATGGTTATAAGAAGTTACAGAGTTACCAACTCCTATAACAGTAAACTAACTAACAAACTAGTTAATGATGTAATTAGATGTTTTCCTTAACACTCCCCCTTAATTACATCTGGGAAAAACTAAACTATCACCCCTTAAACAAAACTTGGTCCTCACTCTGAGATTAATATCTTACATTTCCCCTGTTAATCGAAGATTCAAGATTCAAATTCTCTGATACAATCATCAAGTTAGCATACAAGTAGACACCCTTGTATTACCAAAGTGGACTTCATACCACTTAATACCACATTCCTTCTGGCCAGCGCCTCAAGCTGCTCGAAACCATGGATAGTTGTGATGTATCATGGCCGCTTCATGGTGCTCGAAACCAAGGATACATGCTACATGATCAGATATTGACCTATGTAGGCATGATTCAATCAGGGCTTACTGAACATGGGGCACAAATGGTTGTGATGTATCATGGCCGCTTCATGGTGCTCTCGAAACCAAGGATACATGCTACATGATCACATATTGACCTATCTAGGCTTGATTCAATCAGGGCTTATTGAACATGGGGAACAAATAGTTGTGATGTATCATGGCCAGTGCTTCATGCTTCTCGAAACCCCTTCTATGTAGGCCTGATTCAATCAGGGCTTACTGAACATGGGGAACAAAGCTTGCCTATAGCAAAGCTCACAACTTCTTACAAATGGGACCAAAAAACTTACTAGTGTGTCTACTAGGGTGTCAGGTACAACCGAACATGCACCCCTCAAATTACAACAATTCATTTCTTCCTCAAATTACAACAATTCATTTCTTATGTATTTGTTGATGAATGAAAAAAAAAAAAAAATTAGTTGCCCATCTTTCTTCTTTGCGACTTTCTTCATGCAGTTTTTACAAAAACCAAAAATTTAGTTATAATTTGTTTCATGTCTCTGCCCATCTTTCTTTTTTGCGACTTTCTTCATGCAGTTTTCACTGCTCAATAATGCAGAAACTGTCCATAGAATGGCTCAACGTCAATGATATTTTCTCTTCAACTCAGAAAATATATTCTAAGTCAAAAAGAATAAATGACAACTAACGGACCTTTCAACATAGTGTAAACTTTTGTGTTCATCCTTCAATACGTGCTTATCCAACACCAAACTGACGCAGACGATCTTTACCAAATCGTTCCAAGTTTTGGGGTCCGGTAGCTGACTTCCTGGTGATAACCTCCGGCGGTCGGCTCCACAACACCAGCCTTGTAGAATTCGACTGGCACTCGACCGCGACCGGCTTTGGCTCTCTCTGCACATTTTCCTCAGCGTGTGAAACTCTCGATTGTATACTTCGACTGCACGAAATTCCAATCGAGTTTTTCAATCTTTTGCGTCGGACAGCACCTGCTTCCTCTCCTATACAACAGTAGCAGTAGTTTCAAGATCGAATCTTCTTCTCTCAAAGGAAGATACTTTCATAACCCTGGGTCTCTGGCCCTCTCATAATCCTGGGTCTCTGGGCCTTCCAATGATGGAGTGAGGCCCAGATCCTCTCTAATATCATGAAAAGATTAAAAAGAGACAGAATTGATGCAACACATTAATGTGTATTCTATTAATATTAACTTGCATAGTTATACAATATGGTTATAAGAAATAGTTATACAATATGGTTATAAGAAATTACTGAGTTATGAACTTAAACTAACTAACAAACTATTAGGTATTTTCCTTAACAAATTATAATGACTAGATAAATGTGATTTAATCTTATCATTCACCGTTGCAGAAAGAAGCGCGTACCTCTGACATGGCCTGTAATATTTCAAATTTTCTTGCTTGGAAGTGGGTAAGTATCTTCTACATATATTGTCTGTTCGCTCATATTCTAAAATTAACGTTCGAACACACTCGTATGAAACCAATTGTATTAACGTCATGTTACAGAGTCGCAATTACTCAGAATTGCATTATTCCAGGAATTTACTACATTCTTCTACGTTTGGTTCCGCAGCATTTAATGTAGTACCCGTTTTCACATTTTCAATGGCCACGTGTTTAAGATAGAAGCTGCAATCAATATTTACGCCTACTGAAAATGGACAGATTTAATAGGAGTTTAGTGCTTAATAAGTTTTATATGGACAAGATTAAATATTACTGAAATATTCTTAGTAGTCACACAAAATAAATGGCTGTGATTTCAATCATTAACTTCCTAGCTATTATAAAGAAATCCGTTTATGTGTTTACTTTTTTACATTTACCTAATCATATTTAAAAATTACTTTGATAGCTAACTGATTGCCCGTAAGTGATTAACACCAGATAAATGAAGCACAACCATTTATTTCTTAATCAACAATAAAATTTAATATATTCTTTTAAAGATTCGTTTCATCTTATCAACCTTTCGGCATTAACCAGCAGCTATTTAACTGCTGTGCTAATACTATATCATGTCAACCAAATTTTTTTGAATCGTTTAGTAACAAGAGCGTAGTCAGATTCATCTTGTTTTCTAATATGAATTCTATTGATTATGAATTAGAATGTATGATCTGCACAGACTAATGTTTGACATGTAATTTATTCATGATGCTCGTTCAACTTGGTTCTTGTCTGGATTAGACTGGAGAAAGTTAATATCAAAAGTTTAGCAGGACTAGCAAAGGTTGCTGGTACAATTATATGTGTCTGTGGTGCAATGGTCGTGACATTATACAAAGGCCCTGCACTTAAAGTTCTATGAGCTGATGTAAAAAGCCATCAAATCACATCCAATTCTAACCCCAATTTTCTATTGGGCGCCATCTTGGTCTTTGGAAGCGTCGTGATTTGGTCTGCATGTATTGCTTTTCAGGTGATATTCATTATCAACTCTTACATCCCCAATTATACGTATTCTTTCCTCTAATATTATTCTACTTATATTATTTGAGAATTGCTGGGTGGAATTGGATATAGGCACCTATTCTGAGGAGGTATCCTGCTCAATTATCACTAACAGCATTCACGAGTCTTATTGGAGCAGTCGAATCTGCTCTAATTGCTGTAATCTGTGAGTATAAGAAGTCCAATCTCTGGGCTATCCGATGGAATATTGAGCTTCTGAGCGTTGTATACTCGGTACGAATCTGAATTTTCAACAAAAAATAATCATTGGGATAGCTTTGACGACATTACACATGGGATGTAATAACAAGATATTAATTGGAATAAGTAGCAGCATCATGACAAATGTATTGCATGTTTTAGGGAGTAATATGTTCTGCATTGGGGATGTTTTTGATAGCTTGGGGTATAAGCAAAAGAGGGCCTGTATTCGTGGCACTTTTCAATCCACTTGGCACGATTGTCCCGGCAATTTTGGAGCTTATCATTGTTCATGTGTATCTTCATGTGGGCAGGTAAGTCAGAATACAGGCATTAACTTGCAATCGTACGGCCATTTCATATATCTTTAAAGACAGCACTGTACATTAACCCACCATGATATGCGTCCCCTGATTGTGTAAAATTGCAAACAGAAGTATATGTTAAGATGTGATATGTTTCTTTTGATGTTGATACTAAAAACTGTGCAGTGTGGTTGGAACATTCTTGATAGTTGTGGGCCTTTATTCTGCACTCTGGGGTAAAGCACATAATATGAAAACCGAGTATGACGAGGCATTTGACAATAATATTATTTCAGCAGAAGGTCCGGAAATCAGCAATAGTATTATCCTACTTGATAACGCGTGACAATGGAAGATCCAGAATTCAACAAAGAGAGCAGCATTTGAAAACATACAAAACGTAAGAATGGGAGATGAGGAATGGAAGGAAGCGACCACGCTTTCAAAACATATAAAACGTGAGAAGATTTAAATCCCGTGACTTTTAGCCGTTCTTATTCGGAAATATTCGGAAATAGGGGTTAATTACTCTGAAAGGCAGTTAGAGATGGGCACAATTAATCACCTTTTAATTTAAAATTCTAATTTGATGGCTAACAATTGAAAATGCTGGAATATTCTTAGTCGTCCTTCCAAATCAATGAGTGGGATTTACTCTTCATAACTTCCTTGTATTATTGACTAGCACAGCCACATAATTGTGGCTGATCAACACCGAAAGGCTGATAAGATGACAAGAAACCTTAAAAGAAAACCTTAAAAGAATATATTAGATTTTATTATTGATTAACAAATAAACGGTTGAGCTTCATTTATCTGGTGTTAATATTTTAATTTCTGTTAATCACTTAGGTGGCAATCAGTGAGCTATCAAAGTAATTTTTAAATATGATTAGATAAATGTAAAACTATGATTGCCAAGTTTAACTGATTAACCTTTCGATTTACCACATTTAATATTAACTTTTGGATTTCTTCAATTTTATGTACATTTCAACTATACATAAAATTGTTTTTACGACTCCTCTAGTTGGTAAGCAAGGTCAATTAAAAAATATGGCAAACTTCAGAATTATAGAGATATGGATTTAGTAAAACGAACTTATGTGATTGTATTTGTAATTTAGTTTATGTCCATGGAAAGAAATTAATGAAATATAGATTTTTGATTTTTTTTTTCAAAGATAAAACTTTTATGGTTGAAGTTGGAGTGTTAAAAGAATGTCTTCATACAATAATAACAATTGAAGGGGCTTTTTAGATAACGTTTCTAATGTATTTTTAATATCGACAAGAATGTGTTATATCTATATAGGTTACAGGTTTGATCTATCATAAATAATTTTCTTTTATATATTTTATTTTTGGTTGTAACAACATATTATATTTCTATTTCAAGTTAGATTTCTAGATTTCTATTTTAAGGTGTCCTATAATTATAGATTAAGTGTTTTTTAATTGAAATTGAATCTTTTCTAATAGTGATTTTTTTTTGTTTTCGTATAAGAGAGTGAGATTGAAAAAAATTATAGAGTAATATGAAGATGCGGTGGAATATTTACTTATATTTCTTCACCCCACTAAATTCAACCTATATATTAGATGGAAAATTAATAAATTTTTAATTTAAATTTTATTTTATTTAATGTTTAAAAATTGTTATGTACCATTAAATTCTATTTATTTAATATTTAAAAATTTAGAAAAAATTATTTCTACATTATTTTATTTAAAATATTATTGAATATTTAAAAAAACCTAATTTGAAGTGCTAATCCCAACGGAGTATAGACTTGCACCACATCCAAAGAGAGGGAGTTTCAACCTATCTCTCTTTAATCATTTCTTCCCTAATCACGTCAGTTATAAAGTTACCATGTTTTAATCAGTGACAATTTCTTTGAATCTTTTCTTCAATTTCTAACTCAAAAGAGATTATTGTTGTACGTGATGGCGATTTCCAACTCAAATTATTATTGCCATACATGATAGTTATATTTCCAAATGAAAAGATTATTTCCATACATTATAGTTATAGTAAGACATACATTATAGTTATAGTAAGACGATAGCTAGAAGAAAAACCTTATTACAATGTAAGGACATGCCAAATTCCTACATTATATTCATTTACTTAATTATTGGTGACATATTTCTTTAAGTTTTTGTTTCTAATGTATCTTTATGTTTCTAATGTATTTTTAAACATAAATATTAATTATAAGTTTAAAAGAAATGAAGACAAGTTTAGATTTAAATAGTGAAATTAATAATAGCAAAGTTATAACATGATATTCAAATAAATATATATATATAAATAATTAAGTTTTAAAAATGTATTTTATATTATAAAGTTTTTTAGGCATTGGATAAATTGTGGGTTAAGAGGTGATGTACATCGAGGTCTTTAAAAATCTTAGCTAAGGAGAAGCACGATATCTAACTAGTTGACTATTCTCAGGACTTTATCGAAAGTGTCAATGTTTTTGTCTCTACAAGAACATTTGAATAGAGTAAGGTCTTTGAGTTTTTAGATAGGGGTAATGTGTTATTGTTTTCGAACATTTGAGTAGAGTAAGGTCTTTGAGTTTTTAGATAGGGGTAATGTGTCAATGTTTTCGTCTCTACAAGAACATTTCAATAGAATAAAGTTTTTGAGTTTTTGGATAGGGGTAATGTTGTTCATGATCTAGGGGGTGTTGTAGATGTGAGTTATAAAACTTTATGTTTTTTTGGACAAGGGGGTAAGGCATGTCACATCAGTTTTGATGATTGAAGATGTTAGATGCCATGTTGCACAATACATTGTTAGTGATGGGAAGGAGGTGAGTCATGTGGATCAATTTTACAATTTTGAATCGCTTCATGGAGGAGTTAATGTTGTTTCTATTGAGGATGAGTTTACAAATCATAACACAACTGCAAAGTGGCTTAGACGGACAACACTCTGGTGAATTGAAATGCACATAGAGCTGAGGAAATCCAAAAGTTAATCTTAAATGTGATAAATCTAAAGGTTAATCAGTTAAATGTGGCAATCATATGGTGGTACAGTAATTTCTTAATATGATTAGGTAAATGTTAAAAAGTAAAGAGGTTAACTGATGCATTCAAAAATACAAGGATGTTATAAAGAGTAAATCACATTCATTGATTTGGGAGGACGACTAAGAATATTCCAACATTTTCAATTGTTAGCCATCAGTTTAGAATTTTAAATTAAAAGGTGATTAATTGTGTCCATCTCCAATAGGTATACGCCTTTCGACATAAATTTTATAAAAGTACGACTCCTTTCATTAAAGAGCAAAATCAATTAAAAAATATGGCAAACTTTAAAATTATAGAGATATGGATTTAGTAGAACAAACTTATGTGATTGTATTTGTAATTTAGTTTATGTCAATGGAAACAAATTAATGAAATATAGCTTTTTGATTTTTTGTTCAAAGATAAAACTTTTATGGTTTAAGTTGGAGTGTAAAAAGAATATCTTCATACAATAATAACAATTGAAGGGGCTTTTTAGATAACGTTTCTATATGTATATTTAATATCGACAAGAATGTGTTGTATCTATATAGGTTACACGTTTGATACATCATAAATAATTTTTTTTAATATATTTTATTTTTGGGTGTAACAACATATTAGTTTCTATTTCAAGTTAGATTTCTAATTAGATTTCTAGGTTTCTATTTTAAGGTGTCCTATAATTATAGGTTAAGTGTTTTTTTATTGAAATTGAATTTTTTCTAATAAGAAAATTTATTTTGTTTTCCTATAAGAGAGTGGGATTGAGGAGAAATATAGAATAATATAAAAATGGGTGGAATATTTACTTTATATTTCCCCAGCCCACTAAATCCAATCTATATATTAGATGGAGAATTATTAAATTTTTAATTTAAATTTTATTTTATTTTATGTTTTAAAGTTATTTTTCACTATTAAATAAATAGAATTTAATGTTTAAAATTCTTAAAAAAACTATTTCTACTATATTTTATTTAGAAATTATTATATTTAATATATTATTGAATATTTAAAAAAAACCTAGTTAATGTTTATTTGAGGTGCGGAAGTATAGACTTGCACTACATCCAAAGAAAGGGAGTTTCAACCTATCTCTCTTTAATCATTTCTTCCCTAATCACGTCATTAATAAAGTTAACATGTTTTGATCAGTGACAATTTCTTTGAATATTTTCTTCAATTTCTAACTGAAAAGAGATTATTATTAATGTTAACATGTTTTGATCACTGACAATTTCTTTGAATATTTTCTTCAATTTCTAACTGAAAAGAGATTATTGTTGTACATGATGGCGATTTTCAACTCAAATTATTATTGCCATACATGATAGTTGTATTTCCAAATGAAAAGATTATTTCCATACATTATAGTTATAGTAAGACGATAGCTAGAAGAAAAACTTTATTACAATGTAAGGACATGCCAAATTCCTACATTATATTCATTTACTTAATTATTGGTGACATATTTCTTTATGTTTTTTTTTTTTTGTTACTAATGTATTTTTAGACATAAATATTAACTATAAGTTTAAAAGAAATGAAGATAAGACAAGTTTATATTTAAATAGTGAAAATAATAGTAGCAAAGATATAACATGATATTCAAATAAAAAAACTGATATAAATAAATAAGTTTTAAAAATCTATTTTTATATTATAAAGTTTTTTAAGCATTGGATAAATTATGGGTTAAGAGGCGATGTACATTGAGGTATTTAGAAACATTATCTAAGGAGGAGAACGATATCTAACTAGTTGACTATTCTCAGGACTTTATCGAAGGTGTCAATGTTTTCGTCTCTACAAGAACATTTCAATAGAGTAAGGTCTTTGAGTTTTTGGATAGGGGTAATGTTGTTCTTGATCCAAGGGTTGTTGTAGATGTGAGTTATAAAACTTTATGTTTTTTGGACAAGGGGGTAAGGCGTGTCACATCAGTTTTAATGATTGAAGATGTTAGATGGCATGTTGCACAATACATTGTTAGTGATGGGAAGGAGGTGAGTCATGTGGACCAATTTTACAATTTTGAATCGCTTCATGGAGTAGTTAATGTTGTTTCTATTGAGGATGAGTTTACAAATCATACAACCTCTTAGAGGTGACAAGTCATTTTGGTGATCAAATTACTATGGAGGTTGAGGAAGGACTGGGGTGGAGTGTAAGTTGTGATCCTATGAGCATAGATGATCCTACGGGGGTTATCGGGCTTCATTGGAGACAACCTAGGTTTGGCTTGTTTGGTTTGAAGGAGACCCTTGGAATTGAATATATTTCGGGTTGGATCTAGGGAATTGTTTTGGCGATATTTTGTAGTTGATACTTCATATAAATATAATGTTTCCTACTTGGTTTTCAAGGTTATGGTGGAAGTTAATATGAAGGAGGGTTTGGTTGACAGAATCAACATTTTGATTGGTGATATTACATATAAAGAAACCCTAAAATATTCTAATGTCCCCTTTTATTGTGTGCATAGTCACCGTTATGGACATGTTGTAGTATATTACTCAAGGCCTTTTGTTCATTAAGTTTGGAGGAGAAATAACATTCCAGGGAAACAATGTAGTTGCATAGTGATTTTTTTCATCAAGCCTAAAGTATAAGAAAAACCATGTGGTAGTTGTACAAGATATTGGGTGCTGGTCTAATTCATATATCCTTTTCTGAATGCATGAAAAAATCAAGTGGGGGAGGATCACGGAGGAAAATCGATAATGGTGGCTTTAAGGATGGAGGATGGTCACTCCTTGAGCTATCCACATATCATTGAGGTGTTATTTGATGTCGAAATGACTCTACTGTATGAGCCTTTCACATAGGGTTGAGAAGATGTTCAATTGTCTTTGCACATGGAGAAATATTGGTGGTTTAGAAAAAAAACAGTTTATGTGATTCTCATCTTCCTATTGAGAATGTGGATACAAATTTCAGTTCTCTTATTCTTGTAATGCTAAAATGGATTCTAATGCCAGGAGTTGTAAAGTGGGTAGAAATTGGAAGATGAGGAATTACTCTTCTTTGTTTGTAGTTTATTCAGATATAGGAAATCTTATCTCATTTGAATCTAGATTTGCTACTGGTTTAGAGATGGGGGACTCTACTATGGGTGTGTGCAAGCTAATGATTGTCTCTCATGACACATTAGTGGCATTGAAAACCTAGAAAAACAATAATGTGTTAACTCAGAGGGATTATTCAAGGTACTTTTACAATGAATTTCAATATGGTGTAAGAAGATGAAACCTAGGAAATGTAATTAGATTTCAGAATATATAATTTTTATTCATAGGCATTGTGAATAACTATGTCACATTTAATTTTTTCTAACAGAGGTATTTAATTTTTCCAATAAAGTATAAGGTATATATTTTCGTATGTGCAAGTGTTGAGTGTCTAAACGATGAAATTTCATTCCAAAAACTTGTATACTTGTAGAGAACCTGTTTTTCTTGTGCCATGTAATTTTTGGTAATTTTTGGATTGTCTTTTGTTCGTGCAGGTTAAAAGGGCCTTAAAATGATCAAAAAATTTATTTATTTTAGATCGTATGTATTAGTCTTCTCTTGTGCCTCATATAACTCATTTTAGAAATGGTTAAGCTGAGAAAAAGTTATAGAAAAAATAAGAGAGGTACGTATTCTAGGATTTTCATTCATGTGAAGACAAAAATAGATTAAATATAGACAGTATTAATTTTTCCTTTTTTTAAATTATATATTTGAAATATGCATATTTGACTCGATCTATATCTATAATTTCATCAACAATTGAATTGTTTATACTATAGAAAACTAACGTCAAAGACAAATATATAGAGGGGCATTAAAAAAATGGAATATTTTATGAATTTACAGACTGAACCACTAAGTTTATCATCCTAAACCTAAATCTAATCCAACCAAGTTAGTATACATGATGTCAATCCCACCCAAAAAAATTGAATTAAAAAAAGCACACATGCCCTCCAGGAATGTGTGCACGCTCCTAAAAATCATTTCCTTCCTTC
>ML793021.1:32127-77052 GCA_009831015.1 Picea engelmannii
TCTTTCTTTCCCTTCCCCCC
The DNA here is from genome assembly GCA_009831015.1 of Picea engelmannii. NCBI lineage: Eukaryota > Viridiplantae > Streptophyta > Pinopsida > Pinales > Pinaceae > Picea > Picea engelmannii. The sequence continues at coordinate 32,148 of ML793021.1, forward strand.
TATCACACTCAAAAATTTTCTTTGTACACTCCTCCTCCCTTCATCTCTCCCCCTCCCTCCTGGTATCTCTCCTCTTTTTCTCTCCTACATGAAACACCACTTTCACTCTCTCATTGTTAGTCTCACTCTTACTATATCTGTTGGTTCTATGGCCTGATTATCTTCCTGATTCATAGTTATTTGTTTTTAGCCCTTTTTATACCCCATGAAGACTATACACCCCGGAAGGTTGTACACCCCTACGAAGGAAAAATTCCCCCCAAAGGAAAAATTGCCTTGTAAATGTATATTGTAATTTCATAGTAAATCTAGATCGTTTATTATAAGGTCACAGATCTTATGGTAGAAGTTATGTTATGTTTTTTCTCCCTAGAAGAAAACCCTCTTTTATGAGGGAAATGTATTGTGGTTGTGTATCATAGAGAATATTGTATTCTGAGAGATGATATTGTGACAAAAAAAAGAGGAAGTTACAACATGTGTGTTGTAGGTTGTATCCCTTCATTTTGTTGGATAATAAAAAAGGACTTGGAAATTTCTCTGGTGGATGTAGCCAACAATGGGTCAACCACGTATATTTGTGTCTCTATTGTATTTTCTATCTTCTGTGTTTTTCCACATATATTTTATTTATTTCCCTACAATCCTTCTTTTCTAACAATATCCCCTCCCTCTCTCTCCCCTACTCTCCCCCAACTTGTCTCTTTATATATCTCTACCCCCCTTTCCCTAGATATCTCCCCCCTTCCTCTGGCAATCATTCTCACTCTCTCTCCACTTGTTCCTCCCTCCCTCCCTCTCTCTCTCCCCCTCCCTCACACTATCCTCCACCTCCCCACTATGTCTCCCCCCATTCCTCTCACTCTTTCTATACCCTCTCTCTTTGTCTCCTTCTCCCTTTCTGTCCCTCTCACACACTCAATCACTCCTTTTCCAACCCCCCTCTCTCTCTTTGTCTCCCTCTCCCTTTCTGTCCCTCTCACACACTCAATCACTCCTTTTCCAACCCCCCTCTCTCTCTTTCTCTCCCTCACTCTCACACTCACACATTCTCTCTCTACCCCACTCCTCCCTCTATTTCTCCCCCTCCCTCCCATTATCTCTCCTCTCTTTCTCTCCCACATCTAGTACCACCTCTTTATATCTCTAGTTTTCGTTAGTCACACTCTCACTATATCCCACTCCCCCTCTCTCCTATACTCTCCCCACATTTTTATATTTGTATCTCTCTACTCCCCCTTCCCTCTATCTCCCCCCCTCCCCTCACACTTAATCTCTCTCTCTCTCTCCTTGTTCTTAGTCTCACTCTCACTCTCTCTTTTCCTCTCTCTCTCTCTCTTCATCTCTGCCTCCTCCTATTTTCCTCTATTTCTACCTCTCTATCTCTATGTCCATCTAAAGGAAAGGCATATCTCATAATGAATAAAGGATATGTTAAATAGAGAAATGTAAACTTGCCTGTAAGGTGAGTGTTATGTTTTTGTTCTTCTTCCAATCGATTACTTATACGAGTACTTATATGAAAATCACCATGATCTAGAGCATGAAATAGACCTAGACCATCACCTGGACCTCCCTAGCTCAATCTAAGACTACAAATAAGTTATACTCTACCCTTAACCCCATGCAACCTAAGTGAAATATTCCTGTACCTCTTGTTTTATAATGATATTTTATGGATATGAATGTTCACCTACAGTTTAATAATGATCTCAAATGATTTAATGATTATTATAGTACATTGATTATGCTTTTTTTATTTTAATATAAGCATAGTCTTATAGTTGATTCGATATTCTTTATTCAGAATCAATGTTTAAATCCCTCTCTATATCTCGCCTCTTCAACTATATTCCTCTCTCTCTCTCTCTCTCTCTCTCTCTCTCCATATGTCTATTTCTCTCCCTCCCTCCCTCCCCTCCCCTCCCCTCCAATTCTCCTCCTTTCTGTCCCTATCTCTCTTCTTCCTTATTTTCCCCTTTTTCCTTCCCTCCCACTATCTCTACCCTCTTTGTCTCCCACATCTATGTTAGGATCTTCTTTTTTGTTCATGGGTTGTAACACTGAAGGTTTGGTTAAAATGTGACCAACAAAATCTCAAGACACCATCCCTTTTGGAATCACCTACTTGCATAGATGAAGTCTCACTTGAGGTATCTATTAGGATTGCAAGAACCAGGTTTTTGCAGTAGTAAGGAAGAGGGAGGAGGAGGTGTGAATCGTTGTTCCTTATATTCTAGCTTAAGTACATTCATGATTATTCCTAGATTATCACAACCATACGTGAACATTACAACATAGTCGATCCATATACTAACTCTATTTTACGAAGAATATCATCATTCATAAGTGCATAGAGACAAGTAAACGAAGCATAAGATGCAATATCCTCTCTAAGATCTTTATTTATTCATCTTCTTTCTTACTAATTGCCTATTACATTCATGATATTTCCATAACATTGATTCCCTTCTTCCCACACTAGTCTCCCAATCTTGTTATATATTTATACCCAAAATCTAGGCTTAAAAAACTATTATTATCTATCCAAAAATAACCCATTACAATGCATGGCATGACCAACTTCAGTTAACTGGTTGTTTTCCTTCTTTTACTCCACATTATTTATACAAACGTTTTGTTGTTATTCTATTTTTGGAAAGTCACATTATCGACCTTTTGTGGTTCCTTCTCTCACTTGCTTACTTTATCCTTATGTATGTGCGATATCTGTGTCATTTTGTGCCCTTCTCCAAAATTCATTCCTTATGTATGATTTCCTCCTTCTGTGTGATTTCCTCCTTCTGCGCCCTTTCTTCATTTTTCACCCTTTCTTTATAGTTAGGATTTTCTCCAAAATTCTATTCAAAACTTCATGTCCAATAGGCCCCTAACACTCACTTGTGGCTCGTCCCAAACCACTCAGGCTCGTTTCCTATTCTTCCACTCGGCAATGAATTGTTGCATGACATACTTAGTCATTTCTACGTCTATAACCATGGTTTAATTACCTTTTGGGATATTTCTTGGGTCGTATGTGTAGTGCTTCCGACTACTAGTCAAGACTGTTCCTTTGGTTCATGATGATTCTTTGCACTATTCCTTAGAGGTGGATCCCTTTCCCTCTTGAAGGCCTCTTTTCACCTCATGGTGGTCTAAGTCCAGATGATGAGATCAAGGCATGTGTTTCTTAGGAAGGAAACTTTTCTTATTGGATACAAAATAATGGTTAAGAATCCTCTTCCTATAATCATCTTCTCTGGTGATACTCTATTGAAGATGTTTGAGGACTAAACCATCCTCCTTTTTTCCTATGACATTTGGTAAATTCTCCAAGTTTAATTTGGGCATCGTATATGAGGTCAATACTGAGCTACCTCTATTTTAGTGGGATATTGATATGTTTCCTTCTCTTTTATTGTCTTGAAGTGTTTTCAACCCTCGACCCTGATACTAGCATGACATTGATCTCTATATAACTTTATGTTGAAAACGATCTGAGTCCATGCATCCAGTATGTGCTCATCATATGAGTATTGATCCTTAGCCAAATCCCGAACTTGTTTTTCATTCATAATGTCTTAGTCCATAAACATCATGTTCGTAGGATTTCCCAAAATATCTCCTGCCCTACTCAGCCCTGTGGGGTCGATGGAATTACTGGCGAATATTTCCTCATTCATCTAGAGTGATCACTTCCTGAAATGTCACTGTATGTGAGTGTTTGTAGTTGTATATCAGCTATGTTCTCACTGGCTCATTATGATTTTCCAATAGTGATATGCAAGAGTTCAATCCACTTAGTGATGTTCTTATTCTCTTTTACTCTCATGCTAGCCCTACCCATCCCATCCTGTGTTAACTAACTTGTCCCATCCACCACCAAAGTTCATAAGTTGTTCCATCATTGCATATTAATTACACAATCCTTTAGGTGATGTCTCCTTTGTATCGTCGATCAATCGTGATTTATAGAGGCTTTTAAAATTTAATGCTTCTACGGAGATTTTATGGACCATCACACCAATCGTCCAATTGTATTTTCCATGCCTGACTGTATTTCATGGTATTTTCATGCCAACCTGTGTAGTAATGCATTGCTCTGTCCTAGTTTGTATTATATGTATATTCTCATTGAACTTGATGCAACCTTCTCCTCGTGTAATATGATCAGTCCATCTGCACAAATTTTGATACCTTGGGATTCCACTTACTCTTTTTCTTTCTCCTATCACTACCATTTTATTTCTTTTTCTTTCTTTTTCTACTGTTTATTTATGTTTTTATTTATTTTCTTACTACTATGGTACACTTACTATAATACAAGGGTTTTGGCACAACCCTTATTACCGTGCTGACAGTCAATTGTGTCTATATAGTTTCAGCTAACTCTCGTTCACCATTTCATTCACCATTCCTTTCAAGACTTTTCCATCTAAGGTTCCCAACCACACAACACCTGTCTCAGCTACCTGTTGTATCACATAGGGACCTAACCAGTGCATGCGAAACTTCCCCTAGTGTTGTAGATACTTGTTTTCATAGAGTAGTACCAAGTCATTGACTTGGATTTTCTTGGATCTAATATGTGGATCGTGTCACACCTTCTCTCTGGAATTCTGCACCTGTTGATGGAACCCTGCCAGAAACCTCTCCTCCTCAAGATGGACTAACTGCGCCAATCTCTCCTCTATTTCACCTGTGTTTGAGAACTCAATGATGGTTGCAATGCACAAACTAGGTACAATGAACTCCATTGGCATCATTTATTCTTGTCCATAGACCAAACGAAAAGGTGACTTCCCTGTCATCTTCTTGTTGGTAGTTTTGTATGCCCATAGTACTGTGGGGATGTGTAATTCCCAATCATCTCTTCCAACATTGGAGATCTTTGTCAAATCATTCTCCAAAATATTATTGAACGCTTCCACTATGTCGTTTTCATGAGGGTGATATGGTGTACTCTTCTAATGATGAATTTGAAATTCCTCATTTAGTGTGGAAATTGTTTTTTTCATAAAATGTGTACCTTGATCGCTAAGTAATATGTGTTTACATCCAAACCCAATGACTACAATCTTGAATAGAAACTACGCAGCAGTCTCAATAGTGCAATTAGGAACTAGTGTTTCTTTCACCCAACTGATTAGATAATTTGTCGCGGTAATGATGTATTGTGCTCTTGATCTCCTTTCTTGTGGTTTTATGAGACCTACAAAGTCAATGGACCACTTATCGAATTCTTACAACGTAACTTATGGATTTAACATAATTTCATTGTGCCTAGATGGTTTACCTAGGCGTTGGCATACATTGCAGAACTAACAATAAGTTCCTTCACATCTTTGTGCAATGTGGGCCACCAAATACCTGTGCATAAAATCTTCAATGTCATAGATTTTCCTACATAATGTCCTACAACAATCCCATCATGTGCTTCCTCCAGTTTAACCATCCTTTCATATTCCAGTACACATTGTCTCAAGATTCCATTTACCCTTGGCTTATTCAAATTCCCTACAATCAATTAATAATATGTTTCTCTCACTACCAATTGTTTCTTCTACGCAATTCTCATGTCGAAGGGTGTTGCACTTGTATTTAGAAACTCCACAATGTCCATGAAGTAATCATCCAACATTATTTCTATAAATACTGACACATTTGAGAAACTATCATATAAATTGCATGCAGCCTCTATAGTTAATATGCATGAGAGATGATCAGGTCCTACATTCAACTTCCCTAGTTTTACTATGACCTCAAAGTCATATTCCTGAAATAGTAGAAACCCTCTACGAATTCTTCCTCCTAAGATAGGCTTAGTGACTAAGTAATTTAATGCAGAATGATCTTTATATATATTGAAATGAGACCCAACTAAGTAATGTATTAACTTCTAGAGCGCATAGACCATGGCCAAGCCCTGTTTTTCTATAGTGGTATAATTGTTTTTCGATAGAGATAGCTTCCTACTTGCAAACACAATCAGATGGTCGATGTTTCCTTCTCTGGGTTGTGAGACTACTGCACCCAATGCAATGGACGATGCATCAACATGGACATGGAACTCCTTATTCCATTCTAAAAAGATTAAAATGGGCATCGTGACAAGTCTTTGTTTTAACGTGTTGATCCCCTTCTAACATTCCTCATTCCATTGGAACTTGGCTTCCTTCTTCAATAACCTCTCCATGGGTGCTATAATCTGTGTGTATCATTTAATAAACTTCCTGTAATATCTTGTATGGCCCAAAGTTTCTCTTAGATCTCTGACTAAGGTTAGTGGTCCCAATTCCATAATAAATGCGATCTTGGCTGGGTCAACTAGGGTCAAACAATAGGCGTTGCTTGCATACTACATTTCCTAGTAGAATTCCAAATGGTGAAAAAAAGATACATTTCTTCAAGTTCAATGAAATATGACATTGTCTGCATCGATCTAACATAAGAAGTATTTTTATATGGTCATGTAGTAAACTAAACAATGTCAATCATCTAAATAAAGTTCCAAAAATTTATGGATGAGCTCCCTTAATGTTGCCACTACCACTCTAGAAAATATTGCACGTGCATTCTTCAATCCAAATGGCATCACTGTGTGCTGATAACTGCCCCATTCTCTCGCAAATGTGGTTTTGTCTCTATCCTCCTATGCAATTTTTATTTGATGGTGGTCAGAGAATCGATTGATAAATGAATATGTTTCCTAACCTCCTACATTCTTCAATAGCTCATCCATGAATGGTGTTGGGAATGGGTCATATAAGCATGCATCATTCAGCATCCTTAAATCCATGCAAATCTGAATTCCTCCAGTGTTCTTGTCATGCACCACCGTTGGGATAATCCATTCAGACTCTTGTACTAGTTCAATAATTCTTGGATCTAGCATCCTGTATATTTTAGCCTTCACCTTCTCCTTGTATCTCAGATTCAATCTGTAGGGTCCTTGTCTTATTGGCTTGGCTCTAGGTTTTAGTGGAATATTCATCTAGCTAAATCACCTCACCTGCTATCCGTCTCATCTCGGAGAATTCAATTGGAAATAAGTCACGATATTCCCATAATAATTCTGCCACCTTTTCAATTGTCTCATAGTTCCAATAGTCTCCTATCTACCCAAACTTGGGATTCTTCGTTGTCCCAATGCTGACTTTCTTTGTCTTGATGTTGATAATCAAAACTGTGCAGTGTGGTTGGAGAGTTCTTGATTGTTGTGGGCCTTTATTGTGAACTCTCGGGTAAAGCACATGATATGAAAACCGAGGATGACGAGGCATCTGACAATAATATTATTACCGCATAAGGTCCGGAATTCAACAATAGTATTATCCTACTTGATAACGCGTGACAATGGAAGATCGAGAATCCAACAAAGGAAGAGAGCAGCATTTGAAAACATACAAAATGTAAGAATGGGAGATGAGGAATGGAAGAAAGGAAGCGACCACCCTTTCAAAACATATAAAATGTGAGAAGATTTAAATTCAGTGACTTTCCGCCGTTCTTCGGAAACACTCGTAGAGGCTAATATTCAATTATGCAAAAGTACGGCTCCTCTGGTTGGCAAGCATGGTCGTAAGCCTATCGGCAAATAAAGTTGCCGCTTTGTGGAAAGTATGATCATTCTCGTTGTGGTCAATTAAAAAATATGGCAAACTTTACAATTATAGATTTTTTTAACATTTCTTATTATATATTTATGGATCTAGTAGAGTGAACTTATGTGATTGTATTTGTAATTTAGTTTATTTCCATAGAAATTAATGAAATATACCTTTTGATTTTTTTGTTAAAACATCAAACTTTTATGGTTGAAGTTGTAGTGTAAAAAGAATGTCATACAATAATAACAAGGGGATTTTTAGATAACGTTTATATATATATTTTTAATATCTAAAAGAATGTGTTGTATTTATATAGGTTACAAGTTTCATCCAAGAGAAATATTTTTTTTTCAATATAATTTTTTTGGGGTGCACCAACATATCTGAACATGTTTATTATTATATGTTAAGTTAGATTTTTATGAACATGTTTCATTATTATATGTTAAGTAGTTTTTATTGGAATTGAACTTTATCTCATGGTGAAGTTTTTTTTTTTCACCACTAGATGAAACCTCTTTAAACATTTATTATTATTATTATTATATATATATATATATATATAAAATTAAGTTGAAAATTATTAAATTTTTTATTTAAATTTATTCTTATTTAATATTTAAAAGTTTGCTTTTTATCATTGGATCCAATCCTTTTAGATATTTACTATATGTGTATGTATGTGATTAAGTTGAAAAATATTAATTTTTTTATTTAAATTTCTTCTTATTTAATGTTTAAAAGTTTATATAAATTTGAAGTGGAAGAAAACTATTTCTATTTTATTGTATTTATGAATTATTGTATTTAAAGTATTATTGGATTTTTCAAAAAACCTAGTTAATATTTATTTGAAATGCTAAAGAAGTTTCAACCTATATCGCTCTTTGAATCATTTGTTCCCTAATCACATCACTAATGAAGTTACCATGTTTTGATCAGTGACTATTTCTTTGAATCCTTTCCTCCCTATTCACATCACTAATGAGGTTGCCATGTTTTGATTACTGACAATTTCCAACTCGAAAGAGATTGTTGTCATGAGTGATGGAAATTTCCAACTCAAATTATTATTGCCATATATGATAGTAATATTTCCAACTCAAAAGATTATTTCCATACATGATAGTTATAGTAAGACGATAGCTAGACGAAAAACCTTATTACAATGTAATGGCATGCCAATTTCCTACATTATATTCATTTACTTAATTATTGGTGACACATTTCTTTAAAAAAATATTAAGCATTGGAGAAATTATGGATTAAGAGGCAATGTGCAATGAGTTCTTTAGAAACCATAGCTGAGGAGGAGGATATCTCCATGCACGATATCTCCATGCACGAGATCCATCATTAGATTTAGATCCATAAAAATAAAGTTTCCAAAAAGGATAATTTACAAAATTATCAAAAAAATTAATACAATCAGAAAAATCTGTCTCACAAAAATTCCAATCTATGAACTTTGATCCGTAGGTTGGAAAGACGAAATATGTGCATTAAAATTTTCAAAATAAGAATCAATAGAGTAATTCCCAACAATTCTATTAGAAAAACCCACAGGTTCATTCTCTCCATCTAAATCTGTCACATTATATTTCATATGTTTTTCCCTATTGACATGAATCTAATTAGGTTTCCCATTATATGAAAGCTAAAGGTGGGACCAATCATTTGAGAAATATCGGTGAAGTTTTTTAGACCAATATCAACTTAAAATTAATCCATAAGCATATGGAATATCATCAACAATAATATCTATTATTTGAAAAACTTTATAATTAGATGATAATTTCCATAATACATCCTTCAATTCTCCCAAAAGTTTTACCCATGTTCTTTCTAATTGAACAATTTGAATAGCTGATTTATGTGGTTGTTCATTGATTTGAAGACAAACTGAATAAGTCATATATTTGACGATGCACCTGAACCAATAAAAAACTTATGCACATTTTTATTAAAAATTTCAAAACTGAGGAGAAATGGAGTATGTGACCTTGATCAATCACTTATAAGAATTGAGCTAATATCTACTTCAAAAGATAAAGTTTGAATTGTTGAAACTTTTTCTTTATTCTTCGTTGTAGTAGATGATGAACTTCTCTTATCAGAAAGTCTTAAAGACCTTAATAAACTATTCTGTTGAGATTTTGGTTTATTCAGTTCATGAAGGGAAATATTTTCTCTCGTCCTTTTCATATATTCTATAATATCATAATTAATCTTTTTAGCAACAACGAGACTTTTTTATGTTGATTTGTTTTTCCAGGTTGTGTATTTGAAGTAGTTGTTGGTGGATTAGTCTCAAAAGTTGAAGATGTAATTTTACTTCGGGTTCCAGCAACAAGAGATGCTTCCATATCATATTCATAAAAAATTCCATTAATATCCCAAAATAAATTAGTATCATTAAATTCTTCATTATCCTCTCCTTCTTCTTTATCCACATTAACTCTGTCCAAAGTTTGGCCACGAGGTTGAATCTGTGGATTTGTTTATAAAAATGGACTAAATGGTTTATTTGCAACTTCAACTAGTTTTCCTTTAACATCAACTATCTCATTTGTTAATGTTTTCATGACTTTATATAAATTTTTCATATCAAAAACATATTTATCTTTCCTTTCTTCTTTGATAATTGTTTTCTTAGTCATTATAGAATATCTTGAATATTCACTTGGATATTTACTCACAATACTAGATATTTCCTTTTCTACATATAAAGATTCATCCATAGCTTCAATCGAAGTATTCTTACCTTCAATTTTAACAAACATAGCAATGGAAATTGGTAAACAAGACAAATAAAAGTCAATCTGAATGTCTAAACCATGTTTGGAAGCTTTAACCATTTTATTGAGAAGTTTACGGAATCTTTGATTGAAATATTTGATTTTTTCTTTAGGACCCATTCTAATTTTGGATAATTCTACTAATAACTTAAATGAAGACTTATCATCTCCAAATTTTGTAATGAATAAATCCTCAAAAGTATCCCAATTAGTAATGGAATTAGATTGTAATGAGAAATACCAAGTAGAGCATTCTTCTTCAAAAGTTTATGGGAAAAATCTGCCTACAACGTATTCATGCTCAACACCTTTCATATTAACAACTAACGTAAATTTGTTGATATGATCATTATGAGTTTATTTCGATTCTAGATTAAATTTTGGTAACCATTTATCTGGATTTTTAGGTAAATCATGTTGGTTTAGAGGAACATTGATTACTCCTAAAGTTCTCGAAGGAATTCTCGATACTCCAACCATAGTATTTGGTTGACGAGGTGACAGAGGAGGATATGGAATGGGAGACATATGTAAAGGAGGATTTGAGGGAGGATTATTCTTGACAAATTTAATTATGGTTTTTCAGACCTTGACATTAACTTGGAAATGAATAGGTTCGATACCTAACCTCTATATTTCTACTCTTGTAAGAACACATAATTCCTGAAAAACATAATCTATAGAATCAAAATATATTTGAGAAGTTTCTCCTTGATTTCTAAGCTCTTTTATTTGTTGAAATTCTGGAATACTAAGAAAATGGGAAGAAATATCACTTACAGTTCTTCAAATGGGATATTCTAACTGCGCAATAACAAAAGATATTGTGATGGTAGTTGATCTACTTGAACGGTCTTTGGTTTTGTTCATTGTTTTGGCCATTCATTATCAGTTGATCGTCAATCTAGCACCAAAACGTTGATAGTCAAATATGACCATGTTCAACATTAAGAAATTTTCCCGGTCAGGACCACAATTAGATCCTTATCCATTGTAAATGGTGATTCTAACTCGTTTAGGTCCAGTTACCTATAACTATCCTAAAATAAAACTAAATCTAAAATATATAACATTTTTAATTGATTGAAGAAATTTTGTCTTTTATTTAATAACAAACTGAAATATATACAGATTAAAAATATCTACAAGAAAAAGATTAATTCTAATTATCATAAAAATTATCCCTATGAGAGACTATTTTTCTTTATTTTTAAGAATAATAAGTATTTCTAATGAAAGTAAAATAAATGAACTAAAACAAATAAAACTAAAAAGAAAATCTAATGCATGGGCCCAACTTCGGATAATATATGAATTTAAGTAAGGTAAAACAATGTTATAAAAATATAGATCTTCAAAACACATGTATGAATATATACATTGAGAATGAATTAATAAACATGTTTAAATAATTAGCATAGACTTGTAAACCCAACAATAATTCATATACATAATAACCACTTAAATGATGTGTCAGATAAAAAATGAAATTCATCTAATTTATTAGCAGTAATCAACTAAATCAATTTATAATACTAGAAACACATACTCCAAAAATGATTTTGATTTAAAAAATGAACACTCGAATATAGGTAATAGTATCAAATATCATTTTCTTGTTTTAATATTCAAAGTCACAAACAGATTCAATATAATGTATCAAAACAAAGACTTGTACAACAATGCATAAGCTTTATTCTTCTTTTAAAAACTAAAAACTCCCGCCTCAATCGTCTTTGTTTCATTGTTTTATATTGAAGGAATTCAAAAACGGAAATTCACTTCCATAACCATAAACAATTATCCATTTATAATGGGAAAAAAAAATTGTTTAATCTCCCAAACTAAATTAACTAAGTACATTGAATAAAAACTACTAACTGTTCAATTTTAGAATTCTGCTTGGAAACTAATTTTATGATTTCCCGTATTTTCCAAGACATTCATTTTACATCTGTAAAAAGAAGAAAAGAAGTTAATAAAACACAAAAACAAAAATTAGAGTTGCTACATAATTTGAAATTTATTAGCTACTCTTTTATTAACTACAATTAACAAAAATACAAACTAAACTAAAAAATGATAAAATCATATCCATAACTAAAACATTTTTATCTTAACTCCGAATTAATGAAAATATTAACTCCTCGTGAGTTGATGTTAACTATTTCCTTCTTTTTTATCTTGTTTATAACTTGGATCCTATCTCCTCTGGCTATCAATCAAAGCTTTATTTCATGACCTAAGAAGTTGATTTTCTAATTCCAAATCAATTCTATTTTGCTATAAGACTGGAACCACTGAATAGTATTTGTCCTTCCAGAAGGAAACCTGCATATTGGGATCAGTTTCATTTTCTTCCTCTTTTTCTTTAGCAACCTTTTCAATTGGTTCCTATGGAGAAATTTGGTGTGTGGAAGATTCTTCCTGATTTGCAACCAATTCTTCATCAGGAATTCTGAATATTTTTCTTCCATTCCTTTTGTTCATAAAATTGACTAAACTAATGGAATCATCATTCTTTTTACCTACGATATCAAGGTAATAATTGTTCATAAAATTGACTAAAATTATACGTGTAGGTGAATCAATGAACTTCGAGAAAGGAGGATTGTTTGTACGGAGTTTGAAAGAACCTTGATTTAATTTTCCATTAAATTCATTTTAATTTATGATGATCAGACTAGGCCTAACGTACCACAACAAAATATTAAACAATTGTTATGGATCTCGGGTATCATGGAAATACACAATTATGATATGCTAAGTAGAATTTCTTAGATTATTATCAATCATTTTTGGACGTTGGTTTAATACTCAAGTTAAATATGTTAATTAAAACTAACAATATATTTGAAAATTGTAGCTTGTCAAATATTGTAGCTCATTGGAATGTTATTCAAGGTATGTAAATGAGAAAAAATCATAAAGAACATGTGAATTATAAACATTTGGAAGCCAAAATATTTAATAAAAACCTTTATGAAATGAGAAACATCCCAACCAGAAAATGCCATTAATGATTGAATGAAAGATCAAAGATGTTGAGAGTATTCACATAATTGAAAAAATAAAAAATATTGTTTAAGAATTGTTTTTTTCTTTTTTTTTGAAAATTGAAAAGGAAGGGTTCCAAATTTATTTATAATATAGAATTTGGGAGGTTGTTGTCCTCTACAACAAGTTCCTATCCATAAAAAATCCAGGAGGCTCTCCACATTTCCCAGAAAGAGTTGAGTGCCTCTACCACCTCCATTCCCATTTACAACAATTGCTACATCCCCTCCCATTCCCATTTACACCCATTCTCATTGAAATATGAAACTCCTCCCAATGTAGTGTCTAATCATGAAAACCAACATGAAACGTCGGCCATGAAAATCACACCCCACATATTCCATGACTAAGTTGATCACAATAAATCGAATAGTGGTTAATCACTAATCCAGGTGGATATTGGTGGCCACCCACCTATTCCAACTAGCTCCTCTTGACAGTTTTAGTTCAACATGTTCTTCTGTAATTCTTTGTAATTGTGGATTTTACACTTTTGAGGCTGTCTGAAGCCCTACACAACTTTTAGGTGGCGATTTCTGGCCACCCACCTAATCCAATTGGATTATTTTGGATTTTTTCATCTCATTACATCTTTACAGACTTCGAAGGCCATTTTGGGGCCCTAGACAATGTTTTTTTGGCTTGCCACAGTCAAAATGTAGATGAAGTTAGACTTTGATAGCATAATTTGTAGTTATTGAAAATACCTTTTCAACGGGATATCATGTGACTAAAACGAAGGTCGACCCTGAAAAGTTGAGGTACCAACTTACCCATCAGGGACAACATAAGTTTTTGTGTCTCATCTCTTAACTAGGGTTAGGTTTTTTGATGTCTAGGGTTTGGGCATTCATGAGTAATGTTAAAAATTACTCTAGATCATCATTGTAATCATTATGCTCAGACGGATGTGCATATCAGCCACATCTATTCTGAGAGATAGCTACCCCCATTCGAGGAAGTTGTTTTCAGTTCTAGAATTTTACACTTTCAACATATTTTATTTATTCAATAGAAGTTATTATTCACTGGATATATGTTGTTGTTCTCCATATCTCTTTGTTATTGTATTCAATCTATTCATTTTGACCTGCTCATAAATATGCATCAATCACTTAAACATGGCAATCAAATGGTGAGTAGAGTAATTTCTTAATATGATTAAGTAAATGTGAAAAGGTAAACACATAAACGTATGACTTGATAAAAGAAAGGAAATTAACTCTTGAAAGCACATTCCTTCACTTATTGTGACGAAGAAGAATATTCCATAGAAAATGCATTAAGGACTAAAATCCTATTAAATGTGCCCATTTCCAATAGGTATATGCCCTTCTGCGTAATTAGAACATGTTTCATACTTTTTAACTATTTAATAGTAGTAAATTAATAACCATAACACAACTAAATAATTTTTTTCATCCCACATTTTACAATAATTTTCATGTCTTGTTGGTAAAGGTAGTCCAAAATAATATATATTATTATTAGTCCTTCCCAAGGAGATTATAGTAATGATTTTACCTTTAATTTGACATTAATTTGATTTTTACTTTAAATTTGTGTATGGAATTTAATGTTTAACTTAAAGAAAAAAATATGTATTTTTTGATATAATAAAGAAAATTGTTTCTCATTTCTAATTGAATAATAAATCAAGAACTCTTATGGTTACTTTTACATCTTTGAATGATTAAAATTAATTATATAATTAATGGACTTTGTTCTCTGAGTACGTTAAATGTTTTGTACTAATAGTATACCAACATATCTACCCACATGACATGACCCTACTTTATGCTAAATCTTTGATAATAATGGGAAAAAATGAAAATTAAGTTAGACCTACATCCTTCGTTGAGAGGGATCAAATTTGAAGAGTAGGTCATAATTTCAATGAAAAGGGCATAAACTCATGCAACCCTTCTAGGATGAAAAGTTTCTAAAAAAATGCATTTGGATTGACAACAATAAATTAAGCTCATACTTCATAAAAATTATTGTTAAATAAAACATTACATTTCAAATCAAATTTATATCTAGTAAAGAACTCAATAAAAACTAGATAGTTTCCTACCTAGAAAATATAAAAAATGGTTCTTGTTCTTGAAAGAAGTGGTTGATTTTCATACAAAATATTAGCCTGAGTATATTAACTGAACAAGAAAAGGGAATAATTGTGATCGTACTTTCTATTTGGGAACTTGCAATACATATAAATTCATTTCAAGGTACTTCCATTCGTTCAATGAACAATTTGAGTTGTTTTTGTTTTAAATTTGCAAAGTGGATCTAATGTTTATATTGGTTGATTTCAAATATATTTATACTTGGATTCTCTATATTTAGTACAAATTAAATCCAAATTTTCATAGAAGATGGGTTCCTCATGCAAGTCTCTTAAGCAAAAATCTACATCAAATGATGAATCAATGTTGTGCAGTTTGATGGGAATGCAATGGTACAAACACTTTTAACGTGGATATGTGTTCCATGATTAAGTGATTCAATATTGTAGGCATGTCAAGAGGGGAAGACATCATAAAGGGCGACAAGAAATCGGGCGCAAAAATGAAGATATACTACAAACCTTCGGGTCTTAGCCGTTGCATATTTTTAGACCTCTTCTTTTAAGGTTGACACTAAAAAATGTTCAATTTTCACAAGGCATTGGTTGGGGGCATTGTTTTTCTCATTTCTCATATAAAGATCCTATGAAAAGACAAATAACGATGAAATTTTACCCGTAAGAAAAAAGAATTTTATTTTTGTCCACAAGAAAATACAACATAAGAAAATGGGCCAATTAAAAAAAAAATAGAAATAAGGAAACATTATCTGAAAAATTCTGCTAGAATTGAAATTGGACACGTTGCAATAGGAAGTCATGTATTTCCAGATGGATAAATTTGGACACAAGATGAGTTTTAAATTAGATAACCCCTACGCACAACATCCATATAGATTTTCTTTGAATTACAAGAATCAAATTTTTAAAAATACAACATAAGAAAATAGGCTAATTAAAAAAAAATAGAAATAGGGAAACAATGGCTCAAAAAGTTTGTCAAAATGAAAATTGGGCATGCTGCTTCAAGTCATCTATTGCCAGATGGATAAATCTCCACACAAGATGAATTTTGAATCAAATAACCCAAACAAAAGACTATGCATAACATCCATATAAATTTTCTTTGATTTACATAAATCAAATTTGAAATAAATATATAGAAAGCATTCATTGACTTACCCTCTAATAAAGATAAATTTTCACAGAAAGAAAAGGAGAAGAGTTCCCCTTTACATGATCACCTTAACTCAAGAGGAGAGACAACAATACCCAAATATATAAAAACAAAGACAAAAAAAAAAATTACATTATATAAACAAAGATCCACATATAGACTAACATAAAGACTCTTTAGATCTAGAAATAGCTAAAAAGTTGGGTTTCCTACGTCATCTTGTACTACATATCCAAATTCATTATATGTTCTTCCGATGAATATGACATCAATTCAAAAGATGGGTTTCATGTATCTTCTAGAGTATTGAAGAAGATTCATTATATCTTCTAGTATGTGCCACCTTTTTTCTTGGTTTCCCTCTATAGTTGTCTTATAGTTGATTGGAAGAACATATTAGTTTGCAGTGAATACTTTTCTTTGAATCAGTTAATTATTATGTAATATAAAATTTATTTAAACTGGTTTGTTTTTGGTAAAGTTTTAATTCAAAATTTAGTGTTCCGTTCTCAGTAGTTTTATATCTTAAAATTTAAAGAGGATAATTTTTCACGTTGAAAGAGGATAAATGTTCACGTTGAAAGGTTTTTATGAGCTTCAAAGGTTTCTAAAATGATTTAAAATTCTATTTTTTTAAAAACTATGTGAAACTATACTCTCTATATGCATTTCACCAAATTCTAAAAACACAAAAACTTCAAAACTATTTTCAATGGGAAGATTCTATTTTGAATTAAGAGTATCAACGAATTAAAAAAATTTCATCAATAATGAAAGTGATTTTTTTGGAATCCCTCACTTCCTTTATCATTAATAGAAAGAAATTAATAGTTAATAGATTATGATGAATTAAAATATTAAAAGTTTTGCAATAAAGGAAAACTGTATATATTCCAATAAAACGATTGAATAGTTACAACTTCAGGTTGAATGGACACAATGTTTCTTAAAGAGATATGCAATTCTTGTATATATATCTATATGTTTTTATGACCTCCTTATAGGTTGGTGTTATTGTCATCAGGAAATTATCTATAACTCTACATTGTATAGATAACCAGTTCGAAGCCTACAAAATGTTCTAAAGGAAAATATCCATTCAGAACATCAAGGATATATTTATTCAATCATGGAAAAATTAATATAAAGGTTCAAGAATTAATATTGAAAAAATACAACTCTCTAAGAAAAATTCTAGAAAACTCTTCCTTAAATGGAGAATTTATAGAACAAATCCATGACCCATATTTGGTCATACGAATAGATAATGGTGATATGCACATACCCACATTACTCGCAAGTTCAAGTCATTTTATATGGAATTGGGATTCTAATCGAGATTGATGTTATTTATATAGATTGGGCCTTTTTATCACATAAAACTTACAAAGTGATTTTTTTAAAAATTAAATGATTAAATGAGAGATAAATACCGGTCACACATAGCTTAGTAGGTTTAATTATTTTTAATGTACTATTCCAAAGTAATCTCCGATTCAAGTTATGATCTCTAATTCAAGTTATGTTGATTCTCTTTGAGTTATCAATTGTTATAAAAACTAGCACAACCACAAATTCGTTGTTGGTGAACGCCGAAAGGAGTTGGTTGGAAGGAGGCAGTGTGTCCAGAACGTGGCTGGTGAAGGCCAAAGGTTTAGGTTGGCATAGAAAATGAAACCGTAATCACTCATGCATGGCAATCAACTAGCCACCATAGTAAATTTTAAATATGATTAAGTAAAAGTAAAAAAATAAACATGCAAACTGATGTCTTTATAATAGTGAGGAAGTTAGTGGTTGAAATCACAACCATTGATTTATTGGGACTACTAAAAATATTCTATCAATATTTAATCTTGTCCATACAAAATTGATTAAGCACTAAAAACCTATTAAATGTGCCCGTCAATAGGTGTACGCCTTTCGGTGTAAGAATAAAAACAACCTCTCAAACCAACATATGACCCATCATCATAGTAATGGTATTCCCCTTAATAAAATACAGACAAAAAGTTTATTCAGAGAAATATTTCATAGGCCTTACTAGATCCACGTACCAATCCAACTCAAAGCAATAGAACTAAGGAACGTCTTCTTGCCTCTGTTTCAGATGGCTATATCTTTCAAAACCACAAAGAATATTGCAAGCGGGAAGTGGCAGAGAAGACAATGCAAGAATTTTTAAAAACTAATCACATGAAGGCACTGCAAAACAAGACTTAGCCAACATGATGAGAGGTTATTGAAAGTAAATATTATATGAGATGATATGTTACAATTGATGACACTTGGGAGGAGTACTCTTTCATTTAATAGACATGTAGTTTCCATTATTGTCTTTTCATTAATTAATTAATTATTAATTATTAATTATTTCTTATTTATATTTATACATTATATTATAAACATATTGTTTATATATTATATCTATGTTGATGATTATTTCCTCACCTGAACGTTTAATTAATATAGATAACTCCATCTTCTGGCAGGGAATGTGAGAGCACCTCGAGTCTATCCACTCCTTGTTAGGAGAAAGAATACGCCTAGGCCATTCATCACTAGCAAAGCTCTCTGACTGAATGAGTCATTTTCCCTTGGTTAAATCAACATGACCAATCTAGGAGAATGTTTGACCAATGTTATTAACTGGAGAAACATCAACACTCACTCTCAACGAGGGAGACATTCTGTATCATTCCAATCTTGTCTCCAAAGTATACAGACTTTTTTTTAGAGAGAAACTTGGTGAGAATGTCTATAATTTGTTCATCTATGGATATGTACTAGAGATTTACTGCTCCCTTCTATACCATGTCTTGTATTAAGTGATAATTGATCTCAATGTGCTTCGATTTTTCATGAAATATTGGATTTTTTGAAATCTTTACAAATATTTGATTATCACTGTGTATTAAGGTCATTTCTATCTCTTGATTAAATAGTCTTGCAAGAAATTTCTAAATTCATACATGATACTTCTTCATGACTTGCAACAATGGTTGTGATATGCTCCACTTTTGTTGTAATGACTACTATATAAGTCGGGTTCCTACTAAACTAGGATATCATATTTGGTCCTAAGCTGAAAAAGAACCCCGAGATGATCTATCTGTCCACTACACTCCCTTCCTAGTCAGAACCAATATATCCCTACAACCTCACTTCACCACCTGAGTCATATCTCAAACCATATCCAACTGTACCATGCAGGTACCTCAGCAGATGTCTTGCTACAACCCAATTGAAGTGCTTCAGTTCAACAATGAACTAGCTCAAGGTGTTCCCTCCAAAGAAAATATCTAGCCTAATGTTAACTAGGTACAAGAAGGATCCAATCAACTTCTTGTACATAGTGGGATCCATCAGATCTAAATCTAAAGCACAACCTGAACTGTGTACTTTCCTTATCTGAGGAATATCTCACCTACTTTCTACCACACCTCCAATCCCAAGAAATAATTCAACAAGCCAACTCCCTCTTGCATTGATTGATGAGTCAGTCTATGCCCATAAGGAACAAGTAATCAACCTATAAAACCAATATCAAAGGATCACCATCAATAATCTTGTAGTAAAATTTGGGATCTACTTCACTCTTGGTGAAACCCAAGCTTGTCAAGCATCCATCAAATGTCCCCTTCTTCCTAGAAGGCTCCAACTTCATCCTTTTCTCCTTCGGCATGTGAATGTATACTGCAAAACCAAATATCGTCAAATAATTGACCTCTGCTTTCACACTTGTGAAATCCTCCTCGAGAGTCTTGTCCCCCAAGATTTGATGAGGACTCATGTTCTAGAAATATATTGTTGTACTTGATGCATCTCTCCATAAGAACATGGGTAAGTCTTGATCATGAATCATGGCTTTGGTAGCCTCTACAATGGACTTGTTCTTCCTCTTTGCAACCTTGTTATGTTGTGTGTTCTAAGGAACAATGAAATCCCTCTTGACCCCTGCTTCCTTGTAAAAATAATCGATGTCCCTAGAAGTTTGCTCTCCTCTATTATTTGACCTTGTCAAGTTGTGTACCTGAGCCCTGAACTCCTGGAATAGGTTGAATAATTCATCCTTGATCTTAATGAAGAAGATCCATGTATTCGTGGAGAAATTATCAATCAATATCACATTGTACATCGATCCACCCAAATATAAAACTCTCATAGGTCGACATATATCTAAATGTACTAGATCCAAGATCCCCTTGGACCTCATCTCACTACTACGAAAATATCCCTTCACATTATTTCCAAGTGCACATTCTTTAGAAAGGCCACCATGTTCTACTTGAAGCTTTGGAAGTCCTATGAGCATCCTCTTCAATGCTGGTAAAACCTTGTAATGTACATGTGAAAATATTTGATTCCATAACCCATACAAACTAATATTGTCATGTACAAATGCCTTGGTTGGTCATCCCAACAATATGTATAGACCACCCTAACAATTATGTTAGTTATCATAGTGTGACCAGTAGTATCTTACAGAGAAATAAAGAGTGACCAAAAGAGTTAGTCACACTATCTAGTGAAATACTTAAGGCAGTTGCGCCCTGTAATTCGGAAAATCACGAACAAAGGGAATTTGGTCTCTCTATGTGCACAATATGCTTGCGACCATGAATATACAATTTCCAAAAATAAAAGATCTGTAGCAGATCTATCATATATGGAACTAAAATCATTTAACTAGTTTAAGAAACGACGTAGTAGCATATCAAGGACGAGGAATGGGGCTCACAACAGGAAATAATGTTGAGAATATAAAATTTTAAAAATTGAGGAAGAAAGCTAATTGAAAAGCTATGACACCATGTTGAATTTTTTGATTTTCATCTTTTGTAACATCCTCCTCGTTACGACAACAACTCTGAGAACAGGTGCAATTTTTTTTGTTGCTTAAGGTGTGTGCGCGCAGGTAGAAGTAACAAACAAACTTGACTCTACGTCGCCACTCAACAACCAACAAGACCCAACCACGACGTTCAACACAAGAAGACTGAAGGCACACAACGAGTAACTGCAACAATATAAGTCCATAGGCATAAGGCGCACAACACAAACATTAAGACATACTGGGGGTGCACAGTAAGAACACAAAGGGAAGAATCCATGGTGTTAGGGTTACTATTTCTGCACCTAAAAGAAGGGCGTTTAGTCTCATGTCTTCTCGAAAGAAGATTAGACAGGCTCCTGGTCGACTGCTCAGGCAGAAACTAGTAACCCAACCTAGAACAAGACGCAAGAAAGACGAACACAACAAGACGACCCCGACATATCGCAGTGACCTCAAGCAATAAACGCCCCTAGACATAAGGCGTACAACTAGCAGCTGTAAGAAGAGAACGACACCAGGTGTTAATTATAGTACAATCACAGATGGAAGAATCTAACAATAGAGTTTACTATTTCTGCACAGAAAAGCAGGGCTTTTAGTCTTATGTCTTCTCGAAAGAAGATTAGACAGGCTCCTGGCCAACTGCTCAGGCAGAAACTAATAAATCTTCGTTAGGTGTGTCGCAAGAGTGGAAACCCTACCTTTAAAGGGCCCGAGACTCTTGATGCGCCACTAGATTCATTACGCAGAAAAATCACACACATGGACATATATGCTAAGGCTACAAGGTGGTGTCTATACCCCGCCCGACACAACCGAACAAGCGACCAACTGAATACTATCAAGTACAACATAAACAAGAAGGACTACTACGTCCTTTACGGAAGGAGCACAACAAGAAGGGCTCCGACAACAAACACCCAAGTTCAACATTAATTTAAATTCATCAACTTTCCTTATTTACGAAACTCAAAGTAATTTATTGGCCGTGAGTCGAGGTTATTGCACCATATGTGTTATTGACAACAATAAAATTTCAAATAGCACGGTCATGAAATATTAACCATCTTTCATTTATATCACATATCCGGACCATGATTCTACAACTACAATGCCTCTTATATGCTACAACCACCAAAATTATAATGACCTTACAAGATGATGACCTTCAATTAAACAGGAGGAGCTCATAATGTGTTGTCATCAATGATCATTACCCTTAATTATGACATAATCATTACATAGTCTAACATCATCCTTACCGTTAACCATGTTTCATTCCACTATATTATTTCGATAATTACCTTAACATTGCTACTTTATGAAGCCATGATTAATTAACAATACTACCCTCAAACCATATCACCTTTGCTAATATCACTTTATCAATTATGACAACTTTCATCAATATCACCATTAAACAATAAAACTAGGCAGCGGTAATAAAACCACTTACTTCTAGTAGAAATAAAATGTCACTATTCATGAACGGAAAAAGCAGAACCTTCCCCAACCATGGCAAAACTAGACAGCTATAGTACAATATGTAATAACTTATGTGTGTTAGAAGACAACGGTAATAAGGGAAGAACTATTCCAATAGCAACAACATTTTTAGCAATGATGATTACATACCTATGTATTTGACAGTGATTACATTTACATTTGACCATGATATATATGTATTTTAAACTATCATTTAACTTGAATGTACTAATCTTATTTAAATTATAATGACCCATCCCTCGGTTTTCAAGACTACACAACATATCTATATAGCCAAGTTTGAATATCTTTCAAGGGGCAAGATGGAGCGTTGAATATCTTTTGTGATGTACCTAATACATAAAAAGAATCTTCCATAAAGGACAACGATTTAAAACCTGAAAAATATGATATATCTAATCCTCATACACTTAAAAATATCATTTAAGTGAGACTACTAATCTTTTAATTAATTTGAGCTCTGAACCGAGTTTGAAAATAAAAGGGACCCATCCCTCTACTTTTCATATTACCACAATATTCAGCTAAAGGTAAGGAATTTACAATGCATGGTTAAACTGACACCTGGGACTATAATGAGAAGACCAATGAATGGCTGTGAAGTTACCTTAAATCAACAGTATCGCATTTAAATTTGCAGGGGCCCTATAGTTTACCAATGAATGGCAATTTAAACAGAAATCCCACCAGGGCGCAGAAAAGGGGAAAATTATACCGAAACACATGAAACAAGGAAATTATCCAAAAACAACCAGGCAAAAACGCCCCTCTTACATCGACTCAGATATAATAAATGCAATTATGACAACAGTGAAATAAACATATGACTGGTGGGCGCAGAAAGGGGAATTTAACACGCGGGCAGAGATTATATTAGACACATCATTATGGACGCAGAACAGATGTTATACATAGGGAGAGATTGCCAGACGCAGAGAACATTTAAAGGGTGATTCACTGAGTTTAAAGGATAACACGGTTGTTCGAAGGTCCTTCTCCCAAGTCTCCCACAGAGAAAGAAAAACGCCCAAAATAAACCAGCAAAACGCAGCTCATTCAAATGCTCAACACATACAATAAATGCGATTTAAAAATGCCCATATAACCAACAAAACGCAGATCGTTTACATGCTCAACACATACAACGAATGCCATTTAAAAATGCCCAGGATATACCAGTAAAACGCAGATCGTTTGCGTGCCCAAAACATACAATGAATGTCGTTTAAAAACGCCCAGGATATACCAGTAAAATGCAGAGGGTTTACTAAAATCGTTGGGCAAGAGACGTGGGTATACCATGGCCAAACAGTCACGAAATATAAAAATGAAAATTCCAGAAATCCACATTCATTAACAATTAACCAAACAAATTTTCAGAAGTATGTCACAGTAAGCATTCCAAACAAAATTGCCGACGGAGTTTTTCAGTAACACAATACACAGTGAATTTAGCCATAGGGGAGGGAAAAGAAAAGAAAATTACAAGGCTGGAGGATTACTCAAGGTGACGCAGTAAAATTTTGCAGCAACATTTAAAAACACAACAATCCGCTGGATGTAAGCAATTAAAGAACAACCATCTAGACCAACGATAACCAACATCGATTGAAATTAAACATTCATTCATCTAGATTTCCATTACATAAGCATATCTAATCATAACCTACTGCATTCTACTCTACTTAATGACGTGCGTACCTTTTCCTTTTTGACCGCCTCGATTGATGTCCATGCCTCAGTTGATGTCCCACGCTCCTGGCCGCTCCTGCTTGTCGACCGTAGAGAGCTCACCGGTACCTCCAAGCCAATCGCTAGGAGTACTCTACTTCCCCCCTTAGCCCCTCGAGCCGCAAATGGGCCACACAAGATCCAGAGATACTAGCTTCTCAACTCGCCTCCGAGGCTGAGCTACCACTCCAATATAGCTGAGAAATTCCCAACTCCTCACAAGCAAACAGTCAAGCCACAATCCGACAGCGTAACGTTACGCTCATTGTTCATCCCTTCTTCCTTATTTTCCCATTCTTTTATAGAAATTTGAGACCCACCTACTTTCCTAAATCATTAATAATTTAATTTTTAATGACAATCCTCTAAAAATTCTCTGTCGTCCAAGTGTCACTCATCCCCCACGTTTCTCCACAAATTAATTTCTTTTTAATAACTAAAAGACTCGTTTCCCTCAGCCCCCTTTAGTCACTCCTAAAATTACTCCTAGGGTTCCTAGATCCCCTCTCATGCTTTTAATAACTTTCCTAAAATGAAGTTGCTAAAATTTAGTTCATTTTAGTAACTCCTTAATTGCTGATTCTTTTTTGCTTTTTACCCTATGTCCCCTAATTTCCATTATTAAGTTTCCTTATTTCTATTATTTATTTCTCTCTTTTTATTTTTAAACCCAAAGATAAATGCGCTTATTAATCCTTTCTATATTTTTAAAATTCATTACTTTTATACTCTCACATGTTTTTTTTTAACTTTATATTCCTTTTTGCCATTAACACCACGTATTTTAATTAATTTATTCCCTTTCTTCACTTTACCCCCTCTAATTTTAAGAAGACTTTAATTAACACCTAGGAGGGTTTTAGTTTACGCCCTTATGTTTATTTTTTGTAGGATCTTTTCTTAGGGCTTGTCAAAATTTTATCTTAGAGATGTTATAAATTTTAGGTTTAGACTCGAACTGGGTGACAATCAATTAGGGGAGTCATTTTGAGAATTTCTAAAGGCATTAAGGTCTTAGGGTCATCTAGGTTGTCTGATCATCATCCTCAATGTGACGTGCCCTTCAGGACGCACTACGTGCTCCAAGGGTGCCACTCGCCTTGTTTCTTTCTATTGCGCGACGTGCCCTTCAGGATGCACCACGTTCTCCAAGGGTGACACTCGCCAACTTGTGTTTCTTTTGCGCGACGTGCCCTTCAGGATGCACCGGGTGCTCCAAGGGTTCCACTCGCCGACTTGACTGATTGGTAGACATCTATAACCCCTGGAGTCAACACTCCACCAGGTGAACTTGTGGGATACTAAGGGCTCTAAGGAATAAGGCTCCCGCCTTATTGCGCGCCCCTTAGAATCATCGTGAGTGACTGTCACAGTCTGCCCTCACGGCATCGTGGATACTCTCGAACTAGGTAATCGTTAACCTACAGTTCGAGCCACGACGGGAGTGCTAGTAGGTTGTGGCAGGGTTGTTGTCCACACCTCTCCCTCAAACTCTCTGGAAATCATGTGTGGCCCCTTTACTCCATATGTGAGTCTGGTCGGCAAGCTATCATCAGCCTGCATCATCAACCATCATGTCAGAACATGTCAGCAACATATCATCAAATCAATAAATATCATGGTAAATAAATCAACTCAAATATCACACTCCCTGACTCAATCCAGAGTCCAAGGGTTTCGTCAATGCCTCTCCATCCTCCAGGTCAAAAACCCTGCACACTCAAATAAACTGAGTCAATAGCACCTGTATATACAATAGTAAAACATCATGTCATCTATCATAACGCATCATAATCGATTATAAATGTTTTAACATCAGAAAAGTCCAGATCACTTGCGAGCAAGTGTCCTCAAATAATAGGTTTTCTCAGTGCGCCAGAGCGGAATGTTACATCTTTGATGATTATTGCCTTATGATTTAAATGTTATTACTATCATAGAATATTAGACACTCAAAATATAAAGAAGACTTTGTTGTAAATAAATATTATATGAGATGGTATATTACAATTGAGGGACCCAATATATATACTTGGGCAGAGTGTCCTTTTATCCAATGGACGTTTCTTTTCCATTTTTTCCTTTTCATTAGTTAATTTGATATTAATTATTAATTATATATTATTTATATTTATACATTATATTAAAAATACATTGTTTATATATTATATTTATCTTCATGATTATTTCTTCACATACACATTTGATTAATATAGATCACTCCATCTTGGATCGGAAAATGTGAGAGAACCTCGAGTCTATCAACTCCTCGTCACGAGAAAAACTATGCCTGGAGAAAAACTATGCTTGGGCCATTCACCACTAGAAAAGATTCACGAGTGAATGAGTCATTTTCCCTTAATCAAATCAGCATGACCAATGTGACATAATGTCTTCCCGATGTTGCTAACTAAAGAAACATTATAAAAATCCCCACAAATGTGTCTAATATAAAACCTCAACAACTCTATTTAATATCAACAAGACTGTCCTCCATCGGTGTTTTCCTTCATCCTGAAGCTTCGGTGGTGGAGCGATGCCCAAAATGGAGGGCAACTAAAAACGGATGATGCAAAAGTGAACATGATCGGCGAGGGAGGAATAAATGGGAAGGAATCGAATGACAAAGACATAGATAGAGATGAAGATGGAAACAGTTTGACGAAGAATATGGGAGGAATGGGGTCGCCAGATCTGATGCTGACATCGAGGACGTCGTAGGTACGAAAGACGATGGAAAAATATTCTACCAGTTAGACTACGCCTATCTGATAGATTCAATCTGGGCTAGAATTTGAAGTCCCTCGGGATGTTTGTTTTAAGACATATTGGACATGTGAATACAAAATCCACACATCAATATTTACGAGCATAAAAATTATGAACAAATAAAATGGATGTTACACTCCGTAAGGTAACGTCATAAATTCTAGATACTTTGCTTCCTATAGCTATATTATGTAATTTCCTACCGAAGCGATCCATTGAAATGGTCGGTTGAGGAGTAAATAAAACAATATGTTGAGCCATACTTGCATTCCACATACAATGTTAATATTTAATTAAATATCTAGTTGCATGTCTAGTTAAGAAATGGGCGAGGTGAGATTTTCTCGAGCCAAGCATTTTTTTCTGGTTACGACAAAGAGTATTCTCGTGAAAATTGTTTACTGGTGTTCTCGCCAATTCTCGTGAAAATTGTTTACTGGTGTTCTCGCCAATTTATATTCTCAAGTTTTCTTCATCAATTGCCACAAACGATTTGTATATCAATTGGAAACAAGAAGCATGAGATGAATCCCTCATATATTTTGACAAATTCTCTCAAAATGGAGGGTATAATTTCTCTATTAATGCCCCCTCCCACCCATATATTGACAAATTCCCTCCCCCTCCCACCCATATATTGACAAATTCCCTCACAATGGATGACACATGAAAAACCATGAATTGAATCCCTCAGGGCAACTGAATCTTAACAAATGTGCTATGAGTTTAGACTTGATATTTGATTGCATTATATTTGATTCTAATACTTCTCGAACGTGTTGGAATCCCATTGACGGGCTGGGATATGATCATTTTTTATCCTTGGTTGACCCTTTGAGTGGAGAGATTTGACAAAATGAGGACATATATTTGTACTTCCATTTTTAAAGGCATGTGTTTTAAACTTTGGGTGGAATGGGTTAATGTAAAGTAAATCATTGTGTCAATAATTTTATTTTTTTTCATGACGTAATTTTATTCATCCTAAGAGAAAAAAATTACATTTTGTAGGTGTCTTAAAAAAATATTCATTGGTAAAGTGAGTAGAAAAAAAATCTTGAGTGGGGCTAAAAACTAGCTAATAATCCATAGAGAAAAAAACAATAAAATGTATTTGGAACAACTTGATATAAGTTAGAAAACGACCAATCAAGAAAAAGGAACCCTACCACACACGAGGAAAGAAAAAAAAAACCAAGATAAACACCCTAGAAGATGAGATGCCAAACAAAAACCCTGGACACTAGAATGACCAGGTCAGAGCTACATGAATCTCCCACATTGAGATAACCTAAAAGCCTTACATCCAATCAAGACCCCCTCGAACACCAGAAAGGGAGAAACTAGAATGTTGCACGCCCCAAAAAAGGACCTCAAAGTGCCCTTTCCACCACACATCTTCAGCGACGACCTCAAAAATTTGGCACAAAATGACAACCACCAATAAAAACCTGATCTGAGAATACATCAAACCCTTAACATCCAACAAAGCCAGAAAAAAACCCAAAACAACCGAAGCAACAAAACCAATGAGAACCATCCATGCAAGAACAACTAACTATGACACATTTAGAGGAAGATGAAGCTAAAACCCAGCCCCAAGAAGACTGGCAACAAGGGAGACAGATCAACCAAATCTGTGCCACTGAACACAGAGCCATCTACGTCGAGCCAGGAAACAAAACGTCTGCACGTGGATGGAGAAAAAGATATCCAACCGCCGAAAAAAGAAGCAGATGGGCTGAAGAAACCATAGATCTAGATCCACCTCCGAGCATATCTGCAAAACCATGGAAGGAAAGTTAAAACTTGGCCCAAGTAGTAGCTGGAAACTCAGAAAGAGGAAGAAAGAGATCAATTGAGCCTGATCCACAACAACTCGACCTAGAAGAGATGAAACGTGAACAAGGACACAAGGGAAAAAAGAACGCAAAAGCTATAGCACGGGTTGAGGCTAGAAGAACCTTGAAATCACCAATCCTACAAAACCTCAATAAATATTTTTTATATAAAAAGATTTATTTTATAGATGAAAATACAATAAATAAAAACCTTCATATATAAAGAAAAAAAATATTTAAAAATATGCATATACATTTCCACACATCATTAAAACATATGTAAAAATAATAAAATATTTTAAAACAATTATTTCTATAAATTAATAATAATCATAATCATAATCATAATAATCATCTATTTTTAATGTCATTGTGAAGGGACATACTAAATTGGTGTTTAAGGCTCCCTCAATTCAATAATTTTTTTAAAGTCTAAAGAGATATACATACCCTACCCCTTTCAATTTGAACATCATGAAAAACATATTTTTAACCATTAAACCCATTCACATTGTATCAAAGAATAAATATTTAAATAAACTTTAAATTAAAATTATAATATTAAATTTATGATAAAAAGTTTTTCATATTTGAAAATTTAACTCTTACTATTTAATATTATAAATAAATCACAATATTCTTACTATTTAATATTATAAATAAATCACAATATTAAACGATTATAATGTGTCGTAGACATGATATTTTCTTCAACTTTTATTCGTCCTTTTCTCTCTATACGGAAATCTTTAACTCTTAGGTATCCTTTTTATCTCTATGGAAATGCATTTAGTTGTCCAAAATGGCATTATCATGTTGCCCATTTTTTTAGTTGTCCAAATTGGCATTATCATGTTGTCCATTTTTTAAATTTCTTAATAGTTATTTGGGATTTTTGACTTAATCGAAAAGGGCTCTAAAAGGGCTTCGAGGAAAACCAAATCCGGGGATATCAAGCACTTAAAAAATTCCACTATTATTTCCGAGGAAAACCAAATCCGGGGATATCAAGCACTAAAAAATTCCACGATTATCATCAGAAGAATTTGATGCTTTTTAACTTGCGTGGAAAAGAATTTGGTTCTTTTTAACTTCCGCATCAATTAACTTTAAGATTACCAAAAGATTGATGCTTTCTAACTTGCTCGGCAAAGAATTTGAATTTTTTACTTCCTCGGTAGGGACTACGCTATGCAGGACTTATTTCCTGAGGGGAGGTATCATGGTGCTTTCCGTGCTATCTCCACCCAATAATTTCCATCAATTGATATTTGGTTTACCCGTCTTGTCGAGGCAAACAGTTTATGCATATTTTTTCCGTGCTATCTCCACCCAATCATGTCCATCTATTGATACTTCTTTTAACTGTCTTGTCCAGGGACAAAACAGAAAACAGTTTATGTAGATTTTTTTTGGAGTGGAAAACTTGAGAGTAATCTTTCCTTTTGAGTTACTTTTATTCTAGATATTTGGGTTGCTTCATTTTAAATTTTTGACTAATTCAAAATTTTGATTGATTTTTTGACTTAAAATGAAGCAAAACTCTTAACGGTTAAGATTTTAAAACACATAAAACTTTGATTATGCCAAACTCAGACTACCTCTAAAAATTTCACTAACTAAACTCCAAACCTTTTTTTTTTTAACCTGAAAATGGATCTGTTGGCTCCCGAGTTAGCCTACTCAGACTTTGTTTTTGGGTCGCCATTAGCCGAATACTGTTAGAATAAAGCTTACTTTAGTAAGAGATAACTGTTGTAACTGTGAGTTTAGAATAAAGCTTACTTTAGTAAGAGATAACTGTTGTAACTGTGAGTTTCAACGAGACTGTTGTAACTGTGAGTTTTCTAGGTTTACTATTATTAGCTAATCAGATCCACTTAAGTCAGTGATGTGCATGCTATATATGTAACCCCCATTTGTTTGTTAAGTAATGAAAAACATTTTGTGTTGTGTGAATTAATTCTTCCCATTTTAACTTGGTATCAGAGCCACCATTTTGTGAGATGTTTGCCCATCCCAACCGTGAAGGAGATCAACCATTGTTCTAGGGAGAACATAGTTGCTGGTTGATGTGAGAGTGACGCTGTCCAAAGAGTGCGTTAGCGTGAGAGGGAAATTTGCAAAATATCCAACCAACATGAAGGTGATTGTTCGCTATTGATTGCTGCCGGGAGAGTCACAATCTGGAGGAAGCCGCCTGTACGCTGATTTGTTCACTTTGTGATGCGTGAAAGTATTTGTTGCCGCTGCTGAAAGTATTTGTTGTTGCTGCTAGTGCGTCAGAGTGAATATTTGCGTGCCTAAGGAGGAACCGCCATGAGGAATAGAAGAATACTCCCGCGTGGAGGAAGTATTTTGTAAGCGAGAAGGAAAGAGGCGGATCGCTGTGGTCTGTGGTTTGCGTGATCTGCTGAAGAGACTGTTGCTATCTTCCAGCGTATGTGTGAAGGCTGAAGTGATTTGGTGCATGTAAAACATAAATTTTGTTTTTTGTTGGAGCGTTGAAAGAGGAAGGGTGAGTTTTATGAGTAACTCACGATTTGCATGCATGCATATGTGGAGCATTGAATAAGATTTGCATGTGTTGGCTTGTTGAGAGTGAGGAAATGGCCATCGAAAATATTTCAGTGTTTGGTATCTCGGTGTGGATAGATATGAAGGAAGAACCACCATAAACAGTCACTGCCCTGCATTTCTGCTTATATATGTATGTGTGGTGTGTTTAAATTTTGTTTATGTGTGTTAGATATTTTATATGTGTGTGAGAGAGTGTGATTTTATTTGTAATCAAATGATGAAGAACCAAATATGTAACAGAGTGACATAATTCAGGCTTGTTGTTCTTCATGTTCTTCGGAGCTATAAGAAACACATGACTGGTTGAAGTCTGTAAAAAACTGAAGATTATTGTTGTACTTCGGTGCTTCAAAGTCAAAAGTTACACGTTACCTTGTTGTTTTGTAATGTGCTATTGTTCAAGTGTTTATGTAAAAATAAGAACTTGTATCTTGATGCAAGCTGGTAGCCCCAGTTTCAAGTACAATGTTTTTATTGGAAGTCACCTTGTGTAAAGGAATGTTGAAGACATTCAGTATCCAAACTGTTCTTCTATATACTGAAGGATAGCCGAAAGCAAAAATCCGACAGATGAACGCAAGTTCATAGAATGCATCAATAATTGTCAACTTTTATCACAGAAGCCCCGATGAGCCAAGTTGTCAAATTGTCCAGTATACAAGTGCAAGAAAGATGGTCAGAGGTGTTTTGACTTTAAGTGTGTCAATGGGTAGCTCGAAGAAGAGGAAGAAGAAAGAGCGGAAGCCGTGTGATTGCAGAGTGAGTTTCAGTGCTGAGGAAGACCGGATCAGACATACAGATGAAAGTTCTAGTGTTGTAATGTTTTGTGTTGTATTGCAATTTGTAAAGTAGGCATTAAGGGAGGGTGTTAGAATAAAGCTTACTTTAGTAAGAGATAATTGTTGTAACTGTGAGTTTCAATGAGACTGTTGTAACTGTGAGTTTTCTAGGTTTACTATTATTAGCTAATCAGATCCACTTAAGTCAGTGATCTGCATGCTATATATGTAACCCCCATTTGTTTGTTAAGTAATGAAAAGCGTTTTGTGTTGTGTGAATTAATTCTTCCCATTTTAACTAATACAAGACACACCGGTTGATCAAACAGTTTTATCAACCAGTCAATATTCTTTTCTCCTGTCTGTTCTGTGAACTTTATTCGATTAACTACGTGGGACTATCTTCCTATAAAATCTAATCGTCTGGAACCTTGTTTTCAGTGGGTAGAAGGGCCTTCTACACCAGTCTTCAGTTGGTATAAGAAGGCTACTCAACCAATCTTCTTGAAGAAGGCTACTAGAGGGTTTAAGAATTCCGCTAGGTCGATCGACAGTTTTAATAAGATGGTTTCTTTCCGGCGAATTGAGAAATTGAAACCCCATCTTTCTCAGATTATAAATCAGATAACATTTGCGGGGATGTATATCATTGTCAGATCCGCCTTAATAGATGGAATGAATCACTTTGTTTACGTGACATACAGACTGGTTCTTGCATCATTAATTATCGCTCCTTTCGCTTACATTTTAGAGAGGTAGTGTGCACTCATTCTTATCTCTAGATTTAAATTTTTTCAATGATATCAATCAATTGCTTGTAAAATAAAGAGTTAGCTCTGGAATTGGAGGGTAACTAAACAGTACCTGAGATATTATAATTGCTGGATAAATGTGACTTAATCTTTCCATCCACCGTTGCAGAAAGGAACGCGTACCTCTGACATGGCCTGTAATATTTCAACTTTTCTTGCTTGGAAGTGGGTAAGCTTTGCTATTCTCTGTTGGCTCATATTGTAAAATCAACGTCCTAATACACTCGTATGAAACCAATTGTATTAACGTCATGCTGCAGAGTCGCAATTACTCAGAATTGCATCTATCCAGGATTGTACTACACTTCTTCTACGTTTGGTTCTGCAGCACTTAATCTAGTACCTGTTTTCACATTTGCAATGGCCACATGCCTAAGGTAGAAGCTGTCATCAATATTAACCATGTTAACAATTTTTTTTTTTGGAATAGTTAGTACCAAGCGCGTAGTCAGATTCATCCTGTTTTATAATATGGATTCTATTGATTATGAAAAACAATTCATGATCTGCATAGACTAATGTTTGACATGGAATTTATTCATGATGCTCGTTCAACTTGGTCGTTGTCTGGATTAGACTGGAGAAAGTTAATATCAAAAATATAGGAGGACAAGCAAAGGTTGCTGGCACGATTGTATGTGTCTGTGGTGCAATGGTCATGACGTTATACAAAGGCCCTGCACTTAAAGTTCTATCACCTGATGTAAAAAGCCATCAAATTACATCCAATTCTAAGCCCAATTTTCTATTGGGCGCCATCTTGGTCTTTGGAAGCGTCGTGGTTTGTTCTGCATGTATTGCTTTTCAGGTGATATTCATTATCAACTCTAATATCGCCAATTCTACCTATTACTATAATAATATTCTACTTATATTATTTGACAATTCATGGGTGGTATTGGACACAGTCGCCTATTCTGAAGAGGTATCCTGCTCAATTATCATTAACAGCATTTACGAGTCTTATTGGAGCAGTCGAATCTGCTGTAATTGCTGTAATCTGTGAGTATAAGAAGTCCAATCTCTGGGTTATAGGATGGAATATTGAGCTTCTGAGCGTTGTATACTCGGTAAGAATCTGAACTTTCAACAAAAAATAATCATTGGGATAGCTTTGACGACATTACACATGGGATATAGTAACAATATATTAATTGGAATAAACAGCGGCATCATGACAAGTATATTCGATGTTTCAGGGGGCAATATGTTCTGCATTGGGGATGTTCTTGATAGCTTGGGCTATAAGCAAAAGAGGGCCTGTATTTGTGGCACTTTTCAATCCACTTGGCACTATTGTCACTGCAGTTTTGGAGCTTGTCATTGTTCATGTGTATCTTCATGTGGGCAGGTAAGTCAGAATACAGGCATTAACTTGCAATCGTACGGCCATTTCATATCTCTTAAAAGACACAACACTGTACGTTAATCCACCGTAATATGCGTCCCCTCATCTTGTAAAATTGCAAACAGAAGTATATGTCAAGACGTGATATGATTCTTCTGACGTGGATAACAAAAACTGTGCAGTTTGGTCGGAGCAATCTTGATCGTTGTGGGCCTTTATTCTGCACTCTGGGGTAAAGCACATGATATGAAAACCGAGGATGAACAGGCATCGAATAATAATATGGTTCCAGCAGAAGGTCCGGAACTCAACAATAGTATTATCCTACTTCATAACGTGACAATGGAAGATCAAGAATCCAAAAAAGGAAGAGACCACCATTTGAAAACAGACAAAATGTAAGAATGGGAGATGAGGAATGGAAAAAAGGAAGAGACCACCCTTTCAAAACATATAAAATGTGAGAATATTCAAATTCAGTGACTTTCCGCCGTTCTTCTTTGGTCACACTCCTGGAGGCTAATACTAAATTGTGTAAAAGTACTGCTACTCTCTTTGAGCAGGTTTGTAAGCCCATGGATAAATAAAGTTACCGCTTTGTAGGAAGTACGATAATTCTGGATTATGAGAACGTGTGGTCATTGAAAAAATATGGCAAACTTTAGAATTATACATTTCTTATCACTTTTATGGTTGAAGCTGTAGTGTAAAAACAATCACTCTAAGAGGTTTTTAGATAATGTTTATACCCAATTTTTTTCAATATGGACAAGAATGTGTTGCTATGTATGCTTATTTCGTTAGTTGTATGTAGATTCGTTACAAATTTGTCTTCAGATTTTCATGACTGAATAAAATCTTCCAAAGTAGATTTGAGCAGTAAAAATATGCACAAAAATATTTATGTACTCAGGTGTAAATTATAAACCTGTGTTAAAATAAAAATTTCATCGTTACATCGCTTTTCAAACGAGGGTATGAAAGAGTGGAGCAAATAAAAGACGGCTCGGATGAACCGTATCATTGTCCCATGAGTTGGACGGTAACATAATAATTAGAATTATTTGATCGTCGTACACGATAACAAGAACAAAGAATTAGGTCAACCGTCAATGTAAGTTAGGTTAAATAGAAAATACTTATCGTGAGTGATATTGTTTTTTTATTTAATTTTTTTATGATTAATATATATATATATATATATTTAAATTTATTTAATTTTTTTATGATTAAAATATAACATTTTTAGTGTTAAGAGGTTTATATATATTTGAAGTTGGAAAAAACTATTTATATTTTATTTTATTTTACAATTGTTATATTTAAAATATTATTAAAAATTAAAAAAAACACTTAATATTTATTAAGTGGTTAATTCAATCATTATAAAGACTTGATCCATGTCCAAACACAATTTCATCTAATCTCTCTCTTAGAATCCTTTCGTCCCTAATTAGGTCATTGATGAGATTACCCATGTTTGGATCACTTACAATTTAAACTCAAACAAGATTATTGCCCAATGTGATAGTAGATGATAGAATCTTTTCCTCCTTACTTAGGTCACTGATGATGAGGTTACACATATTTAGATCACTTACAATTTCCAAGTAAAAAAGATTATTTCCATATGTGATAGAGGCAAAAACCTTATGAAAATTTAAGAGCATGTTAAAGTCCTACATTCATTTACTAAATTATTGATGACATATTTCTTTGAATTTTACTCATTTTTGGTGACATATTTATTTGAATTTTTTCTTTTAAATATATTTTTAAACATAAAAAATATTGTAAAATTAAAATAAATAAAAATAACATAGGTTTTGATTTAAATATTGATAATAAGAGTAAAAAAAGTTATAAGATTATCAAAATTAAAAAATTATCTAAAAATAACTAATTTAAAAAAAATGTTTTTATATTGTAAAATTATTTTAAGCATTTGATAAATTGTGAGTTAAAAGGTGATGTATAATGAGGTCTCCACAAATCCTAGCTAAGGAGGAGGAGGATGTCCAACTAGTATACTACTCCGAGGATTCTATTGAAGGTGTCAATGTTTTTGTCTCTAGAGGACATTTCAACAAAGTAAGGGCTTGGTGTTTTGGGCTAGGGGTATTGTTGTTGTTGATCCAAGGGGTCTTGTAGATTTTGTTTATAAAACTTCAGGTTTTATGGATAAGGGGTTAATTCCTGTAAAATCATTTTTGTTGGCCGAATATGTTAGATCACATGTTGCACAATAAATTGTTAGTGATGGGAATGAGGTGAGACATGTGGAGCAATGTTGCAATTTTCAATCCCCACATGGAGGATTTAATGTTGTTTATATTGCACATGTGTTTACAAATCATACAACCTCATAGAAATATCACATCATTTTTGGTGATCAAATTCCTATGGAGGTTGAGCAAGGACTAGGGTGTAGTGTGAGTTGTGAGCCTTTGATCATAGATGATCCTACAGGGGGTATGAGGTTTCATTGGAGACAACATGGATTTGGCTTATTTGGTTGGAAGGAGACCCTTGGAATTGAATATATTTGGGGTTGGATTAGGTTATATGGATATACAACCAAAGAAGGTGATCAAGAAAAGAGTTTATAGGGTAAGGATGGTTGTTGGAGATGATAAGTAAGTTAGTCAAGTTCAATCATTGTACAAGAATAACCATATTCATCAGTTTTTTATAAGTTTACATCATAGTTTTCTTTAGATAGTTTTATCTATTCATTTAGGTCTCCCATTATTGGTCATGGAATCCAATTGCTTATGTTAACCAGAAGGTGGTCAGGTTGTATTTTACATTTATAGGTAGATATAATTCTCAATTTGGGAGATAAATCATTTTGGGATACACATTTTTTATCAACGAAATCTTGGCATCCAATTCTTTACCCACAATCGAGGGTGGTCAGATGGCTTCTCATCTAATTTAAGGTTCCTATTTTTCCTTTAGAATCCTAGGATGATTTTTTTTAAGTAAGAAAGTTTTGTATTACCTACTATATAACTTCATATCAAACTTGCAGTTGATGCCTCGACTATCATGAGAGGGAACCAACCCATCTCAATCATTGCACAAACTTGTAATTGGCCCATGGGGTCAAAAAATAATACAACATTTGAAAATGTATACTATCTACAATGTCCATCAAAATGATTATCCTACTAAGAGATAGAAAAAGAAAATTGAAACCAAAATGACATCTGTATTTAAAACCACTATTCGACATTAGGTGAAAATTGAGCATGTTGAGAGGGAGCCTAGTTTCCAGAATAATAATAATAATAATAATAATAATAATAATCTATTTTTAAGGTCACGACCAAGCCAGCACACCAAATTGGTGTATGAGACCCCCTTGTTTGTGGGACAAGGGACCCCCCTCCGCCCAGTGATTTGACTGGTAAAGTCTACGAAGGTATACATACCCTACCTCCCTCTGGATTTGAACCTGTGACCTCTTAAGAGGAAATACATGTTCTTAACCATTAGGCCCACATGGCATCCTAGGCACACATATCGAGGACTGAATGGTATAGAACCATACTTTCATGTTGAGACACGAGCCTAGAAATGTGTCGGTTCAATTGCTTAATACTAAAATTCAAATCTTCCACCTCGTGACGCATATCGAAGATGAGTTATAAGGGCTCTTCTCTAGTATGGAAATGGAGAAGAACAAAATTATATGTCTGTGAATTTTTTGGGCCAGTGGGAAAGGAGCCATCGGGTGAATAAGCGTCCAGAGAATCATCATAATTTACTGGGGTTGCACTCCAAACTATGGACGTATTAGGAGGTTGAATATTCATTGACCATGCATAGGGATATTAGGTGGAATATTAGAAATAACCTTGTGACTATCCATCCTCCCTAAAAAATTGTCTCTCCTCTTTGAATGTGCCGTCTCCAGAATTCGACGCATGAAGTTAGCTAGAAAATCACCATCACTTCAGTGAGTATAGAACACTATGTCGAATTCAAACCTATGAACATAGGAAATTGTTTGGGATAGAGGAAACAAAACACCAATGAGGGAAACTTCCATTGACATGGATAATATTCTCGTATAACAAGGTCGAGTGTGAAGAGTGAATGTTTCCATAATTGAGTTATAAAGGGACTAATTTCCTAATGCCTTCATAGTACCAACACCCATATTCCTATCCATCCTCTCACACTCCAAGAGATTGGATCTATTAATAGCCCTGCGATCAATGAGACATGAAGCTTCCCACATATACCCATATAGAGTTGTGTGGCCCAATCTAGTAAGATTACTTCTCTCCATCGACATGAGGGAATCGTTAGAGTGACACCCCATTTGGGGGTGAGTCTTCCTTGCTTTCCAAGCTTATGCATTCCAAGATAATGGGATTTTCAAGCCTCTGGTCATAATTTCATTCTATATCATTGTCTCCTCTATTTACTCCAATATTTGGAAATTTTTATTCCACATTGTTGTTTTGCTAACTCACATGAGAGGGGATTAGAACTAGGTGAGGAAGAAGTGTAATATCCCCTAGTACCAAAAAACCTAAAAATTTATATGATACAACATGGTAACATGCCCATTCCCAAGTTGGGTTGTTCCACAATAAATTGTGTTCTCTAAATCAAATTATAACAGTGGAATAACATATTGAGACAACTTGTACGCATGAAATTGGCCTTGTGCTACGCACGACAACTATTTTCCAGTGCACGTGATTTAAGCCCATGTGAACATCGTTTCAATAATCGTGCTAGAAATTTGTTACTATTATTGCTAAACTTAACTAACAGGAAACATTTATTACCCACCATGCCCCGCATATGTGACAATTATGAAAAAATAAGAATAATATGCACAACCAAGCATAATTATGTACAATTTTAACAAGCAGAAATAACATAAACATACACACAATAAACTACATGTTAATACGCATTAAAAAACACTTATATTTTTCTAGAAACCACCAATTGTGTGCATACCTCAGATGTTGATCCCGGTCGTAGACTCTATTGTTGATACACTCTCAGCAAAAGGTCATCCCCAAGCTAGGGCTATGACTCCACCAGGGAAAATGATACCTAATCCAAACTATGTTGTGACCCACAACATAAAAAGTCACGGGATCAAGTGCCAACTCTAGCAATAATTCCCATCTCACAGCCTCTCATTCCTCACAACCTTCCCCACCTAAGGAAGTGTACCCCCTTCTCTACTCAACAATATTTAGAGCTATTCCACTTCCATTCCATATATTCAACAAAAATCCATCCAGGAAAACTCAGATATATATAATAATTGGAACTTCAGGTTTCTCAAGGATTCATAACACCTACCATCTAAACACATGGGAAAACTAATCCTAGCAATTATCTCAATGAAAGAGAAATGATAATATGCTTGATAACCTACTTCTTCAACCCAAACCACCAAGGATTTACTGGACAAAAATCAAATTCATCTTCCACTTACACTCTTTAACCAAGGTACAAATAATGGACGCAAGAATGAATGATTAATTCGAAGAATAATCAAGACAAAATACCCATTACACTAATTTTCCCACATTCTATCGCATGTTCCTATATTGACACTTGTCCCTATAGGAAATGACTTTGATTCCACTTGGTATTTTTTTCCTCTCACTTAGGAACTTATGAGAAAATTATATCATAAATCTATGACTTAGGAATAATATTATTTCATTCCATATCTTAAGCCCCATGACTTATCCCCTTTCCCTTATCCCCCTTTCCCTCTCGTGGAGTGTTATCGCCCCATACTATTTCATCTGACTTGGTCTACATTAGTGATGTATTTTATTAATAAAATCAAGTGTGATTACATAATATGTTTGATAGGATCACTCACCTTTCAACTCATAGGTTCCCTGGTCTAAATCATAGAGGCACTATGGCACAAAACATCTCAGCTCACCATCCTATAAATAATATATACAATTACAACTTGGGATTCGTCCTAGTGGTATTACAAGGAGAGATTTCAAGACTTTGAGATTATAAAGGAGCCTCCAGTTGGGATAATTTTGTTTCGACTCAGAACCACTGATGAGAAATGTGAGCAGTGATCTGGATTATTTTCAGCACAAAATGAGAGATGAGATATAATAAAGAAATGTAGAGAGATATATTAGATATCCAATAATATAATAGAGATATAACCTTAACAAACAAAGATAAAGTAATATAAAATTTCTATTAATGAGTAAAATGTACAAAACTATAGAAATACAAAGTTAAATACTCGCCAGAATGGTGGCATCTTATCTCTAAGAAGAGATGTGACTACTACGCTCATTCGCAAGAAGATGGTTGTTAAAATGAGGCTCCAAAGGTATTTTTAACATAAAAAAATCCAAAACCCTAACCCTCGAAGAAGAAATGCTAATAATTTTGTGCACCCTCTTTTGGATAGTTTGGTGTATCAACTTCCCGGGGGCGTAACTTTGGAATACAATCTTTGTTTGGGGCACATGATAGCTTGTTGGAAAGATCTCAATGAGAAGGTTAATTTTGGGAGATCAATCAGAAAATAGTTAAAAACGATCGATGATTGAGGTGAACGATTGTGAAAAATGTCATTTGGGCCCTGAAAATGGCCCCAGAAGTATA
The DNA here is from genome assembly GCA_009831015.1 of Picea engelmannii. Classification (NCBI taxonomy): domain Eukaryota; kingdom Viridiplantae; phylum Streptophyta; class Pinopsida; order Pinales; family Pinaceae; genus Picea; species Picea engelmannii. The sequence goes on from ML793021.1 coordinate 73,697, forward strand.
GAACCCAAAAAAAATACTAAAAATAGTAAATTTCCAACAAACTATTTTGAGCCAGTTGGGATAGGTGGGTGGCCACCTATATCCACTTGGATCAATCCTCCCTCCTTAGGAAGAAATGGTCTCCATTGTGTTGAGTTCCTGGGGGAGATGGGAAAGCATTTGATGTATCTAAATCTTGGTGAGTTGATTTCCTTGCTGGAGAAGTGTGTAGGCACCATTGTAGGTGAAGAAATAATATATTATTTCTCTTTTGAAATATGCTTCTATTGGATATAAAGTTATTGGGCCAAGGATGCAGTGGTTGTAGTGTCCTTTTGTTCATATTTTGAATAGATCGTGAAGAGACTAAAATTTGCAGTATGAGAGATTACCTTGCAGAACTGTTTTGGTGGGATAGTAGTCAGAACTATCTCTGGTATCCTATAGAGATCCCTCCAAAGTAACAATGACACTAAGGGGTCAAGACTCATAAATAACATGGCGCTTCCACATATATGGTTGGCCCAAAGGAACATCATAAACATCCAGTGGGGAAACATCACATAATACCTCATCCTTGAAGGCTATGATGTTGTATGACAATCAACATTGTTGGATGATAGAAAGATCTCATCCTTGGAGAAGCCACCCAATGTTGTATGGTTGTGGGTGTGGTGTTGTCAATAATTCCAACTGTTTGACGACCTATGTTGATATGAGGTTCTTTTGGCTTCCACTATAACCAATAAAATGTAGTGGGGTCACCTTCACCCACATCTATAAATTAGAAAGGCACACCCCCTCTTTAGGATCTGTTTGTTCTTCTAGTTGAATTGTTGCGGTCGCAATGGTAGTAGTGGGGTCTTCTTCGATTATTTGTCTTCTCCCATTATTTTCTGAATCAGATTTTGAATCAGGGTTCGACTCCTTTTATTTGATCTTGGCCACCAATAATTTTTTTGAGTAACATTCATCACTGTTGTGCTAGGGGATTTTGTGGAAATCGCACCACTTTCCAGTGTCCTTCTTTGTATTTATGTTACCCTTCTTTTCATGTGGCTTGGATTAGTTTTCGGGAGTCTGTTTGTTAGGGTTGTCTTTACCATACTTTTGTTTTTGCACATTTGCAAACCTAAAATGCCATTTGTTATGGTGCTTAAATTTATTCTCTATTTTGACATCATATTGATAGACAACTCCTAGTGATGAGATGTCCAGGAAATCTATTTTGGTTTGTATGTACCTATGCAAAGCCCTATGGTATTTCAGAACCAGATGCCTCTCGGAGTATTTGACACCGAACTTGGTGCACAAGATATGGAAAGTATTTTTTAACTCTCATTGTTTGGCCCCTCTCTTGAAATAGTGTTCCTCATCTCATGTATTGGTATTCATAGTTACCAACAGGGTAATATTGTTCCTTGACTGCATCAACAAAAAATCCCAAGTGGACTCGGCCCCATATATTCCAGAATCTTCCATGAAACTTTTCTCTCAGTAAGTTTCCCACTAATGTTTGACATGGGGGACATTTTTAAGGAGTGTGAAGGTGATATTTTCCATTTCGATAAAATTGTGAATAGAGAGATGACCTTCTAGCAAATTTAACCATTTTTCTATGGCATCCACATCGATCTGACCTTCAAATATGAGAATATCAATATTAACTAGTAAGTTGAAAGGGGAGGTTCCTCCAAAGTTTCCTCTTGATTAATACGCGCATGTTGTTATCGACAGACATTGAAGGACATGGGAAAAATTCTCCATCATTTGATTGCTCTGTCATGTGAGAGCTTGCTCAAGCAACAAATTAAAAAAATATTTTTCTCTATCATATTTCTTTTATTCTTCCATGGAGTGTTTATTGGGTGTGTGAGAGTGATTTTCCTCAATATAGACAAGCTCTATAACCAACGTGTTATACTCGAAACTCGTCGGGGACATGAACTGAAAAACGATCAAGAGCAACCTGCTCTGATACAACTGATCTAGATTCTTTTCGGCACGAAATGAGAGCGGGGATATAATAAAAAAATGTACAAAGATATATCAGATATCCAATAATATAACATGGATATATCAGATATATAACCATAAACATAGAGATACAATAATACACAATTTTTATTAATGAGAGAAATGTACAAAAATGTAGAAATACAGAGTGAAAGACTCACTAAAATGGTGGCATAATATCTCTGAGAAGATATGTGATGGCTACACTCATTCGAAAGAATAGGATTGTTACAATGAAGCTCCAAAGGCCTTTTTAACATAAATAAAATCCAAAACCCTAACCCCGGAAGATGAAAATCCAACAGTGTTGTGGACCCCGTTTTGTGTAGTTTGGTGTATCAACTTCCTAGGGTCGTAACTTTGGCAGACGATCTTTGTTTGGTATGCCTGATAGCCCATTCGAAAGGTATCAACAAGGAACTCCATTTTTGGGTCTCAATAAAATATTGTGGCCATCATTTAGGTTCCTTTTCCTGAAAATAAATCGTTTAGACCCTCAAAATGGTCCCGAAAGTTTAGGACCCAAAAAACTGCTAAAAATAGTAAATTGCCAACAAACTGTTTTGAGCCAACTGGAATAGGTGGGTGGCCATTGATATTCACCTATGTCACGCAAGGTTAGAAATATATGAGAGTCACCTTCCATAATTATTTTATAATATCCAAGAGTAGTGGTTTTATGAATTCCTATAATGGTTGAGTGCAAGCTAATAATGGTCTCTCATGACGCGTTAATGGGAATGGAAACTTTGAAAAACAACAACATGTTAGCTTGGAGGGATTATTCAAGGCAATTTTACAATGAATTTGAATATGGTGTAAGTATATGAAATGTAGGAAATGGAATGAGGTTTTCTAAATATACAACCTTTATTCATAGAGATTGTGAATAACTAGGTCAAACTTGATTTTTTCTAACAGTGACCTATCTTATTTTTCCAACAAAATATGAGGTATATGTTTTATCTTGTGCATGTTTTGAGTATCTTAACAATGGAATTTCATTCCAAAATATTGTATACTTGTAGGGAACCCATTTCTCTTGTTCTCTTTATTTTTTTGAAAATTTGTAATATTAATTTAATAATTTTTTAAATTATCAAAATCAACATATTCCTGAAATTACAACGTCTTTTGTTCGTGCAAGATAAGATGGTATTAACATGATCAAAACAATTTATTTATTTTTATATTGTAGGTATCGGTCTCCTCTAGTGATGCATATAAATCATTTGAGAAATGGTTAAGCCGAGAAAAATTTATAGCAGGAATAAGAGAGGTATGTATTCTACGGTTTTGATATATGTGAAGACAAAAATAGACTAAAAATAGTAAACAATATTAATTTTATATATATATAT
>ML793021.1:94534-113102 GCA_009831015.1 Picea engelmannii
ATATATAGTGTGTTTAGTAATTAGTTAGTTATTTCTCTCTTTTATTTGTTTCTTTTAGGATTCTTAGATTGGCTAACGGAGCCATTAAACCCGTCAGAACGAGTTACCCCAAACGGCTTGGGTTATTTAGACAACCCCGGACCAGACTCGCTCTTCCAGTTGACGGATGGTCAATTTTGCCCGTCAACAGGGCCCGGCTAGATGAAAACAGGTTCTCTGGATCCAATGAAACTAATGGTTCATCCATCTAAGTTGCATTTTGATTTTTATCATGATTTTCAACTCACATATTCAATTCATTTAGGGACATGTGGCGAATTTGGTTTGCGGGCATAAAATCCAAGCCATACAACATAATGTATTTTCATAAGCTCCCACAATGTTTTTTTATAAGGCCCACATGAATACACTACCCACAAATTCCCCACACATTTTTCTTAAAATCAACATCCTCTTTAGAAATTGCATTATGCCTCATTGAGAAAAACCCTAGTGTCAAAGATACTCCAAAAAATGGTTTCTCAATTGACGAAATGAAAACGAAGGCCCCCCATTATATGAAACCTAATGCTTTGAATCAAATGCAATTGACGGTTTATCCATCTGAGTCATGATTTGAGTTTTAACAAGAGTTTCAACTCACCTGCTCAATCCATTCAGGGACATGTGGCCAATTTGGTGCAGGGGCATAAAATCCTGTCGAGCAACATAACAATGTTTTGTAAGCTCCCACAAGTATATTTGTCCAAGGTCCATGTGAATACACTATAAAAAAATGCCCCATGCATTTTTTTTTAAGATTGACTTCCTCTTCAAAAATTTCACTATGCGTCATTGAGAAACACACTAGTGTCAGAGGTACTCCAAAAAATGTTTTTTCGGTCGATGAAATGATAGCAGAGGGACCCCACTAGCGAAAAATTGGTGCTATGGATCCAATGTGATTGATAGTTCATCCATTTGAGTCCCAGTTTGATTTTTAACATTAGTTGCAACTCGTTTCCTGAATCCATTCAAAGACATGTGGCCAATTTGGTCAAGGGGCATAAAATCCAAACCGAGAAGCATAATGGAGTTATGTAAGCTCCCGTAGGTATGTTAGGCCAAGTCCCACATGAATACACTACCCACAAATGCCCCACATAGTGTTCATTGAAATCAACCTCCTCTTTTGAATTTGCACTATGCCTCATTGAACAAAACTGTAGTGTCGAAGTTACTCCAGCAAACCGTTTTTCGATTGATGGAATGATAGCAGAGGAGCCCCACTAGATGCAACCCGATGTTGTAGATCCAATGAAAATAAAGGTTCATCCATATAAGTCTCGGTTTGAATTTTATCTTGAGTTTCAACTTTCCTCCTCAAGTCATTTAGGTACATGTGGTGAATTTAATCTAGGGGCATAAAATCCAAAAAAAGAAACATAACGAATTTGCGTAAACTCCCTCAAGTTTGCTTGGCTAAGGCCCATGTGACTACACTACCCACAAACTCCAAACACATTTTTATTTAAATTCGACGTCCGCTTCATAAATTCCACTATGACTCATTGAGAAAAACCCTAGTGCCAAAGATAATCCGACAAATGGTTTTATGGTCGACAAAGTTACAACTGAGGGGCACCACTAGCTGAAACCTAGTGCTCTAGATCCAATGCAACTAACAGTTCTCTCATATGAATCCTATTTTTATTTTTATCACGAGTTGCAACTCAAATCCTCAATTCATTCAGGGAAATGTTGGAATGTAAATGCAAGTTAAGGAAAGGAAATGCAATGAAAGGCAAATAAAGGAAAGGTAATCCAATCGAAGGAAAGATATGACAAGGCTAAGCATGGATGACATTGCAAGGTAAGGCAAGGTCTAGCTCTACGTTTAGGTGTATATGTAGGTCTAGGTATAGGTAAATCCTATTAATTACGATAATCCATATTTGACAACTATGAAGATACCTTATGTTAGCACAAGTTGTTGATAAAGTGGGGTTTTTCCTTAGGAAATAACCCCTTGGTGAAAAAATAAATAAAAGGGGTCTTAGCATGACCCATATTATCCTTTTATCCTAAGTTTTTGGTGATTTGATGGCCTTGGCACGTTGTGCTAAGGAGTGTGAAAATCTCAGTGACTGAGCATGGAGCACTTAGATCTACGATCCATATCTATTATCGGACCCCCCCGAACTTTCTTCCTTTAACAGCGGGGGAGTTCTGAGTAGGTGTTTTTCTAGCATGGGCTCCCCACTATCGTGTCACCTCCATAACAACTCATACGCCCCATGTGCACTTTACCACTTACCTTCTACCCCCCCTCCAAGCGCACCACCAGACCGCCTTCCCATACCACTTGCACTCCTGCTGACACATGTCCTCCACTCGCTCGACCACACGTTTGTCCCTTGACCACTGTCATTTCTCCCCCTCTCACATCCCGACATCTGTCCTCCAATCAAACTCCATGTCACCATTTCTATTGTCGTGTACCCCATAACCTACCACTATTCTCTTCCATGACATCTTCTCCCCTTGCCACATCTCCCTCGCACCTTTACACCTCATCCCCCGAGTACTCGCGCTCACGTAGTCCCGGTCACCGCTCTCCAGCTGCGTCCTTCCACATGGTAATTGCTCACTTTTTGCAGCCTGTGAGTTTTCACCAAGCACCTTTCCCACTCACCATCCTCCTCCTCCATGTCCACCTTCCATTTTGTTCTGGAAAGGTCCAACAAACGCAGGTGGTAAAGATTAGAGTGAGGCCAACACGTTTTCAAGGTGTCGTGTTGACTCCGCCCAGCCTGATCCTAATGAAGGTAGTTAATGAAAGGGAAGGAGGTGGTTGAAACCTCGTCTCACCACATAAATGGAAAGCTATAAAGGAATGGCATTTATGAGCTCACGTCCGACAGAGAACTGCATGCGCAGTCTGACAGAGAAGGTTCAAATGAAAGAGCTTGTGTCTGACAGAAGATTGCATGCTCAGTCTGTATAGAAGACACATAATTCAAGCCTTGAATGCATCAATCAATCACTCCTCTCGTGGTTGTAGTCATTCCAATTATAAGTGTGTATTTTTTATATTTTTTTAAGGTCGATGGTTGAGCAAGGCTTCCGCATTGTAATGTTTTGATGAAGCACACATGTTCTCTGGTTATGTACTCAATTTGATAATTCTTGTTTAATATAAGTCATCTTTCTTATTCATATTATTTGTCTTTGATACTGAAGTGTCCATGATTGAATATTCACATGGATTTTCATAGTTGTATTGTGATGGATGTTTGATTACATGTTGTTATGGTGTTCTTCAGTTTCCTGAAAATTTGAATCTAAGAGGATCTTGTGCTTGAATTTTTTCCTCCTTAGGCTGCTTAAAGACCTGATTTCCATAGCATACCTCTACACTTTCCTCACCAAATTATTCCTTCTACTCACCTTTACTACAACTTACTGAATGAATATGATCAAGACCTCAATTTCGTGTGCATGCTAGTCAATTTTTCTGAGTTAAAATGACATTGTCTTGAGTCGTATCCATTTGACCTCTTTAAAATCAATTAATAGTGACATATAACTTGATGGGTACTGCGCTTACCTTCAATGCAATCTGAAGGTGATTTCTAGTGCTAAAATTATTGGCATCGTTGCTAGGGAACGAATTGAAGACATTTCCCTGGGATAGAACGACAAAGATATTTTGATTCTGAAGGTGCATCAGATATCAATACCATTGAAGATTTCATCTTGCACCTGGCGACTCCACTGTTTCCACTCCACTGTTTCAGTTGTGGCTCTGAAAGACAGACACACGAGGTCCACTCCACAACTGCATCTAGAAACACCTAAAGATGACCCATAGAAAATGATCAAAAGAAGAAATACCCCTCAGGAAGGTACTTCAGCAGTTGTACCAGGTATTTCTGGTAATTTTCATAATCCTTCTTTAAAAACTCCCGTAGCTTCATCTCATTCTCCTGTTATACCATTTGTTGGAGTTTCCAGAAGTTTAAATTTTGGGAGTGTTCCTGTTGATTTCTCCCCTCCTGGCCTTGGATTGGAAAGAGAAATATTTGACACTCATGTTTCCCCTGAGGTTTTACCATGGTTTAAACCTAGGACCTTGGAATATTTTCCCACTCCGGGCTTTGCCACTCCTCCCCCTATTAGAGTTGTTGCATTTACAAAAGGGGAAAACTTTGTTCCCTCGATCCCTATAGCCTCTTCTCCAAATCATCAATGTTCCCCATTCCTCTCAGAAACAAAATCCCAATATCACCTGTTCGGACTCCATCCCCTCCTAGTTCTCCTCTGGTTTACATCCCAATGGAAGGTGATAATCCCCCTAGGAACATAATGGATTACATAGTGGCTTCTAAATAAGCCCCTCTTGTCTTGCCTCAACCTATGAATGTTCTCCCAGCTGGTGGCTACCTTAATCAGTTGCCTAAGTTCATGGGTAAGGTAGACACAACTACAGAAGAGCACCTTACAACCTTTTATAGTTATGCAGACAATTATGTCATTGTGAATGAAGATGTATGGATAATAATTTTTGTTCATAGCCTTGATGGAGAGGATAGGAAATGGTTTATGGCCTTAGCTGCTAGATCTATTGATGGGATTGAATCCCTAGATGATGCATTCTTAAGACATTGGGGGGATAAAAATGATTTCTTTTACTATATTACAAAGTTTGGATCACTTAAGAAAAAGAAAGGGAATATGTTTCAAACTTTTCAAAGAGGTTTAATAAAATGTATAATAACATTCTTGTTGAGATTAAACCTATAGAAACCTCTACCAAAATTACTTATGCTAGTGCTTTCGACCCTGATGTATGCCTCCTATTAAGATAAAAAAGAGCTACTTCCTTGACTCATATGCAATATGCATCCTTGGAAGTGGAGTCAAATATATTGGCAGTTGAAAAAATTAGGAGTAAGGATGATAAAGACAGAGGAAAGGGGAGGTTTGAAGCTTCAACCTCTGGTTCCTCAGCTGCCCACCCTCAAGTAGATGAATTGACCAAGCTAGTAAAGTCGCTTTTTGCTGAGGTGGAAAGGTTGAAACTGGAAGGAAATCAGAGCTATAGAAATCCCTCTAATGCTAAAAATACGGGTAATTTCAGAAGACCAAATAACACCCCCACTATTACATATAGTCTAAAAAATCGACGAATTATTACGACGATTGTGATAAAATCAATTTTTTTGTCGAAAAAAATTTAAAAAAATGAAATTTTACAGTTTTTTTTTTAAATTAGTCCTGACAACGTCGAATTTCTGACATGTTCTAAGGTTGTCAGAAGTATGACGCCCAGTTCTGACACTTTAATATAGCCATTTGTAGGTCAACATAATGGTCATTGAATTCAAAATGGTCAACCTTAATTTAGGGTTATAGTCATCGGAATTCCGACGATGACGAATCTATAAATTAGTTAATTTGAACCGAATTTCGACTAATTTGTTATAGTTGCGGCATCTTTTATGTGTTATAGCTCTCTTAATCTTCCTTTTTATGTGAAGTTTTGCTTATTTATTAAGATATCAAACTGATATTTGATCTACAGATCTTATTTTTGTGATCATTGTTCAAGGCGTGCAAGAGGATTTTAGACTTTGAAGGTTAGTTAAATATTTTTTTTCTTTTGTCTCCTTTAATATTTTATAACCTTATACGTTTATGTAGATTTTATGTCGTATGTGAACATGCTAATTTTTCCATGCTTATATTTGACTTGATCTCTTTCCCTAGTTCTATTATGTCGTTTGATTATGTTACTTGGTTATGGTGAATCTTTGAAGCTTATGTGGTAAAATATATTTTATGGTTTTGTCTATTGCATTTCAAGAATAGAATAGATATAGCACATCATCACTGAACTTTATAACATAATCATCTCAATATTTTGGTTGTGGTGAAGAATGTGGAGATATTATGGACAAGGTGACGAGAGATGTTATTTCCCTTGCGCTAAATGCGGGAGCACAAAAGTTAGAAGAATTTTAATACAAACAACTGTAATACATTGCAGAACCCATGGGCACGTTGAAGGTGGATGGAGCGAATATCGTCCCTTGGTAAACTATATATTCATTATTGTATATTTATATTGATCGTATTTATAAAATTTTATATTGTTTAAATATTTCGTATGCAGTACACTAATTTTGCATGACTGTTTGTAATTATAAATTTAGGTTGCCCCCCTAAGTGTTTGAACGCGCCAAGTACTAGCAGAAATGATCTTGTACTACAAGGTGCCAAGGAATTTGGAGTTTTGAATATTGAATATCAAGTTAATGATCCTATAGAAGAAGATGACAATAATAACAATATAGTTGAAGATGATGGGACAAACGAATTGATCCAAGACTTGTTCGCTCGACCGGACGAGGATGATGATGAGGACATTGGTGATCTTGACGTACCTCTGCTAGAGAAGGAAAAAAAACCACTTTATGAAGGTTCAAAAGCAAATCTTCTTTCTACTACCTTATTGTTGGTGAACTTAAAGGTTTTGAATGGTTTTTCAAACAGTTGTATGACACAAATCCTAAGGTATGTAATATGGTTCATCATCACGTATACATAAAGGTTGTTTTTTTTTTCTTGTTTTTAGTTTTAATTAATGTTTGAAATAAGAATTAAATATTTCCAAATTATAACATTCTTTACACTAATTACTTATTTTTTATGTCATAGATGGTTAGGTGAATTTTTGTTACCATCGTCAAATATTTTAACTCGCACATATCGAGATTTAAATGCCATTATGAAAGAAATTGGAATGGAGTATCAAGCTATAGATGCATGTCGTAATGATCATATTATATACTATGGAAAACATTCGTCGAAAATAGAATGCCTACAATGTCAGACCAGTAGATATCAAACTGATCAACTAACAAAAAAGGTGCCTCGTAAGGTTCTTCGTCATATTCCCATAATTCTACGTTTGCAACGACTGTTTCGGTGCGAAAGATTAGGATAGTTTATGGATTACCATGCATGTAATAGAAGTGGAGATGGTGTTCTTCGAATGACTGCAGATGGTCATGCATTTAAGGAAATTGAGGAAAAATGGCAAGTTTTTAAATATGAACCTCGTAATGTTAGGCTTTCATTGGCTGCTGACGGTGTTAATCCATTTGGGGAGCTTAGGTCTATTTACTCAGTGTGGCCAATTGTTGTTATCAACAATAACATTCCTCCTTGGATGTCAATAAAGAGGGAGCAGATAATGTTGACAATGATTGTTCTAGGTATGTAATGTTATCATTAATTTTCCGAATGTAAGATTTCATTTGTCTTTCTTGTTGCATAATATCTTGTATTTCTTGTTGCATAATATCTTGTATTTATTTATTTACTTATATATGAACATCACGTTAGTAATTATGTGTAATTTGAAACAATTAGGTAAGTACCAGCTTAAAGATATGAATTTATATATTGAGCCTTGCATCGACGAGCCCCAGGACAAACACATTTTTGTGGTATGTAATGATCTATTGCACTTTAATTATAGTATATAATTATTTGAAGATACCATTCTGCATGTCTTTTTAAATAATCCCCTTCGTACAATTGACATAATTATTAATCCAACTTTTGTAGGTCTTCAAACAAAGGGTAGATTTGCATGTCGAGTTTGTGGTCCTAAGATCAAATCTCGACGTTCAAAAACTTTAGGAAAGGAGGTGTTTGATTAGTATAGGAACTTCCTCTCTAAGAACCATATGTATCGTACTATTGAAAAACATATTTTCAATGGGAAAGAAGAGACTGGATTAAAACAACGAAGAATGACACCTCACCTATGGAAGTTGGAATATAAAAAAATTCGTCGAGATGGTATATTGCAATTTGTTTATGTAATATTGTATATGTAATGTTATGAATTTTTATTTTATTGAATTTGTTTTATGCTTCATCAATGTTGTGAAGGTATTAACAATGGGCTCCCATGAGGAATGAAAAGTTATCCCTCTCAATTCATGAGGTTTCCCGACTATCGGGACCTAAAAATAGCTCATTTGTTTGATACAATGCATATCGGGAAGAATGTGACAGAAACATAATGGTGAATCATAGATGGTAGGAGGGATAAAGAAAAAGTCATCAATATTTGTAGTGGCATTCAAGAAGCCAATCATGCAATCCAAAGTGGGATCCAATAAAATAGCGACGGAGATCGAAATAGCCTTCCCTGGTTATTAATAGAGCAACAAAGAAATGATGTAAAAGAGGTCATTCAGAGAATAAAATTCCCCATGGGTTTTTCTTCAAACATAAATAATATCTTAACAAAGAAAGGTGATTTTGGTGGGGTAAAAACACATGATTGGCATACCTTCATTAAGGTAATTATTTATATATATATATATATATATATATTGGTACACATCTTTTTAGTTTTGTTTTATTATACTTTAGAATCAAATAACGATCGATTTTGTTTGTTACAATATGTTCTACCTCTATCTCTCCCAAACCACTTCGACAACAATGTCAAACAAGTTATATATGATCTTGGATAATACATGAGGTAAGTAGTAAATTATATGAAAATTGTTTTTTCCAATTTGTTATTCAAGATCTTAATGACATATGTTTTACTTATAATGTAATATATTAATTTATATTTTTTTTGGAAACATGGTACTCGCTTGCAACATCGACTATAGATGGTTTTCATTGACAGAAATCCATCAAGAAGATATAAAGTATTGGAAGAGAGAAATTCCTTGGCTAATTTGTGAAATGAAAGAGTATCTACCTGTGGCATTTTTCAATGCACAAGAACACTACCTCATACACCAAGTTGAGGAGATTGAATTGTGTGGACCAGTACACACAAGGTCAATGTGGATGGTGGAGAGGCACCTAAAATCATTAAAGGCTTTGGTTAGACAAAGAGCATGTCCTGAGGGTTCTATGGTGGAGGGATATATTCTATATCAATATATGGTGTATATTAGTCAATATCTTCCTAAATTAGCAGCAAATATGCATGTGGATCACATTTGGGATGTGAAATCCATTACAAAATTTGAAGGGGAGCACCTATTGGGGAAAGGTAGAATGACGAAAGTGAAAGGTAATTAGGTTTATAATACATTTGAATTTTCCTTTTTATGTGTATCGTACTTATTTAATTTTTATGATTTCATCAATTACTAATATTTTATACCTTGCTAACTAACATATATTGGTGAATTATGATTTTCTGATACAGTTGGTCGAGAGTGGGATGCACTACATATATACATTGCAAACAATCTTGACTGGATGAAAGTATGGATTGATAGATGCATACAACGTGAAAGTAGGTTATCACTGGAAGGGGTGTCTACATTGGTTATAGAATCTCATCGTACTAGAGATACCAATCTTAAGCAGTAGGAAATTGATTTAGCACATGGTTTGAAAGATAAACAGGCAAACATGTTATTCATCCAATATAATTTCATTATGTTATTTCATAAATTATTAATGTCGGTGTCGATGTGTTTTTCCCATCCATACATTACAAGTTATGTGAAATTTGTTTTGTGTGTCTGGCATATTGCAATTGAAACATCATAAGGCTATGCGGTGCAATGGTCCTAAATTTCGCATCAAAAAGTTGGATGAAAAGAGGAAAACTTCTGATTGTGGGATAACTGCAGTCTTTGAGGTCACTAATGTTTCTTCTAGAAGTGACAGACATCCTGAAGTCTCTGAAAATCGATACTATGGGTATTTGGAGGACATACTTGAGTGTGACTTTAAATCCTTCAAAATAGTTTTGTTTGACATGAAATGGTACAGGCTACGAATGAATGAACGTGATCCTGATAGAACTGTTATTCTACATGATAATAGATTTACCATGGTTAATAGAAGGTCATTTGAGCCAGGAACATATCATTATGTTCTTCCAAGCCAATGTGAACAAGTCTTCTACTCGGAGGTTCCAGGTAAAGCAGGGTGGTCATTTGTTGTTAGGTATGATCCAAGAGGAAGGCCAGTAAAGTATAATATTGTAGAGGAAGAAAATGATCTTGAAGAAGAAGATGATGCAGAGGAACATGTAGCCGATGTAGAAGATGTCATAGATGAAGAGCCTAAAGGAGATGAACCAGATGTACTACTAGGAGGCAATGTAGATCTTGATGATGATATCCATGATGAAGATATATTGCTTGGAAATGATTACATTGATGATGATGTTGATATGATCAATTCTTATAACACCTTATATGAACCAGATGATATGGATGTTCAGTTCGATGAATATGATCAACTAGAAGATTGATGAATGCATTGAAATGTTGAATTATTGTATATATAAGGTCAAAAGAGAAGGGAAAGTCGGTGCAAGTGGAAAGGGTAAGCTTAATTTGGAGACACTTTCTATTCATTTGAGTAAACTACGTCAACCAATGAAAATACAAATCATGTAAAGGAGGTACGTATTCTTTACTTATTATTGATTATGTTTCTTGTTCAAAAATTTCTAAAAGAAGTACATATCTCAAACCACTACACATGACCTCTCTAATTGATCCTGTGCCTTAGAATGTAACAAGACTAGTTGATGTAGAAAAGAGTCTTTGTGATTATGAAGAGTGCACTCTAACCTTTGTTGGAGGTTCTTTAATCGAAATGGAGAAAAAATTAGACTGATAGAAATATGGTAAGGAAAAAGGTTTGGTGTATTACTCCATAGGATACAAAAATCTCTCTTTTTCGTTGATTTCTTATGTATGCACTTGCGCCTAAGAGAGATGTGCACTTCAACAGTACAAGTGTTGCTGAAATTTGAGATGAAAAGTGACTGAGTGAGATCCACAATGGGGATATCCTCCTATTTATAAAAGACTTGACACAAAAATAGGTGTGTCTATTGGCACAATAGGTCCGACCTCTTTAACTAGATAATATAATTAATCTTTGCACAATATTAATTATCTTTCACATGGTGGGGCCGACTTGTACCCTTCACAATTAGGGTTACAACCAATATTACTCAAACCACTTCGATAACAACGTCAAACAAGTTATATATATTCATAAACATAAAAAAAAGAGGCAATGAATCACAATGGATATTCTGATTACCTGTTTCAGGCTTCATGATTTCATCTGAGGTTTTACTTTCAAAAAGGCTCAAAGGCTGCACCTCTGGATCAAATTTTGTATCTCCCCTATTTTCCTCAAACAATACATTAAAACATTCCTCATTCTTTCTATTCACGATTTGTTTGTAATGTTCCCTTAGCAGTGAGGCAAAACACAAGGGCAGACATTTTGCATTTCTTGGGAAATTTTCTGCATCATCTTCCATGCAATCGTGTTGGGTATGTGGAATCTGATTGTCATCTGTGCACTGTGATAATTGGGATTCTTCTTCCCATGAAGATAGTACTGGATTCTTTGACCAATCATCTTCGATCTCCACCATATAGTCACCATTCTGAAGATCATATCTGAGCATGTTATCTATGTAGGGGATGTCATCAAACATGCACATCATCTTCGGAGATTTTTCCACCACCATCTGATTTTTAACTTCCTCTTTAACTGTATTGTGAATTGAGTACATGAAGAAATCCTTCGGTGGTTTAGGACACTGAGGATGGGATGGAGGAATGATCCACATTTACCATGTTAAGGATCAAAATTACCTAGGCTTTTTGTGTTTGTTCCATGAAATCAAGGTCTATGATTACATTCAACTAAGTTTTTTTGATGAAACTTGATGAGGAGCATAAGGAGAAAGAAGATGAATATTCAAGGGCTAGCTTAGAAGCAGAAGAGGATGAAATGAAAAAGTAACAAGAAGAGAAATATCAAAGGAAAAGAGAATAAGTAGAAAATGAACTTGAGTTAGTAGAGAGCTAGAGAAAGACAGAAGGAATTTGGAAGAAGAATGAAAAAAGTAAACAATAAGAGAATGAACAAACACTACTTCTTGTGAATTGAAATCCGATGGAGGTACGCCAGTTGGTCGAAGAAATTTTGTCGATGTTTTGAAGAAACGTGGTTACCAATTTCTTCCATGTATATTGGTTGGATAATCCAACGAACATATTTCCATCAGATATCCGACACCCTGTTGTCGGTCTACCGATATCTCTAAGAACCAAAACCTTGTTGAAATAAACCATTATTTCCAATGGTTATGCATCAGAAGTCTGAGTAACTACATGTCAAATATATAATAGAGAACAAGACAGTCGACGTGTGTTTGTCAAACTCTACAATGGATATCCAATGAACTTGTGTGTTGAATATCTGAAGAAAGATAATTGGATATTAAATTCTAATCTTGCAATTTCAACAATGGATTTGGATATTAACTTTGAGGAGCCAAGGTAGTTCTTAAAAATGTTGATTTAAACCATCTATCAAAAGGTTTTTGGGTAGTTACCCTATTCTAGGAAGGATAACTAACATCTAACTAATTTTCCCCTTTATCTCCTTAAATGATTTTCTTTACAATCAAGTAGAGAAAATGAGTAATTCATTCATCAAATTTAGGAAACAATTCTATAAGATACATAGTGCTTCAACTATCCCAAATTTGTTGGCATTATCCCTAGAGATGTGCACTACTATAATTCTAGGAGAGTTACATATGAAAATATTTAACCTTCTTTTGAAACGTGTGCATACAAAGACAATCTTCCTCCAAAGCATCATGTCAAATGATCAACATGTAGAAGAGAAGGTTTCATCGACATTTTTGTGGAACTTGACAACAAATTCCCCATGTCCATTAGTTGAGCTTGTAAACAAAACATATCAAAATGTTGATGAGAAACTCATATCATGTTATAAGATGACAAAGTTGATTGTAACTCTCCTAACTGTAAAAAATATTCATCCATATCAACGACTCGAACCAATAGGTAACCTCGAACATCATTTCTAATCATCATTCCAACACACAAATTCATGCATTCTACCCTCTTATCTAGCAAAATAATTCATTTAGACATGAAATTCGCAGTATAAATGTGTAACATCCCAAGGGTCATATGATGCATGAATTTAATTAAAAAGGCATAAGGCAAAAGGTGAAAGGCTCAAATTTAGGAATTAAAAGAGGAAAAATTGATGAGAAAAATAGGGAAATTACCAGGCTCATCACCCATCACTTTTTTTAAGGGGATAGGTTGGCTCGATATTATTTCATATAAAATCAACTTAAGGACACAAAATACGAAATTAATTCCACTAATTTACAAGTCACATCTTAAACCTTAGGACTATATCAAGTCATACCTAACCTTAAAATTTAGAAATAATAGGATATAAAATTAAAGAACCGTTATCTTTATCAAGTTGGTGCTAAATCTTGTGTTAGGGGAAGAATTTGAAGAAAAGTTATAATATCTATGTCATGCAAAGGCCTATTCAATTCTTCAACCATCTAGAAAGCAATTAAAAATTGATGAATAATAGGACATAAAATTATAGAGCCTTTATATTTATTAAGTCCATGCCTAGAACTTGTGCCTAGGAAATAATTTGAAGAGTGCAAACTTGGATATATAAATATTTCTCTATTAGACCAATATTACTTAGTGCTAATCCAAAATTTAATGAAATAAATTTGTGGATACATGATCTTCTCACAACCATTCATTATTTATATTTATTTTGAAAACCTAATACATAAGTACGCTTCCACTTGAACACAAGAGTCGAATGTTTGAATTGAAGGAGTTTAGATATTGACAAGTCCATGAAATGCAGGTTTGTCTCTCTTGCCTTCTTTCCCGTGCCCATTTCAAATGTATTTTCTTTGGGAGCCATCTAGGGTTTCTAGACCTTTGTATCTCAGTATCGGAGCCATTCCAACCCCCGAAATATCGTCAGTGATTGTCACCTCACCACTGTGTTTCAAGGAGAAAGTGACCTCGGCCACTGCGACACAAGGAGAAAGTGAAATTGGCCACTGGCCTTGGCTCAGGAAACATTTCACTCTATCAAAATAGATAAAATCCTTGCAGTTGTATTGAAACTTGACTTATCAAAGGCATATGATAAAGCGAGATGGGTTTATCTTAGGTTGTTATTGACCCAAATGGGAATACATATTTCCAAAATCAATTATATTATGGTGTCTATCTAGTCCACCTCTTTCGTAGTATTTATCAATGAATCCCATTATATGTTTTTTATACCTTCTTAAGGGCTCAGAAAAGGGTTACCCTCCTTTTCTCTTCCTTCTGGTTGTGAAATTTATAAGCAAGTAGAAGAACCATAATGGGTTTGAGGAGAGAGAAGTTTAGGAGAAACTTTATGCTCCATAGACAAGGCCCAAAGAAATGACTTGTCCATGCAAGGACTCTCAAACAAATCAACTTCACAATGGAAAATAATTAACAAAACATAATTAAATTTAACAATCAGTACCTCTTCCTGGTCGTAAATGTGCAACTGGATGTGCAAGTTGTAGAAGAGATGAATGTATCTCTATACTAACTGATTTGAGAGTTGTCAGAGCTATAATCATTTAGTAGGGAGGTTATAGAAATATCCATGGGGATAGAAGAACTCTATTAATGCCTGGAAAAATCCATCCTAAGATGTGAGGAGTGTAGGATTTGTATTTTTTGTCTGTCTTATCTCAATGAAAAATAGATGATTCTAAAGATAAGTATCACACCAATCTTGCACAATTATATCCAACTATAGGCTTTGAATATTAAGCTTCATGTGATCGTCCATCTGAGGACATGTCTTAAAATAGGTGGAGAGACTGTGTATCAAATGATCGACAACCTATCGATCTAGATGGGAGTTGGAGCTTGTCTCTGTTGTATAAAAACTAAATCATGAATATATAGAGATAAATCCTGGATCCGTGCAGACATATTGGATATGGATTCCTTGGTGGAAGTTTATTTATGATGCAAAATTATTTGCATCCACCAACTCAGTAGATCTAATATTGTGTTGTGAAAATGGATGATTGAGCCTAGGCACACTAATATATGAACATGGGTTCCAAGGTTTTCTAACAATAGAGGATGAAATATTTGATTTTTGTTAATCCCTCTAGATATGAATCATGGGGTGAAAATTAACACTGAAGGGGCTAGGCGTACCTAAGATTTGAAGCATGCAGAGAGAATTGAAGGAGAAGAGGCTATGTACACTCAATATCTAAAGCATGTAGAGAAAATCAAAGCCAGATAGGTTGGGCCCACCCAAGAATAGTGTCATCGAGGTTGGGTTTATCATATACTGCATCCAGGAGGTCATACGCACCAACTATACACTTCAAGGAGGCTATGTGCATTTCCAGAAAACCCTATGCTATGTCAAAATCTGCCCAAGATATTTGATGCCTTGAGATATGAATCACAAAGACAAAACTGAGAATCCTAAGGAGGAATTTTATATGAAATATTGAAGAGGGCACATTAAAGAGGCAAAAAATCCTAGCTTGAGAGTTTGTTGATCTTGGACCATTAAAACATTGAGAAGGGCATTGAGATCCGATAACCCACAAACACATTTTTTTTTTGAAAATGGTGGATGGCTTCTTGTCTAATCCTTGATATTAAGAAGAATCTTTTTGAGATCCAAGATTTCATACCAATTGATTTGCATGCATATCTTAAAAATACTGCACACATTCAATGCACACACTAATAATAGAGATAAACACATGAAAACATAGGAAAAATATAACATAAATGATAAGAGATCGAGCGCTTAGACCAGAAAATAACCTTCAAATATATTATGAGAGAGAGTAGTGAATTTTCTAATATATGTGGATCTTTCCTTCTCTTTATTAACTGTTTACATTAAATTTTTGTTGAAGTGAATTAAAATACTAAATTTTTTATTACAATGCACCCTTCTCATAATGAGTGGCCAAGGAAGGGGTGCACCCTTCCTGGTGGCCTAGCATCCAAATTTAGGTCAATGGTGTTCATGTATATTTTAACCTTGTACAATTAATTATTGCAAATAGATTCTTAATAAAAAATAAAACTTATAATAGAATGGTACACACACACATTGCATATATATTTTAATTTAGAAATCCAAACTGGGGAAACCAACAACTTGTTTAGATACACACCTCTAATATTATATTCATCATATATCCTCATTATTTACAATAAAATATATATAGATGATATTTCCACAGCTAAAACCCCTAATCTATTGACATGGATCAGTCAACAACCCTAATTACTTAAGTACGTTAAGCCCTAATATTGGCTCACTACCCCCTAATTGGGGCATATTATATTAGTAATGTTATTTTATTTATGTTGGCTTTAGGCCATTAGTTGTAATTATACCTCCTAGTCTCCTATATATACCAAGGAGACATTTTCATTTTGAATCATCTTGTACTTGAACATTTAAGTGGGGTAAAAGGAGGTTTCTCCCTCAAAGAGGCTTATTATATGAAATATCTATTTTTCAAGCTGTTGAGTACTTTTTCTGAGGTTTTTCTATGCTATATTGATATTTGGTTCTTAATATATGGTATTAGAGATCGAGGTCTTAGGGTTTCGATGCTACATCTGAGACACCTTGGAATTTTTGATATAATGTTTTTTCTACAATGTTTCAGAAGGAACGTCTTGGAGGATATTTAGTAGACAGATCAAGGTACGTTGGGCTCAAAATTCATCTCTTTAGACCTTATACTTTCGGAGATACAACTTGTACAATATAGGGTTCTAGAATCATCCTGAACTGAGTCATTGCGGAATTTTCGCTATAAAAACTTTTTTGTAATGTTTCAGACCTTGAAATCTGAAGGATATTTATAGAAATTAGTAAGGTATTTGTGGTAAAAATTTCATCTTCTGGGTCATCTTAAATTTGTAGATACACCCTGTGTAAGATAGGGTATCTGACTAGTCCTATTGACTAGTCTCAAGAAGGTGTTCCAGGTAAGACAATCATAACTTCTTCCTAGAGTATCCAAATTGAGTGGGACTAGTTGCATTGGATCATGGACAGTTTGTAGTATTTATGGTGCGAGTTTTAGAATTTCATATCAATTATTTTGTGCGGGGCACTCTACATAAGTGAGATCTCCTGGAAAGGACAAAAATCGGTAAGTTGTGGGGAAGTTACCATAAATTCCACTTGTCAAATCCAATTTTGATCAGACCTGTGGCATTGCAGAGAAGAAATATCATAGAAATACATAAAATAAATTTTCATACCCAGAAGGGCCGAAACTTGGGAGATACAACAGAAGAAATATAGTCTAGCAGAACCACCTCAAAATCAAGGTTCAAAAGTGATACTTGGCCAACATGCCACCAGAAAAGGGAACTTCTATACCAAATAAGACTCCAGAAAATCCTACTTGGACTCTTGATGAAGGTGAAGAAATTCATAGGGACATAAATGAACTACAAAAGAAGATGGATTCAATGGAAGCTAAGTTTGATACTAAGATGGATTCAATGGAAGCTAAGTTGGATACTAAGATGGATTCAATGGAAGCTAAGTTGGATACTAAGATGGTTGGTTTAAAAGGGGAGATAATGTAAGTATTCAAAAATTTCGTAATAGAGAAGACACCTGAAAGTGAAAATGCATCCCATGAAATTCATGATGAGGACACAAGGAAGGTGAATCAATAATGTAGAAACTCCAACTTTGGTTTGAAGACCAACCACATTCCTAAGATTGATATGAGGAATTTTGATGGCAAGGACCCAATCACATGGATACTTCAGATGGATCAATTCTTTGATCTCCATAATGTGCCACATACACAAAATGTACGAATTGCTTCTTTATATTTAGAACCTAATTAATTTGTATGGTATCGATGGATTTTTTCTCACAAATCACTTGTCACTTGGACAATTTTCATGGAAGAAATGATAGCACGCTATGATGATACAAGGAGCAATACCTTCTTTAGCCAATTGACAAATCTCAAGCAAAAGGGTTCAATTACTGAGCACATTGAGAACTTCCAAAGATTGAATATAAAGGTAATCGATATTCTATATGACCACTTTATTGATGTATTCATAGGAACTTTAAAGGATAACATTCAACATGAGGTTCTCCTTTGGGAACCCAAATCATTGGATAATGCATTTAAGGTGGCAAGAAATGTTGAAAGTAAAAATATGGCTATGGCTACTAGAAGGACCAATCCTAACATCTATAGAGAGAACATTGCTCCTTCTCCTAAAACACCTCAACATACAAGGTTGACACCTCAACAATTGGAGGAAAGAAAAGAAAAAGGTTTATTCTTTAATTGTGAGATCAAGTACAGTAAGGGACATAAGTGTGGTGAGAAGAAATTATTCTACAGAGATTGTGAAGAGGAAGAAGAACAAGAACAAGAACCATCTCAAGATGAAAACATAGAATTAATTTCGTCTGAAGAGTTGACTCCCACGATATCGTGTAATGTGTTGGCTGGAATTAACACTCCTCAAACCCTCAAGATCGAAGGATACATCAAAAAGAAAAAGGTAATAGTCCTAATTGATTCTGGTAGTACTCATAATTTCATTCACTATAAATTAGCCAAAGATCTCAATTGCTTTGTATATCC
>ML793021.1:115427-126906 GCA_009831015.1 Picea engelmannii
TCTTTGATAAACAAACACAATGGTTCAAATGGTTACCCTTGGCAGAATGGTGGTATAACAATTCCTTTCATACTGCAACAAAAATGACACCATTTATGGCACTTTATGGATACCACCCTCCTTCCATCACTTCTTCTCTAAAACAAAAATCTAGGGTTCAAGCAATGGAAGATCACATCAAGAATCAACAACAAGTTCTCCAAATCTTAAAGGACAACCTGACCATGGCATAGAATCACATGAAACAACAAGCATATCAACATCGTAGTGAAAGAAGTTTGGAAGTAGTGGATTGGGTGTTTTTAAGACTACAACCATAAAAACAGATGTCCCTCAAGCAAGCCAATAAGGATAATGAATTATCACCAAAGTACGATGGCCCTTATAAGGTGTTGCAAAATATTGGTACTATGGCATACAAATTGGAGCTGCCTGCATCTTCACGAGTACACCTAGTTTTCCATGTTTCATGCTTAAAGAAGTTTATAGGCGACAAGATCCCAGTTCAAACTATATTTCTAGAACTTTACGAGGAAGGAAAAATCATATTGGAGCCTAAAGCCATCACTGACACAAGAATTCGCCAGCTGAGGAATAGATCCATTTCAGAGTATCTCATTAAATGGAGGAAACTATGGGCTAAAGATTCCACTTGGGAAGATGAGTCTTTTATATAGAAGCATCCAAAGTTACTCAAGCGTTGTAGACAATACTTATCTAAAGGGGAGGGGCATTTTAAACCCTTATATTGGCTCATTACCCCTTAATTGGGGCATATTATATTAGTAATGTTATTTTATTTATGTCGGCTTTAGGCCATTAGTTGTAATTATACCTCCTAATCTCCTATATATACCAAGGAGACATTTTCATTTTGAACCATCTTGTACTTGAACATTTAAGTGGGGTAAAAGGAGGTTTCCCCCTCGAAGAGGCTTATTATCTGAAATTATCTCCTTTTCAAGGTGTTTAGTACTTTTTTTGAGGTTTTTCTATGCTATATTGATATTTGGTTCTTAACAGTGCGCCAACTAGACACTTCAAGGAGGCTATGTGCATTTCCAGAAAACCCTATGCTATGTCGAAATTTTACCAAGATATTGGATGCCTTGAGATATGAATCACAAAGACAAAACTGACAATCCTAAGGAGGAATTTTATATGAAATATTGAAGAGGGCACATTAAAGAGGCAAAAATTCCTAGCTTGAGAGTTTGTTAATCATGGACCATTAAAACATTGACAAGGGCATTGAGATATGATAACCCACAAACACATTTATTTTTTTAAAATGGTGGATGGCTTCTTGTCTAATCCTTGATATTAAGAAGAATCTTTTTGAGATCCAAACTTTGATACCAATTGATTTGCATGCATATCTTAAAAATATCTCACACATTCAATGCACACACTAATAATAGACATAAACACATGAAAACATAGGAAAAATATAACATAAATGATAAGAGACCGAGCACTTAGACCAAAAAATAACCTTCAAATATATTATGAGAGAGAGGAGTGCATTTTCTAATAAATGTGGATCTTTCCTTCTCTTTATTAATTGTTTACATCAATTTTTTGTTGAAGTGAATTAAAATACTAAAATTTTTATTACAATGCACCCTTCTCATAATGAGTGGCCAAGGAAGGGGTGCACCCTTCCTGGTGGCCTAGCATCCAAATTTAGGTTGATGGTGTTCATGTATATTTTAACCTTGTATAATTAATTATTGCAAATAGATTCTTAATAAAAAATAAAAATTATAATGGTACACACACACATTGCATATATATTTTACTTTGGAAACCCAAACTGGGGAAACCAACAACTTGTTTAGATCCACACCTCTAATATTATATTCATCATATATCCTCATTATTTACAATAATATATATATAGATGATATTTCCACATCCAAAACCCCTAATCTATTGACATATATCAGTCAACAACTCTAATTCCTTAAGCATAAGTAGAAAAACATCGACGAAAACCATGTGTCGAATAATCATCTAAGAAATTGACGTACAATCATGCAAATATTATAACACATACCCAACATTAACCCACCTTTTATTTTCTTTTCATATAGGGACTTACAAGGTTACATAGTCAACAATCTAGGGAAACAATGCTCATAGATCCTCTACACCAAGAGAACTTTTCAGTGCTCAGATATGTTTTTAATGAATCTGCAACATTCTTCAAAGTGTATACCTTCCTTAGAAACACCTTATTTTCTTCAACCATGTCTCTCACAAAGTGATATTGAACATCAATATTCCTTTTTCTTGAATGATAAATCGGGTTCTTCACCATGAATATTGTGCTCATACTATAAAAATCTATCCTTAAATATTGTTGTGCAAACACAATACCCAGACACAATATTTGTAACCATATTTCTTCCTTGCTTGCAAGAGTGGCTTCCATGTATTCATCTTCTATAGTTGGCAGTTCCACTACACAATGTATTTTTCTCATCCAACTGATTACTCCTCCAAACAGGTCAAACACATACCCACTTGTAGATCTTCTTCGATTTAGATATCCAACCCAATCTGCATCCACAAAGCCATGTATGTCCAACACTATGTCCAATCATGGTATTCCTTGGTAGCATAATCCATAACTATTAGTTCCATGAAAATAATTGAAAACCCTATGTAATGATGTCCAATGATCCTTCCCTTGTTTTGACATATACTTGCTCAAAAATAACATTGCATGTGCAATGTACGGTCTAGTACAAACTATTGCATACACAAAACTTGCAACCACACTAGAATATGGAACATGAGATATGTCCTCTTCCTCTACTTGTGTCTTTGGACACTGATCTACATACAACTTTACACCTACAAGAATAAGAATCCTGACCAGTTTACATTCCTACATATTTAACCTCTGTAATATTTTCTCAACATATTTCCTCTAATTTAACCAAAGTTTCATGTTTGCATGATCTCTTTTAATTTAAATTACCAAAATGAAATTTTCGTCACCCAAATAGTTCATGTCTAATTTATAGGAAAACTATTTTTTCACATCCTGGATAATCTCTTTGTTGTTTGCTATCAGCAACATACGATTCACATATAAGACAAAATAAATGAGATGTTCACCGATTAATTTTAAATACATAGAGTGATCCACTTTGCTTCTTCTGAAGCCAAGTCCCATCATATAAGTATCAAATTTTTGATACCACATCCTTGGTGATTTCTTTAAACCATACATGGATGTTTTCAGCCTACATACTAACCCATTCTTTCCCTTCACAAAAAATCCTTCTAGCTTCTTCATGTAGAATTCTTATTCCATATCCCCATGTAGGAATGTTGTCTTCACACCCATATGTTCTAATTCAAAATCAAACGTAGAATAAAAAAATAAAATAAATATAATAGAAGTTAACTAGGCAACATGAGAAAACTTTCACTAAAGCAAATTACCTATACCTAGGAATATCCTTTTTCTACTAACCGAGTTTTGTATTTTTCCAGTTTGCCTTTTGTATTCAACTTGTTCTTAAACACCCATTTTATACTAATGTGTTTTCTTCTAGTCGACAACTCCACTAGATCCAAAGCCTCATTTTTATCCAAGGCTACCATTTCTTCAACGATGTCATTTTTCCATATTTTTCCATCCAATGAATCCATTTCCTCTCTAATAGTTCTAGCATAATCATTAGTAATAAACAAAGAAAAAAATGACTACAAATATGGTGGAGTATAACTTTCTGGTTTCCTTCTTTCCCAAAACAAACTCCTAAATACCAGATTCTGAGAATCTTCTTCTTCTAATTCTTGTTCATATTTAGAATCTAATTCATTATCCTCCAATTCAAACTATATGTTATCTAGTTCTTCCTTCCTTGTTAGGACTTCTTGTTTGAAAACATCCTTGATTTCTCTAAATACCACATCTTAGTTGACATTACCTTATTAGTTTCTAGGTTTTAAATATTATAACATTTCAAACCATCTTAATACTCAATAAATATACATTCATCCGTTTTATCTATCTTACTCATGTTTTCCTTTGGAACATGAACATAGGCATCATAGAAAACTACCCTAACATGTGTGAGAGAGGGTTTCCTACCAGCCAACACCTCATGTGGATTCTACTCTTATAGTGTTGATGAGGGTGATCGATTGACTAGGTAACATGTAGTACCCACTACCTCTGCCCATAATTCTTGTCCTAACCCGACACCATTGAGAATTCACCTTTGTTTTTCCATCAATGGCATATTCATCCTTTCTAGAACTCCATTATATTGAGGTGTATATGGATTATTATTGCTCTTTTATATAACACACTTCTTACATAATTCTTCTAATTCATTTCCATATAACTCTCCACCATTATCCTCCTCAACACCTTAATTATTTTCTCTATTTGATTCTCTGCATGAGACTTAGACTATTTAAACCTATCAAAGACTTCATGTTTATTCTTGAGGAAATATATTCATGTATTCCTTGAAAATTAATCTATAAATGAGACACAATACACATATTTTCCCAATGATGGAATTGACATAGGTCCAAACACATAACTATGCACCAACCGTACACTATTGGTGGAGTGTACTATTGAGCCTTTTTTGTCTATAATGCTTCTTGCAGTGCCCCTGTTTTCCACATTTCTAGCATACCTATAAGGTACCATATGTAATGCAATATGAATAAAAAAAAATATTCAACAAATACTAGTGGAACAACAAAATAATCAGAATAGAGATATTGGAAATAATACCTTTCTTGAAAAAAGTAATATTCACTTTCCTATTCGAGGGGGAAACCTCCAACAAAGAAATGCTCTATTACAATAATTCTAAAGAAGAGACTTTTGCATGCCTCCTATTCTTATTTATACTAATTATATCATCTAAAGAAAATTCTAGAGGAAGATATTTCTAGAAGTGGAATCTTATATTAAGTCTTCTTACATTAGACTTGTTCATATTATTAAATATGCCTTATTAACTAATTTCATGTAACATCCATCGTTACTAGAAACCCCAAAAAAATTCACTGATATCACAAGTTAATGTACCCAGCCCTAAGTTGAGTCACGCTACACCTATATTCTTGTATGATACCAATTCAAACAATGGAATAACTCATTGAGGAAAACCATATGCTCAACCAACCTTGTAATTAAGGAAATGATATTTACAGACAATATGTGGATATACAGTCATCCTTGTTCTTTGCGTGACATTTGTTTCCTAGCACATGTGGTGATTCAATCCTCAAACCCAAATTTATTTTTCAATACTATGAATATTTACTAGCATGCAACGTATATTAGCCACCACACCCTACATAGGTAGTAGTTATGCTAACTAACAATAACATGCACAACCATGCATAATTACATATAAATTCAAGAAACAAAAATAGTGTAAAAAAAAACATGATAAGCAACATGTAATCTCACATAAAATAACACTTATATTTTTTTATAAATCACCAAATTCACACATACCTCATACATTCCTCCCAATCGTACACTCTGTTGTTCATAGAATTTTAACAATAGGTCACCCTCGATCTGGGATATGACTCCACCAAGGAAAAGGATACCTAAGCCAAGCTAAGGTCTGACAAAAAAATTGATAAAGAAAAATCCTAGCAATACACTCCAACAATAGTTCCCATCACACAACCTTTCATCCCCCACAACTTGTCCCACCCAAGGAATTGTACCCCCTTCTCTTCTCAACAATCCTTCATTTTTTCTAACTTCCCTTCTAGAGCTTCAGAAACAAGACGAATAATAATTATCATAGATTTCTAGCACTTAGAACACAAGGTTTCTCAAGGCGTTATAACACCCACTAGCCCAAGACACTCGGAAAATTATTCCCAAACATTCTCTCACCTAGAGAAAATTTCTCTACAGGCCTAGAAAATTGCATATTCAACCCAATCCACCAAGGATTTATAGGGTAAATATATTTAGCTCATTCTCACACACCCGAATGAAGGTACAGGTGATGGATGCAATAAAATGAGTGAGTGGGTGATTGTAGGAATGATGATTGATGGAAATTACACAAAGTTCCCCAAATTATATTGCATGTTCCTATCTTGACAATTTTTACACTAGGAAATTCCATTGAATCCACTTGGTAATTTTTTCCTCTCCCTTAGAAATGTATGATAAAATTATAATATAAAGCTTATGACTTAAGAAAAATATAATTTATTCCTTAGATTAAGCCCCCATGACTTAGCCCCTTTTCCTTAGTCCCCCTTTCCCTCTTGTGGAGTCCTATACCCCCATACTCTTTCATCTGACTTAGTATGTAGTATTGATATATTATTAATAAAAACAAGTGTTATTACATAATACATTTGTTTAAGCTTGTTATCCTAAATCACATAGGCACTCTGGCCTCAAAATGTATATATATACAAAGACTGTCTAACCCAAAAAATCTCAACAAACAATCCTATAAACAATATTTACATTTACAAATTTGGGTTCATCCTAGGAGTATTACATTCCCCTCCCTGCTATTTATCGATTGTACTAAGTGCATTATATACACATTTACAATAAAAAATCTACAAAACGATGCGGGTACTCTTCCCACATGGCATCCTCATGTTCTAAGGTTGCATCCTTGGGATCCTAATAGGTCTAATAGAACTTTACCAATCCTATTGCTCAATTCTAGAGCAACTTGAATTTCTAATCTAATTTGCAAACCGACTAAACCCTAAATTCTCCTTCTTGCTCCACCTGAATAACATTCCAATCAATTAGATGATTAGCGTAAGGAACATAATTTTTAAGTAAAGATACATGAAACACACTATGAATGCACATGGATGTAGGCAATGCAGGCATGTAAGAAATAGGACCAATCCTTTCAATAATCTCAAATGGTCCACAACATCTTTATCCTATCTTTGGACAACTCCTCAATTTTAATGAACTCTTATTAGCCTTGACTTTTAAGAAGGCATGCTCCCCCACTTTAAAATCTATGTGTGTTCTTCCTTTGTCTGCATAAATTCTCTTCATGTCTTGAGGAACCCTTAAATTATTGTTTATTTTTACCATTTTCTCTTCCATATCTCTGAGTGATTTTGGCCCAACCACTACTCTGTCTGTTGGGTTTCCCCAACTCACTAGTGTATTGAAATTTAGGCCATATAATGCTTCAAATTGGCTCATATTTAAATATGTGTTATGCCCATTATTCTAAGAAAACTCAACTAGATGTAAATAATCTTCCCATTTTCATGGTTTATCCATCACATACATTCTTATCATATCCGCAATCACATGATTTCTCCTTTCTTTTTTCCCATTTGATTTTGGGTGACAAGATGTGCTAAAATTGAAATTTCTCCCAAATCCTTTAAATACTCCCTTCCAAAATTTTGATGTGAACTTGGGATATTTTTCAAAAAAAATTTCCTTAGGCACACCATGTAGCCTAGAAATTTCTCTCGTATAAGTATATGCAATGTTAGCTTCCTTGAAAGTGAGGTTCACTAGAATAAAATGGGAATATTTAGTAAGATTATCCACCACCACCATCATGGAATCATGCCGGTTCACTATTCTGGAAATCTTGGTAATGAAATCAACTGTTACCAGTTCCCATTTCAATTCTAGAATACACAATGGTTGTAGAAAACCAACTAGATGTCTATGTTCATCCTTGACCTTCTTACATTCTAGACATTTGGTTATATAATCAAACACTTCTTTCTTTATGACTCACCAAAAATATTGATTCTTGATCTCTGCAATTATTTTCTGGTAACCCAAGTGCCCAACATAGGGAACATTATGCATCTTTCTCAGCACCATATTTTTCAGCTCCTGATATTTGGGCATATACACTATGCCTCTGTCCATTAGGATTCCATTGTCTCTTGGATCATAATATTTGGTTTTCTACTACAAATTACCTTTTTATAAAAAACAAATTGGTTGGACATAGTGCAGATATAATTTTGTAGCTTCCAAAATTATATCCTTTAAATCATATTTTCACATGTTAATGTTTGTATCAAGCATCTCATGCACTCTCCTACCGAGTGCATCAACCACCTTTTTCTCCTCTACTTTGATATGTTTTATATAAAATTCATACTCACTAAGAAATTCCAACCATCTAATTTTCCTAGCATTCATATTAGGTTGTCCAAATAAATATTTCAGACCACTATGGTCTGTCCTCAAATCAAATATTTTTGACATGAGATAATTCCTGCACATATTTAATGTATGAACTATGGCTTCCAATTCTAAATAATGAGTGACATAGTGTCTCTCATTCTTCTTAAACTTCCTCGACTCATAACATATCACATGCCCATTTTCACTGAGGAATCCTCTAAGCCCTTCCTTGCAAGCATCAATACACATAATGAAATATTCATTTGGATCAACAATATTCAACATTGGTTAACTTGCAAAAACATTCTTCAAGTGTTGAAATACTTCTTCACATTCAGAAGTCCACTTGAAGTTCACACCCTTCATTTACAAAGAAGTGATTGGGTGTGCAATTTTCAAGAGGCCTTCAACAAATATTATATTCTAACCCTCAAGTCACATGAATAACCTCATCTGTGAGACATTGTTTTGTGTTGGAAATCCATCAATGGATTTTATCTTTTATGGGTCCACTCCTACGATTTCCTCTAAAATGATATGGTGGAAATAATGAATCCGCCTTTGATAAAATGATCACTTTCTCTACTTTACATATAGTTGATTGTCCCTCAAAATTTATATCACTATCCTCAAGTGCTTCTCTATAGTGACTTGAAATAAAAATTTGATATAAATCATTTCAATTGCACAAATAGATTAATCACCAAAACATACAAATTCATTGAGCTAAACATATTAGCTTACGGACAGCCTCATAACACATCATATTCCTTAAATTTCATAAAACAAATACGTAAATTAAAATACATGGGTTTGATGCTAACCCTCTGCTTTCCGCTTGTCTTGTTGACCTTCTTGTTGTTTCCTTGCACAGCTTGAATCCATGGACCAACTCTGCCCAAAACCGAGTTTCCACCCTGCCAACAAGGACAACTACCTAGCTCCAGGATACCATATGGATATCTTGGCCCTCGTGCCCAAAACCCCGAGCAAACCGGTGCCCCCTGTACTAACCTTTCCCGACTACATAACTCAAACTCTCCTCTCTGCAAATCCAAGAGAACCCTCCAAAAATAAAAATTCTCGTAGAATGATAAATCCCCCCTCCTTCGTAAACCTCCTCCCCTCATATCCCTCCTTCACCACCCTTTCTCCTCATCTATTACCTTATCTACACATCCATTACCTTATCCGATTATTAATTCTTTATCGTATTATTCATGTCCCCTTATCCGTTTATTAATGCCCCTTATCCCCTCCATATACGTAATCTTTAATTTAACAATATAATTTATTAACCCTATTAATTTAATACCCATGTCAATGAATGTAACATGTAATTAATTAATCAATTAATTAATCAAATTGTAACCATTAATTAATTAATAAATATTTAATTAGTATCATTATACCAATCTTTGTTTAATTAATAATATGTTAGAAACATTAATTACCTAATAATTTTACTTAATAATTCACTAAACATATATTCTACTAGGGTTGTTACATTCTCATGATCCTGTTTAGACGTATAGTCGACAAGTATGTCATTCAAGAAGATGATGACAAACT
The DNA here is from genome assembly GCA_009831015.1 of Picea engelmannii. Classification (NCBI taxonomy): domain Eukaryota; kingdom Viridiplantae; phylum Streptophyta; class Pinopsida; order Pinales; family Pinaceae; genus Picea; species Picea engelmannii. Next base: position 125,167 of record ML793021.1, read on the forward strand.
TATCCAAGTAATTATGAAAATATCATTCATCAAACACATAAAGACAATCGATGCATTTGAAAACCAAAATGGAACCCTTGTAAACTCATAATGGCCATTCCTTTTTATAAATGTTGTATTGTGTATATCCTCCTGTTTAATCCTCACCTGATGGTAGCCTGATCTGAGGTAAATATTGGAGAATATCTTCGCATATTTTAGATGATTAAAAAATTATCTATCCTTGGAAAAGGATACTTGTTTTTCATAGTCACCTTTTTCAGTTGTTTGAAATCAATGCACAACCTCAAAATCCCATCCTTCTTCTTCACAAATAGCATTAGGGCACCTCAATATTACACACTTGGGCATATATAACCCTTCTTCAAAATTTATTCAAGTTGTAGTTGCAATTCCTTCATCTCTAGTGTACACATATTATAAGGAGTCTTGGAAACTGCAACTACTCTAGGAATCATATTAATAGAGAAATCAGTATCTCTCTTTGGTCTAAATTTTGGTATCCGTCCAAAAACATCTTCAAAATATGTTAGGACCTTATAGTCTTCAAGTATTGGCACTTTATCTTTAGGTGCCTCTTCCATATGTGCTGCAAATATTTGGCATCCTTTCCCGAAGATTATCTTCAACTGCAAGGTTGAAATTTCTATGATATATACTAACTTTGGTGTTGTATTCCTTGACATGTTTCCTAGCTAGGGAATCAATGCCAAGGACATGTTTCAAATAATAGAAGGTTTAATACTAGTTTTGACTTATATTTTGATGATATTTTTAATTACTAATAGTCAAACCATAAAGGGAAAAGATCCTAGTGCTTTGGTAAAAAATTGGATTTATCAGAAGAAGAAATTGAGAAAAAAAATAAAAATTGTTGTATTAACATATCAATTTGACCCCTGATAGCAGAAAATACAGATTAAGTATAGATGATCTTTTATCTGTTCATGAGAAATCATATTTCATGCCATAAACAAATTTAAATGTCAAAGATACAGGTCATTATTTAAATTTACAGTCAAAACAATGAAATCTGCAACTTGATCAATGCTTAGGGAATGCAAGTAGTGGTCATACTAAATTTTATTAGAATTTAATCCCATATATAAAAGAAATTAAATAGAAGGCATATCGTAGGGAGGAGCACATATTCCAAAGTACCAAAATCCAAAATCCTTTATTGTTTGCAAAAATGATTTTTCTAAAAACGTTTACATGATAATTCAAAAATCCAGTCCTGATTACATTGGGTTTTCTCTCCATTCAAGAAGGATATTCAACCAAAATTAGTTGGTATGACTATATTTTAGCGTATGATTTACAACAAAAAACCTAATTTTCTAAAACTAGAACAATTATATTCGAAAATAGGAAGATTCCCTAGATATCAGAAACCAGTATATTGGATGCATTTTGATGGTGAATCAAGATTGGGTTTCACAATTCTTGAGCATATTTTCTCTAACAACCCATCTAATTATCAATCAACAAGTCCAATATTCACCTAAAAAATCAAATATTCTAGAGTAACTAGTATAATATTCATTTTCGCATTTTGGCTGAGTGGATTTGAAATGTCTTGAGCCAAAATATGATAAAACATATGTTAGACATGTGTCATGGGATGAATTTTGTTTAATATGGCTTTGCGTCTGCACCCATTCATTCTATATCGTGAAATTTGAAATGAGAAATAGATTATAGCCATCGATTTGGGATTGTCTTTTTTTTTTTTTTTTT
>ML793021.1:126923-152865 GCA_009831015.1 Picea engelmannii
GGGGGAGCCTGCTATATTATATTATAAAAAAAAACTGTAACAAGATATACAGAGTCAAGAGTCCGAGTCACCAAAAATGCTGCCGGAAACCGGAAACCAGCATAGGTGCATAGCAAAAAAAAAAACAGTTGTAAGCTAGTAGCATCTGTCCGGCCCGGAGGAAACCAGGACAGATGCCTAGAGTATAAAAGAGCATAAAAACTAGAAATCCAGAGAATCATAAAAACCTATGTATCAGTCTTCCACGTGGACCCAGTTGGGATGGAAAAAGGCTACGCGAAGAGGGGGCACTTTCGCCGAGCTGGAGCACTAGAGTAAGCATCGAGAAGCATGTCCAGGCATTGGCCCATGAGGAGAGCACGATGATCCAGGTCAGACATGTGGCCTTGGAGCTCGAACACCAGGGATAGGTGCTCCTCACGGAGGAGGAAGCCTTGCAGATCACCACCCTCGTCGTCGAGCATCCTTCTCTTTCCACCATCCTTCGCTTCCTTTCCCATCAGGCAAATTTTATCCACATCCAACGCCGCTTCAAGGTCCTTCCAGGGAACCTCTTCCACAATGCAACCAGGAAAATCGGCATCCAGGCCCAAATTGGGTTTGCTTTCCTCTCTGCCAGAACTCAATGTGTCACAGGGTGCCTCCATAGTCGTGAGGTCCTCCAAATTTGGGTCTTCCTCTACAATACAAGCCGGGTACAATTCCTATGTACCGTCCTCCATCTTAACGGTGTCTGCACTGCTGCGGCCAACTCCCTTTTCGGCAATGGTGGAGAGCAGAGCCTTTTTCTTTGCCCGAGCCTTCTTTCTGAGCAGTGAAGTAGCCATGGACAGAGCATGTTCAAAATGCTCTTTACGCCGCCTCTGCGCCTTGTGGGCCTTCCAAGCAAAGCCATGGTGAGGCATACCTCTTTTCCTAGTCATATTATCCTGGGGGTGAGTGAGATTGTAGAGCGCTCGCCGAGAAAAGCATGAAGGCCAGAACACGGACCGAAGCCAATTTAGAGCACAAGCAGGATGGTGAACCAATTCAGAGCCAATGCTCCACGAAAGTATGGTGAACCGGGGCACAAGGAGTGCGGAACTACACTAGAGCTTCCAGACGAGGAGCAGAGCCGAGGCCGGAGCAAAGGAGAGAAAATAACCAAACTCCGAGAACCCATAACCGCCTTTAACCTCAAACCTGCTGAGTACACCGAGCTCGTAAATGGTCGCTCGAGGGAGGAGTCCTCCCATCGCTGCTATGCTGTTATGGCCGTCCTGCATCGTTAATGTGGGTGCAAGGGTGGCGGCCATCAGCATTAAATCCCAGGCTTAGTGCTAAGCCTGTTTTCACCCCCTCGCTGCGTGTCACCCCATACAGGGGATTTGGGATCATCTTAAATCTGACCTGCAAACAATATAAAAAATTAATAACAAAATTTAATAATTTAATTATAAATTAAATATATATATATATATATATATATATATATATATATATATATATATATATATATATATATATATATATATATATATATATATATATAAANTATATATATATATATATATATATATATATATATAACTATATTAATATAAAATTAACTATAATTATATTAATATATAACTATATTAATATATAATATAATATATTGCAGTTTATTTACAATTTTTATTATATACACTTTTAAATAATTAACTAAAATAAAAATAACAGAACTAATCTTACTTCCATTTAACTAGGATAGAGTAAAAATTAAACAAACATATTCATTTTAGACTAAGAAGAAAAATTTAAGAAACAACTAATATAAGTTAAAAGCAAATTTTGAATTTCATTTAGAAATTTTGGCCTATGTAACAACACTTGGAATACCTTGAATTGTTCTCAAGTTCCTTTGTTTGTACAAGAAAGTAAATTCCTTGTTATAATAATTAATGATGGCATGATTCTTGTCCAAGCAATCCATACCAATTAGGAAATCATATGATCCCAAAGGTATGATGTTCAATTTTTCCTTTTTCCTTATTCCATTGATGTTCATTAGTTATTCCTTAACTGTCTCATTAATTATTGTCTTAGCTCTTGTAGCTAACTGAACCAACCAATATTTCCCAAGTTTTCTTCTTGGAAAATGAAATACTTCCAAAAACTTAGGATATATATAACTATGACTATCTCTTGAATCAATCAAAATAATAAGAGGTTGTTCATTGATCTTACCTTCCACATCAGTCATGTGAGATTGAAATTCATCTTTCCTGTAGTCCATGGATGCATAGATCCTTGCCATGCTTTTGACCATGTACTGAACTATATCATCATGTGTTTTTCATTGTGAACAATCCTCATGTTTTCATCTCTATGAGGGAAATATTTTTACATGTGATCTCCCTCACAACCCCAAAATTTAATAGGATACTTCCTTGGGCTTTTCCCCAAATTTTCTGAAATTTTGGGTTCATTATGAGTTGGCTTACTCTGAGAATTATTATTGAAGAACGATGGCTTCATCCCCTTCTTACTATTCTTTGTTTTACCTTTTTTTTTTTTATTCCCAATCCTTTTGGAATTTTTTTATTACTCTATGTTGATCATAGAGTCACTTGGATATCCTTATTGCTTCATCCAATGTCTTGGGATCATCATAGTCTATGTTATCACTGAAAAATGAAGGTATCCCACTCATGAATATTTGAATATTGACTTGTTCATCCTTGATGAAATCAACATACTTCAATATCTCTAAGAATATCCTCTCATACTCATCAATGGTCATACTCCCAAGATTGAGTGAAAATAAGTATTTCATATACCTATCATAATAACACTTGTTCAAGTATTTCTTTTGAAAATCCTTTCTGAACTGCATCTAGGTGAGTTTATTCTCATCAATGTGTTTTACTTGCACAAACATTTTCCACCACGTTCATTCTTTTCCCTTTAGTTGATACATTGCAATTCTTATTTCTTCCCTTGAGGATTAATTACGCAACCTAAAATATTTCCTCATCCCTAACAACCAAGTCTCTGCATCCCCATCTTTCTTGTGCTCATCATCAAAGGTATCAGGCTTGATGTTGTTCATTTATCCTTGTATTTCATATACCCTAGACCCCCTCTTATGATTTTTCATAGGGGATAAGCTTGGAATATTGTGTGTTGTTCTCACTAAATTCCTTGGTGAGTGATGAGGGTGTCTACCAACACTTGTATATTTTCCTCGTCTAGCATGATATCTATGATTCCTTCACTTTCTTGATTTTGTGTCTTTGTCCATTTTCTTCTCTATTATGTCCAATATCTAAAAAAACTTGATGTTGAAGCCATCTTGTTGCTCATTATCTTTCATAATATTCTTGTAACACCCTGTTTCCCCCAGCTTGTAGATATAACTGGACTGGCCAAGAACTATGGAAAACTCATAAATGTGAATATGTGATGTAAATGGACCTTGAGGAAGAGGTCAATGAATGTGAATAACATTTTGAATTATTACAGGACTGCAGAGAGGGGATGTGTAGAAAAGAGACCACGATGGTGGTGCAGGGCACCTGAAAAGGTGGCGTTAACTTCCACCAAGAATTAACACCGTATTTGGACTCCACTAGCCCGGAGAACCAAAAGCGGCTCGCTGACCCCGAATTTAATGCCTTGCCGGCTGGCAGGTTGATGGTTTAATGAGGGATGGGGAGGTGAACCGCCTATCCGTAGAGCCGTCAAGCCTGATCAGCGTAAGGGTAATTGCGCCACATGCAACCTCGCAAGAGAATAAGGCGTGGGTAAGAAGCGATTACGAGGGGGAAGATGCGAGGGGAACTTTGGAATTACGCAGAGTGGGTGATAGCAGAGAGGAAGGATTTCAACCTTCGCTCCTGGTCACTGGTATATAGAGAGACGTATTCTCAGAGCATCGTGGTATGAGCTCGAGGGTGGCTAGTGGTAAATCCGCTGGGAGTCGCTACGCCTACGGTTGGGTGGAAATGAACACCCCTCTCAGCAGTTGCACCCACTTCTGGTGTTATTTCTGATAAGTGTTTTACATATTGCATCTTGAAATTCATATACTGATACGTAAGCTCATAGAACTATGAAATTATGAACGATTATAGTATAAGGATGTCTGTGTAGTTTTTTGATAAGAAATAATGGATATATGCTTATGACAGAAAGACCACGCATGGCTTATGTTGATAAATGAATTTAATTATGCATGAGTTGAACCAAGTCAGACTTCCAGTCCATCCTCGAGAATTTGTTTCCCCTTGTCTGTCTCCCGGGATGCCCCGGTATAGATCTCTTCACAAAGATTCCCTCCTTGGAAAGGTTTACCAAGAACCTGGAAAAAGGACTTGAAGGTGCAAGTCTTAATAATCCTGTATGAGGAGGAATGACCCTCTTACGATTTTGAAGTAGCAGTGAAAGGATAAGTAACGAATCGATGGATGAGATCCTGTCGGAAGACCCATGGTCATTCACGACCGTCAGATTGACGAAAGTAACAAGGGCGTTATATACCTTGCCCTTTTTCTCTCTATCTTCGTAAATAGCGATGAAATCAAGATCATAGAGCCCCCCCCCTAAGGTCCATGAGAACATTTGGACCATTGATATGTCCAAATCCATGAAGTAGTGGAAGAATGCGTGAGGTGGGACAGATCTGAGATGTCAGATCTTGAGTAGATACCTATCAGCCATCAGATCTAACAGAAGTTGCACGAGGGTTAAGCTCGTGAATAGGAGGAAATATCCCGAAAGGAGGATTGGGTCATCGACGTTTCACATATCGGGAAATCGGAAGTCTCGATGACATGAGATCGGGAATTTCCATGGGAAATTACCTGGAAGCAATCTGGGTCGTCTATCTGAGAGAGGATGCATGTCACGCGATCGTCCATTCCGTAGATCTGAGCACTAGACATCGGGATATCGACATTCGGGAAATTGGAGTTCTTGAGGTCGTGAAGGTCGGCACATCAAAAGTCTCGAAAATGTGAGGAGCAATCTGAACTGTCCATTTACTTGGGACGCGTGTCATAGATCTGAAGGGAGTCGGAGTCCGGCATTTCGTGAGTCCTAGGGACAAGCCATCCAGGACATTAGAAGTCATGAAATACCGAGAGTTAACCAGGATTGTCCATCAAAGGAGGACGCACGGCAGCAATGAGGGCCATCGAGAAAGTCTCGATAGGAAGTCATCTATCAGCATATGGGTCATCGGGATATCGGGAATCCTGGTGATGAGAGGTTTGGGCATTTCAGAATCGCGAAGTCTGAAACCCCAACAAGGAGAAGGGTGCCATCGTGGGGCCAGCTGTCAGCCTATAGGAGAATCGAGATTCGAGGGATCGACAATCCTGTGGGCAAATGTTTTTCAGCATTAGAAACCCCGAAGCCCCGATAGGTGGTAGGATGGTGGTCATATAGAGGGAGGTCGACCCAAAATATCTGGCCAGGGGACTAGCGGAAACTAACGTCCTATCGGGATATCGGGGATTCCGAGGACAAAATGTTTATGCATTTCGACATTGCGATGTTCGAAACCCCGATGGGAGACAAGGCTGTGGTCTTGTGAAAAAGTGGTCATGTGGGCCAGAGGTCTAGCCCGGAAGAGCTAACGGAAGTTGGAGCATGTCGGGATTTGAAGGATCGGGAATCCCATGGGCCAATGTATTGCGGCATTTAAAATCTCGAAACCCCGACGAGAAGTAAGACTGTGGTCATGGGGATAATGGTCGTATGGGCCAGGAGCCTAACCATGAGAGCTAGTGCATAAAGAGCACATCGGGATTCAAGGGATCGCAAATCCTGAGGACGAGTGTATTTCGACATTGAAAAGTCTGAAAACCTGATGAGGAGGTATGAATGTGGTCATACACGGGGAAGGTCATGTGGACCACGAGCATAGCCAGGAGGGCTAACGTGTAAAGGGCGCGTATCGGTAAAATTGCTCATCGGAGATCAGGAATTCGAGAGGACAGGTACTTTTGTCGCCAGGGATCCCGAAACTCCGAAACCCGAAGCTATCATCGAGGGAATGTCACAAGCGCGTGAATAAGAGGCCGTGACAGGGAAATAAAGACATGTAGATCGAGAGTGGCCTTTCGCTGCTGCGATCTTCGGGTATTCTCATTGTTGAGAAATCAACGAAAAAGTTTCATTGTAGGTGGTGGGTGTGTTACAAAGTGGTATCAGAGCATGGTTACAACACTCGGCCTGATTGGGATCATAAATGAGTTGTGAAGCACTCCTACGAGGAGTAACCCCCCTAACTTGACTGTCTTGTCCAGGATTAAAAACTTGAAAAAAAAATAAAAAATAAGAACCCGACTGTGTATGCATATGAAAGAGTTATAAATCATGCGCAAATTATAAAAATGTATTTAACTCTTGACTAATATCCAACGTTTTTCTTTCCACTCAAGCGGACGATCAACCGCGAGAATCTACAGACGCAGAGTATGGTTACTCACCAAGAGGTGGGAGAAGGCTCCCACAACAGAGACGAAGAGTCTGAGGAAAGAAGAGAAATAGGAACCCCTCCAGACCTAGTCGAGACCGTGAGGAGTCTCATGGTTGAATTGCAAAGATGCAAGGCCGACAATGAAAGGATGATGAAAGAACAAGAAAAGAAAACCGAAATTAATGCAGTTTTACTGCAGAGCTTATCCGACCTACAACAACAAATGCAACATGAACCTGAGATGTAGAATCATAGTCGTATCAGTTGCAATACTGAGAGAAGCACGTCAAGAAAGGTCCACCCTAGAGGTAAAGGACCAGTGTCAGACGATTCCACTGAGAAGGAAGCTGGTGATTCAGAAGGCTCTTCCAGCAGCAGGACCAATTCCTATTCTCAAAGAAAAAAAAGAAGCAAAAGACTTCCAAGAGTCATAAATTTGAGGAATTCAAAACGGCCAAACCTCCCTCCTTCGACGGTGAGATAAAGAAGGGAGAGGAAGCTGAGGCCTGGATACTTAGACTGAAGAAATATTTTAGAGTCCATGATTTTTCAGAGAATTTGAAGGCCCGAGTGGCCACTTTCAATCTGAATGGAAAGGCTTCCATCTGGTGGGAAGACCTTAAGAATATGAAAGGGGTCCGCGAGGAGGACCTGTCTTGGAAATGGTTTGAGAAGTACTTCCGGAAGAAGTATTTTTCGGAAAGATATTTCGACAAGAAGGCTAAAGATTTTTACGTACTCAAACTGGGACAACTTACTATGGAGGAATATATCAACAAATTCCTCGACTTATTGAGATATGTACCCTACATCAAAGCAGAGAAGGCGAAGGCGCAACGCTTCATCAGTGGGATACCCAAGGAATACTGGAACCGAATTGAATTTGACGAGCCAAAGACCTTAGAAGACACTATAAGAAAGGAAACATATTGTCATGAACAATATGGACATCGGGTAGAGTCTCGTGGAGACTGGAAACAAAAGAGTGGTTCGAGGTTTCAGAAAAAGGGGAGAAAATCCTCAGGATTTAAAAACTACAAAAAGAACCCCAGAATGAACTTCCCAACCTGGAGTGTACTCCAGCAGAACTTTACCTCGGTGGATGGAAATAAAACTTCTGGACCTATGCCAGTAAAGACTAATAACCCAAAGAAAGAACCTCTGAAATGCTGGGGTTGCAGAGAAGAGCATCTCCTAAGAGACTGTCCACACCGACAATAGAACAGTCAGAAAATTTATAGCATGCAGGAAGCTCCATAGTCAATGATGTGGCAAGGAGTGTGCCGCAGATTTATGCAGCTTTGGATAATAACCAAGATGACCACCAAGCTTCAGTGGTGGAAATAGAAGGTATGATTTCCAACCATCTGGTGTCTGTTTTGATTGACCCTGGTTCAAATTTGAGTTATATAGCCCCTAGAGTTGTTGATAAGTGTAAAATACAACCACATAAGAAAACTAAACCATGGTTGGTATAGTTAGCCACTGGCACCAAAATAAAGGTAGTAGAGGTCATACCAGCCTACCAATTAATGTTGGGTGAATTCCCCACCCAAGAAACCCTTAATGTATTACCCCTGGGATCATACGACCTGCTGATTGGTATGGACTGGCTGGCCGCCCATAAAGCCAAATTGGACTGTTACCATAAAACCTTAGAATGTGTGAGTAAATAAGGAAAAAGGATAACCCTCCAAGGGATCTGAAAACCAGTCTCGGTGAGACAAATATCATCCCTGCAAATGAGAAAGCATTTCCAAAAGGGATGTCCCATATATGCAATACAGGTGTTGAAAACCATCGAAGGCGCTAAACCAAACCCAGATGATCACCCTATCCCGAGATAATACAGAGATGTGTTTCCGGAAGAGGTACCGGGTCTACCTCCGAGAAGAGACATTGACTTCTCGATAGAACTTGCACCAGGAGCAGTGCCAGTGTCTAGAACACCCTACCGGATGAGAACACCTGAGTTAGTTGAACTCAAATTGCAATTGAAAGAAATTATGGATAAGGGTTATATTCGACCCAGCGTGTCCCCATGGGGAGCACCGGTCCTGTTTTTGAAAAAGAAGGATGGCACCCTTAGACTGTGCATAGATTACAAACAACTTAATAAAGTAACCATAAAGAACAAATACCCGTTGCCCAGGATCGATGATATATTCGATCAATTGGGGGGTGCGTCTATTTTCTCAAAGATTGACTTGAGGTTAGGATACCATCAGGTCCGAATTAAGGGTGAAGACATCCATAAAACTGCTTTCCGGACATGGTATGGTCATTATGAGTTTTTGGTAGTGCCATTTGGGTTAACCAATGCCCCTGCCACTTTCATGTGCTTAATGAACAATGTACTCAGTAAATTTCTAGATAAATTTGTATTAGTTTTTATTGATGACATTTTAATCTACTCGAAGAATAGAGAAGAACATGAAGAACATCTTAGACTTGTGTTGCAAGTGCTAAGAGAGCATCAAATCTATGCCAAATTCAGTAGATGTGACTTCTTTCAGAAGCAAATACACTACTTAGGACATGTTCTGTTTGAGGAAGGGGTAGCAGTAGATCCTGACAAGATCAGGTCTATCATGGAATGGCCTACCCCAAAGGATGTCTCAGACATCAGATCCTTTATGGGATTGGTGGGATACTATAGGAGATTTATAAAAGATTTCTCCAAGATTGGTTGTCCAATCACTACCCTCCAGAAGAAGGGGACAAAATTCCTATGGACACAACAATGTGAAGAAAGATTTCAAACCTTGAAACATCTACTAACCCATGCACCTGTGTTGAAAATCGCTGACCCAGAAGCTGACTTCCTTATGTGCATGGATGCCTATAAGGAAGGGCTTGGAGGAGTCCTTAAGCAGGAAGGAAAGGTGATCTGCTATGAATCCCGAAAATTGAATGAACATGAGGTCAACTATGTGACTCATGATCTAGAACTGGCTGCCATAGTGCATGCCTTAAAAATGTGGAGGCATTACCTCTTGGGAAGAAAAGTTTTGCTTATGACAGATCACTGTGGATTACGGTATTTGTTTGACCAACCAAAACTCAATGCTAGACAAGCTAGATGGATGGCCCTCCTTAGCGAATTTGATTTTGAAATCAAACACATTAAAGGGAAGGAAAATAGGGTGGCCGATGCCCTCACCAGAAGCATGAAAATGATTCACCTGGAAGTGGTGAGTACCTGCGAGACATATGTCAACAACAAAGTTAGAAATGCACAAGAAACAGATCCCTTCGTTCAAACTGTGACCCTGTACCTACAGCAAGAACCCTCTCAAGGAAAATATGAAGGCTACCAGATAAATGAAGGAGGTCTACTCACCTACAGAGATATAATGTACATTCCAAATCATGACGACTTGAAGAGGTTCATCATGGATGAACTACATAAAATACCCTACACTGGTCACCCAGGATACCAGAACATGATCACTACCACCCAGAAACAATTTTATTGCCCTGGATTGAAGAAGGAAATAGACAAATATTTGGCCCAATGCATAGAGTGCCAACAGGTTAAAGCAGAACATCGACACCCAGCCGAACTACTACACCCTTTACCCATCCCAGAATGGAAATGGGAAACCGTCTCCATGGATTTTATCACTGGATTGCCAACTTCAACCAAACAGAATGACGCCATTATGGTAGTGGTGGATAATCTGAGCAAGTCTACTCATTTCATCACCGTCAAATCAACTTGCAAGGAAATAGATATCTCCTAGGTATTCATGAAAGAGGTGTTCCGATTGCATGACATGCCGAGGGAGATAATATCTGACGGAGACACAAAATTCACTTTCAATTTTTGGATGTCACTGATGGAAGGATTAGAGACTAAATTGCTATTTATCACCACCTATCACCCTCAAACCAATGAACAGACAGAAAGATTAAATCAAATATTATAAGATATGTTAAGGATGCATGTAATGCATCAACCCAGGAAATGGGAAGACTACCTGCCATTGGTAGAATTCACCTACAACAACGACTACCAAGCATCCTTAAAGATGAGTCCCTTCGAGGTCCTCGATGGTAGGCTCTGTAATACTCCAGTCAGCTGGAGTAACCCTATAAACAGGATTTCTATTGGACCCGATATGTTGAAGGAAATGGAACAACAAGTGACTCAGATAAAACAAAATATGAAGGTCGCTCAAAACCAAAAGAAAAGTTATGTTGATCAAAAGAGAACTCCAAGAGAGTTCAAAACGGGAGACCATGTATATCTCAGAATTAAGCCCAGAAGGAGCTCCCTGAAAATGGGAGCTTGTGCCAAATTGGCACCCCGATATTGTGGACCCTTTGAGGTTCTAGATAGACTGGGATCTGTAGCCTATTGGCTAGCACTTCCTCCCACAATAAAAGCACATAATGTTTTCCATGTTTCATTATTGAAGAAATATGTACATGATGCTAATCATATAATTGACTAGTCTGTGATCCAGGTGGAACCGGAGGGAGAATTTCTACTAGAACCCCAATGCATATTCGACAGAAAGGAAACCCTGCTTCGAAACCGAACCATTGCACAGGTCAAGGTGCAGTGGAAGCATTTTGGCCCAGATGAGGCTACATGGGAAATGGAGTATGCCATGAGATAGACATATCCGATTTTGTTTACTTATATACATACCATTCATGTTAGTAGATAAGAACATCGAGGATGATGTTCCTTTTAAGGGGGAGGGAATTGTAACACCCTGTTTCCCCTAGCTTGTAAATATAACTGGACTGGACAAGAACTATGGCAAACTCATAAATGTGAATATGTGATGTAAATGGACCTTGAGGAAGAGGTCAATGAATGTGAATTACATTTTGAATTATTGCAGGACTGCTGAGAGGGGATGTGTAGAAAAGAGACCATGATGGCGGTGGAGGGAACCTGAAAAGGTGGCGTTAAGTTTATTTGGACTCCACTAGCCCGGAGAACCAAAAGCGGCTCCCTGGCCCCGAATTTAATGCCTTGCAGGCTGGCAGGTTGATGGCTTAATGAGGAATGGCGAGGTGAACCGCCTATCCGTAGAGCCGTCAGGCTTGATCAGCGCAAGGGTAATCGCACCACATGCAACCTCGCAAGATGATAAGGAGTGGGAAAGAAGCGATTACGGGGGGGCAGACGTGAGGGGAACTATGGAATTACGCAGAGTGGGTGATAGCAGAGAGGAAGGATTGCTACCTTCGCTCCTGGTCACTGGCAGACAGAGAGACACAGTCTTAGAGCATCGTGGTCTCATCTCAGGGGTGGCTAGTGGTAAATCCATTGGGAGTCGCTACGCCTACGGTTGGGTGGAAACGAGCACCCCTCTTAGCATTTGCACCCACTTCTGGTGTTAAATCTGATAAGTGTTTTACATATTGCATATTGAAATTCATATACTGATACATATGCTCATAGAACTGTGAAATTATGAACGATTATAGTATAAGGATGTCTGTGCAGTGTTTTGATAAGAAATAATGAATATATTCTTATGACAGAAATATCACGCATGGATTATGTTGATAATTGAATTTAATTATGCATGCGTTGAACCAAGTCAGACTTCTAGTCCATCCTCAAGAATTTGTTTGCCCTTGTCTGTCTCCCGGGATTCCCTCGTATAGATCTCTTCACAGAGATTCCCTCCTTGGAAAGGTTTACCAAGAACTTGGAAAAAGGACTTGAAGGTGCAAATCTTAATAATCATGTACGAGGAGGAATGACCCTCTTAAGATTTCGAAGTAGCAGCGCAAGGATAAGTAACTAATCGATGGATGAGATCCTGTCGGAAGAGCCATGGTCATTCATGACCGTCAAATTGAGGAAAGTAACAAGGGCATTACAGACCTTGCCCCTTTTTCTCTCTATCTTCATAAATAGCGATGAAATCGGGATAGTAGACCCCCTGCCCCTAAGGCTCATGAGAACATTTCGACCATTGATCTGTCCACATCCACGAAGTAGTGGAAGAATGCGCGAGGTGGGACAAATCTGAGCCATCATATCTTGAGCAGATACCCGTCAGCTATCGGATCTGACAGAAGTTGCGCGAGGGTTAAGATCATGAATAGTAGGAAAAATCACGAAAGGAGGATTGGCTCCTCGGGGTTTCACATATCGGGAAACTGAAAGTCTCGATGACATGAGATCGAGAATTTCCATGGGAAATTACCCGGAAGCAATCTGGGTCATCTATCTGAGAGAGGACGCATGACACGCGATCATCCATTCCAGAGATCTGAGCACTAGACATTGAGACGTCGGCATTCGGGAAATCGGAGTTCCTGAGTTCGTGAAGGTCGGCACATCAGAAGTCTCGAAAACGTGAGGAGCAATATGAACTGTCCATTCAATTGGGACGCGTGTCAGATATCTGAAGGGATTCGGAGTCTGACATTTCGTGAGTTCTAGGGACGAGGTGTCCAGGACATCAGAAGTCGTGAAATCCTAAGAGTTAACCAGGACCGTCCATCAAAGGAGGATGCGTGGCAGCAATCGGAGACATCGGGAAAGTCCTGACAGGAAGTCATCTATCGGCATATGGGTCATCGAGATATCGGGAATCCTGGTGAAGAGAGGTTTGGGCATTTTGGAATCGCGAAGTCTGAAACCTCGACAAGGAGAAGGGTGCCATCATGGGGCCAGCTGTCATCCTATCAGAGAATCGGGATTTGAGGGATCGACAATCCCGTGGGCAAATGTTTTTCAGCATTAGAAACCTCGAAGCCCCGATAGGTGGTAAGACGAAGTTCATATAGAGGGAGGTCGTATGGACCCAAAAGGTCTGGCCAGGGGACTAGCGGAAACTAACTTCCTATTGGGATATCGGGGATTTCGAGGAAAAAATGTTTATTCATTTCGACATTGCGATGTTTGAAACCCTGATGGGAGACAAGGATGCGGTCTTGTGAAAAAGTGGTCACGTGGGCCAGAGGTCTAGCCCAGAAGAGCTAACGGAAGTTGGAGCGTGTTGGGATTTGAAGGATCGAGAATCCCGTGGGCCAATGTATTGCGGCACTTAAAATCTCGAAACCCCAACGAGAATTAAGACTGTGGTCACGGGGATAATGGTCGTATGGGCCAGGAGCCTAGCCAGGAGAGCTAGTGCATAAAGAGCACGTCGGGATTCGAGGGATCGCGAATCGTAAGGATGAGTGTATTTCGACATTGAAAAGTCCGAAAACTCGATGAGGAGGTATGGCTGCGGTCATATAGGGGGAAGGTCATGTGGACCACGAGCATAGTCAGGAGGGCTAACGCGTAAAGGGCGCGTATCGGTAAAATTGCTCATTGAAGATCGGGAAATCAAGAGGACAATAAATTTTGTCATCAGGGATCCCGAAACTCTGAAACCCGAATCTATCATCGAGAGAATGTCACAGGCACGTGAAGAAGAGGTCGTGACAGGGAAATAAAGACCTGTAGATCGGGAGTGGCCTTTCGCTGCTGCGAGCTTCGGGGATTCTCATTGTTGAGAAATCAATGAAAAAGTTTCATTGTAGGTAGTGGGTGTGTTACAATTCTCATGACCAGATTTATAGATTTGAACATCTCTTTACAAAATATTTATAGTCTCCACCAAATTCAGACATTTCTCCTTACCTTCTCCATTCCCATTTGATTTTGTGCCAACGTTACACATGATGAAATACAACCCCTTGACCTCATATTCATGGTTGTAAGTTCCATCTAGTGGGACACACCCCTGTGCACCAAAATTTAAAGTGCATTACCAACCTCTTGACCAAGTAGTGCCAAAATTTAGTGTGTTCACCTGTGCACCAATATTTTTTGCACGTGATCTCTAATTAGCGCACACAAAAAAGATTTCTGCACTTAGCTAATTTTTTTCATATTTTCAACTCAACCATCATGGAAATTTTTGACTTTCCAACTTCATGTTCATCTCTAGACCATATACTTCTGTAACGACCCTCCTCATTATGACAACAACTCTGAAAATAGGTGCAATTTTTTTTTTGTGTGTGATTAAAGTGTGTGCACACGTGTAGAAGTAACAAACACCCTTGAATCTACGTCACCACCCGAACCAACAAGACGCAACCATGATGTTCAACACAAGAAGGCTGAAGGCACACAATGTGTAACTGCAACCATAAATGACCATAGGCGTAAGGTGCACAACACAATCATTAAGACAAGCTGGGGTTGCACCGCCAGAACACAGAGGGAAGAATCCATGGTGTTAGGGTTACTATTTCTGCACAGGAAAGCAGGGCGTTTAGTCTTATGTCTTCTCGAAAGAAGATTAGATAGTCTTATGTCCGACTACTCAGGCAAAAACTAGTAATCCCCTCAGGCGTGTCGCAAGAGTGGAAACCCTTCCTTTAAAGGGCCCAAGACTCTTGATACGGCACTGGATTCTTGATGCAGAGGAACACACAGACATATATACTAAGGCTACTGAATGTGTCTACATCCCGCCCGGCAATACTGACCCAACAATAAGATGATCGCGACCTTGTGCCACATAACTTGTATGGACAAGCATCCTCCAGGAAGGTGCAAGTAAAAAGGACCCCGACATTGACCCACCATGAATAAGACTCACTGAAAATCACATACCAAAAGCTCCCTTTAAAAATTTATTATTCGACGACTTATCCAACCTTAAATAATGTCCAATTAGTTAACTGCAAGGTCCCGGGTCACTGAATCATAGTGAAACTACCATCATGTCTCCATAATGTAACCAGGTCAACTAAACTATTATTAACAGTAACTTTTCCAGTAGCCATTTCAATAATTTCACAACATCCTTTCATCTAACATTATCCTAGCATTGCCGTTGAAACATGCATTTCATGCTTCACCACCAACTACTAGCAAGCACATAATTAACCTTGCAGCTAACCAAAATTGCAATAACATCTAAATGACCATATAATAACCATTAGTTAAATAACATTGTAGTTACGATTTAGTGCCCTGCAAACTTAGCAATAAGGACCACTTCACCCCCATCTAAATAGCAATTTAATGATTAACATTCCAATAACAAGGCGCGAGTAACCAAAACATTACATTCATGCTACACCCCCAATTCATTAGTAGCTAATAAAATCTTGGCAATTTCAAGCAATTAACCCAAACCAATTAAATAACAATATGAACAACAATTAACAATTACCATTTCCTTTAAGCAATAATAACATTACATTACCTAAATTTGCCATAAGGTAACCAAACATTGCAGTCATATTTCACCCCAATTCAGTGGTAATTGATAAAATCTTGGCAATTTCATAATAATGTCATATATGTAATTGAACTCTTTAAAACCCTTTTAAAATATATTGATAATCAAATTGGGGCATATTATATATATCCACCATAATACAAAATATAATTGAATTGGAATACACTGCTCCTAACATTACAATTTATCATACAACGGTTTAGAATGTAGAGGTATTAAATAAGTACTTAAAATTCCATATAGACTGCATGTTTGTTTATTATAATGAAATAAAAACACTTGTTAATGTAATTTCAATTTAACATACTATTGTTTAGAATGTAGAGATGTTAAATAAGTAACACAAAATCCATATAGATTACATGCACGTTTGAATATATTAAGGCGATTTTTCAAATTTTGTTATACTAATACACTATGAAATAAATAAGACCCAACTAAAGGTATGACAGAAGAAACACCACTAAATAAATTTATTTTGACTAAATATAAGATTTATTAATGCATTATCATTTGCGAGGATAAGAAATAATTAACAAAAAAATATGTTCTAATGTACGGCTGCCGAATTAACTGTTTATTTCGGTAATCCCAAACTGGGCACGCTGGCTGGATTTTTACAGCTGTAGCTACACCAAATCGTGAGAAGAAGGCAACCCCTCTAAGGCAAGAAGGCGTTGATCATAATGACTACAACAGTAACGAGGCGTATTCCGCTCTCGGCCCATTACCCCACTGATTAATTCGGCCAACAAAAATTGGAAGGCGTGCATGCGTTGTCATTAAACTAGAATACATATTTTGTCAAGCCATAATTATATGATAATTGAATTTAATTTAGTGCAATTGCTAAATGGGGTTTGTTTACCTGGGAGGTTATACAGTTGTCCATAAGTCACGGTCGAACCTAGTATGTGTTAGAGGATTCTGGAACCGTAACTACGGTAAATTTAATTTAATTGCAAACCTTACATATAACCTTAACTCCAAACCATGAAGGGAAACCCTAACTGTAACCATTGTTTTCTTTTTTTTTTCGTACATTCCTGAACCGGGGTAAAATTTCAATGGTAAACTATGGCGTTGATATGAACGTTGTGGTAACTAAAGTTGAACGGTCAACTCAATACTACCTGGTAAATTATAAAGGAGTGGTAATTTAAATGGAGCGCACACCTCATTTATTCCTGAACCCTGTTGTAAATTGAAGGCAGATCTCAACTAATCAATAGGTGCCCCCAATTTGAAACCTGCGGGTCGAGCTTGTGATATATATATATATATATATATATATATATATATATTTTTAAAACGAATGACTGTATCAACATAAAAGAGTGCACCGACGTGTAATATATTGTTAAGATAATAGTGTATTATGTGGTTTCACCAGATAATTCATTGTATTATTATGCTAACGATACATTGTTTTTAATTCAATCCAGTGCTGGAAACGCCAACAAGGAGAAGGTACGCAGTGTAGCTGCACCAGAAGGAGTCGGTGAAGCCAGGCAAAGGGAGTCTCGGTCCGAAACGTATTTCGGAGTGCGCCCTCATGGCTAGAATGAAATCTCGCCTAACTAGGCCAACGAAATGCTAGAAACGAGTGCCCATACCCCAAACGAATGCCCAGTCATTTGTAAATGAAAGCCATACGAAAATGACCAATCAAGATAACCAAACGCAAAGGAGATAAAACGCCCATAGAGAAAATAAAAACGCCCAATGCAAAAGGAGAAAACCCACTGCAAATCACGCCCACTGGATATATAAAGATGCCCAAGGTAAAAGGAAAAACCATTGAACGGAACAACTCACTGTATATAAATGAAACTGTATATACAAAAAAAAGGGTGTACGCCCAGCATATAAAAGAGAAACCCATTTGGAAAACTGCCACGGATATATAAAAATATGCTCCCAGCCAAGAGAGATTCCATAACAATTATGAATAAGCAAATTTACTCCGTCTCGAACCGTAGATAAAATTTCACTCCATCCAGAGTAGTGATTTATAAAAACCTCAGTCCAGAATAGTCAATATTAGGTAAACTACCCAGTTTGTAAACTAAGTTAGGCTATAACCATTGAAGCTACTAGTTTACACCAATAACCATTAAAACCACAGTGTATAAGCATGATTCACACCATAACCACTGCAACTACAATTTGCACAAGAACCATTAAAACTACAGTTTATAAACACCCGCAGCAGGATAAAAAAAGACCAGAGATTTATAACGTCCAAATACAAATGACATACCTGTGCCCTTATCGCTTGCAACAATGAATCCGGTGCTCCTTCCGCTCCTTCTCCTTCTTGCCGTCCGTAGAGGACTCACCGGTACCTCCCAGCCAAACGCTAGGGGTACTCTGCTTCCCCCTCAGCCCCCCGAGCCGCAAAGGGGCCACACACAATCCATACAGCACCTAGCTTCCCAGCTCGCCTCCAAGGCTGAGCTACCACTCAAGTCTGCTGAGAAAATCCCCAACTCCTACAAGCAATCCGTCCAGTTGCAATTTTGACAGCATAACAATACCTCATACCAGATCCCCCTTCCTTTCCCCCATCTCTTTCTTTTATCCTCTTTTTTTTGACCTCATCCCATTAGGTTTTTCCCAAAACCCTAAATCCCATTTCTTTTAAGTTTTTCCCCCCTTTTTATTTATTTATTTATTTCTTTTTAATTCCTTTTTGAAAAATCAAAAGGTGATTGCGCCTAAGCATCTTTTCATATTATTATATAATTTTTTTTAAATTCATAATATATATATGTATTTTCTTTTAAACCCCCTTTAGTTAACAAATTAATTTCCTCTTTTCAAATTTACAACCCCCTAATTGAATTAATTTATTAAATCTCTTTATTTTACCCTACACCCTTTATGAAGACTCACATTAGATTAAGTGGGTTTTTTTTTGTTCAATTTTATTATTAGCACTTGTATTGTTAATGCTTAGCTAGTAGAAAATGAAATTCAAATGTTATTTGAATTGCAGAGCTGTTGTGAGCTAGAATAGAAGGGAGTTGTTATTAGGAGACGGTTAATTTTTGATTATTATGTTAGGGCGAAGTAGTCATAACTTCCTAAAAAGACAAATTATCAGTCTTATTACCTGGAATGAGGAAAGGCCTTATGTACGCCATTAAGTAAGGAAATACTTTATGAATTCAATTAACGGAGGAATTGTTTTGCGTATTTAATTAGGGAGGGAAACTCCTCGGATTAGGTGGAGGTTGCAAATCATCATAGGGGTAATGAATATTTAATGTATACTCTTGAATTATGTTTTTTTTTTTTTAACATAGGGCTCAATTTCCTGAACTGGCGACACCTGGTTAGGGGAAATGTTTAAGGATTTATTCAGGTGTTGATGAATTAGTGCTATTTAGGTTGACTCCTTCAACCACATTATGGCGACGTGCCCTTCAGGACACACCACATGCTCCAAGGGTGCCACTTGCCTCTTGAATTTCTTTTGTGCGTCGTGCCCTTTAGGATGCACCACGTGCTCCAAGGGTGCCACTCGCCAACTGGGTATCTTTTGTGTGACATGCCCTTCAGGATGCACCACGTTCTCCAAGGGTGCCACTCGCCAACTGGACTGATTGGTAGACATCTATAACCCCTGGAGTCAACACTCTGCCAGGTGAACTTGTAGGAGACTAATGGTTCTAAGGAATAAGGCGCCCCTTAGAATCATCATGAGCGACTGTCGCAGTCTTCCCTCACGGCATCGTGGATCCTCTTGAACTAGGTAATCATTAACCTACAGTTCGAGCCACGGCGGGAGTGCTAGTAGGTGGTGGCAGGGCTGCTGTCCACCCCTCTCCCTCAACCTCTCTACAAATCGTGTGTGGCCCCTTTACTCCATATGTGAGTCTGGTCGACAAGCTATCGTCAGCCTGCATCATCAAAAATCATGTCATAAATGTCAACATCACATCATCAAATCAAATGAAACATCATAGTAAACATATCAACCCAAAAGCACACTCCCTGACTCAGTCCGGAGTCCAAGGGGGTTCTACCGATGCCTCTGCATCCTCAAGGTCAAAACCCTGCACACTCAATAAAACTGAGTCAATAGCACCTATCTACATCAAATAGTAACACATCATGTCATCTGGCAATCGCATCATAATCAAGTATAAATGGTCTAACATCATAAAAGTCCAGATCACTTGCGAGCAAGTGTCCTCAAATAATAAGTTTTCTCAGTGCGCCAGAGCGGGATGTTACAAATTCTAGTGTTGAACCATAATATATGATACCACAATGTAACATCCCCCGTCACCAACAACCCAAATTTTTGTCTTTGATATCACATGGTAATGTACCAAGCCCCAAGGTGTGTCACGCTAAACCTATCTTCTTGTATGATAATAATTCAAGTAGTGTAATAACTCATTGAGGAAAATCAGGTGGTCAAGCATCCTTGTAATTGCAGAAATGATATTTGAAGAAAATTTGTGCATGCATATTCAACCTTGTGCTACACACGACAACTATTTCCCAGTGTGCACGATGATTCAAGCATCATGCCTGAATTTTGTTTCCAATACTATGAAAATTGAATAACATGTAACATTTATTACCCACCATGCCCTCCATATGTAGTAGTTATGTTAACTAATAATAACATGCACAACCATCCATAATTACGTATAAATTGAATGAACAAAAATAACACAAACATAAACACGATAAGAAACATGTAATAGCACATAAAAGAGAACTGATATTTTTTTATAAATAACGAATTGCATACAAACCTCATACGTTCCTCTCAACTGTAGACTCAACTACACTCTCAACAACAGGTGTCTCCCAATATGGGGCTATGAATCAACTAGGGAAAAGGATACCTAAGCCAAAATAAGGTCTAACAAACAACTCAATAAATAACATGATCAATAGTACACTCCAACAAAAGTGCCCATATCATAGACTCTCATTCCCTACATCTTGTCCCACCTAAGAAAATGTACCCGCTTCTCTGCTCAATAGTCCTTCAATATGTCCCACTTCCCTTCTAGGACTTCAACAAAAATCCAGCCAAGAATTATCAAAGCTTTGTAGAACTTGGAAAAAAAGGTTTCTCAAGGATTTACAACACCCACTAGCCTATAACACTCAGAAAACTATTCTGAGGAATTCTCTCACCCGAAGAAAATTTCTCTACATGCATGAGAACCTACATCTTCAACCCAAACCACCAAGGATTTATAGGGTAAACAACTTTGACTCCTACTTACCCTCCCCAACCAAGGTATGTGTGATGGATGCAATGAAATGAATGAGTGAGAAATTATAAGAATGATGAATGATGGAAATTACCAGGGATGATTTTAAGGATGGAAATTTATTTTGAAATGTAGAAACCTTGGCGAATCTTACTAATCCTTCATATGCCAACTATAAATGTTTGGCGATATTTTTGTAAAAATATTGAAATTTATAAGGATTTTATATATCTTTTATAGAATTTTGGTGATTTTTAAGGTAAAATAATTTTATCCTATAGAATTTGGGCGAATCATTTTGAAAATAACGAATCTCGTTTTTGGAAAAACCATGGAAAATTATCCCATGTGCGAAATTTAGCCCCTAAAATCATCCATGGAAATTACACTAAGTTCCCCACATTATGTTTCATGATCCTATATTGACACTTGTCAATCTAGGAAATTCCTTTGACTCTTCTTGGTAATTCATTCCTCTCCCTTAGGAAATTATGATAAAATTTTAACATAAATCTTATGAGTTAGGAATACTATTATTTCATTCTTTGTCTTAATCCCCCATGACTTGGCCCCCCTTTCCCTATCATGGATTCCTCACCCCCATACTCTTTTGTTTGACTTAGTCTGTAATAGTGATGCATTTTATTAATAAAAAAAATGTGATTACATAATATATTTTTTTAATCTTTCTGGTGTAAATCACATTGGTACTATGGCCTGAAAATGTATATATATACAAAAGAAATTTATCCAAAAATATTTCATCTCACCATCCCATAAAACATATGTACATTTAAAACTTGGAGTTATTCTTAGGGGTCAGGGAGGTTAGGTACCTAACATTTCCTCCCCCTTGATAAACATCCTTTTACTCAAGGCTTGAAATGAGGAAACTATTGCAGAATGGTGGTTGGCTCCGAAGTGGTATCTTCTGGAGTTGCATCTTTCAACTGAAATAAAACTTCCTTGATGGTTCACTAACAAAGGTGATGCTATCACTAGTCCAAGACTACTTGTGGATGCAACCAAATAAAACATTCTTCATCCAACTCAATGATACTAGTTTGAGTTTGGAACTTAGTTCCAATCACTTTCTTTTAGAAGGAGACATGAAAAATATGATGGATCTTAAAATGGTTGGGCATAGATAACTTCTATCCCATGGGTCCCACTCTCTTGAGAATTGTATAAGTACCATAAAATTTGGGAGCAAGTTTATAACAATGTTAAGATTAGAGTGAAGTCCTCTGATAAGGTTTAATATGAAGAAACACCTAGTCCCCTTTAACAAAATGATGTTCAGAAAAACCCTGATCTGTGTATTTCTTCATGCGATTATGTTCCATGAAATGTTTTTCTTTGAGGGTACAAAGAATGGCCACTTCAGTCGTAATATTATTGTCATCCTAATAAACCTTGGAGACACTTGGTATGTATGAGAGAATCGACTGTGTCATTTTCCCATAGACTACTTTAAAAGGAGTCATGCGAGTAGCAGTATGGTAAGATGTGTTGTACCACCATTTAGTTGAGGGTAACCATTGAGCCCACTAATTTTATCTGTTGGATGCAAAAAACCACATATATGTTTCCAAACACTTGTTAAAAAATTCAATTTGGCAATCAATATGGGGTTGATAGGTGGTGTTGAGATGCAATGGGATTCCCTAGCACCTGAAAAATCCTTGCCAAATATTGTTGGTGAAAGTGGGATCTTGGTTAGAGACAATGGAATGAGGCATGCCATAAAGTTTTAATATGTTATCCATAATATTTGAGCCACTATGGATGCAATGAACGAGTGTTGAATAACACATAAATGGTTGTATTTGGAAAGACAATCAATTATGGCTGACTTATTACTGGATTTAGAGAGGAAAACAATGAAATTGATAGAAATATTTGTCTAAATAGTAGGGGGAATTGGAAGCAATGGGAGTGTGCCTTGAGATTTGACTATTTCTCACTTATTGTTTTTGCAGGTATCACATTCAGACACAAAGGTCTAAGCATATTTTTTCATACCATCCTAAAAAAAATAATGTTTGACCCATTCATATGTTTTGGTGAACCCTAAATGTCAAAATGTGGGTGAAGCATGAATCTCAGAAAGCACTGTGCACTTAAGTTGTGACTGTTTTCTTAAATATAGTCGGCTTTTGTAGCGAATCTCTTCATTGTGCCAAGAGTACCCTGGAGAGGATTCAAAATGGTTTTGTAATTGTTGGATCAGGAGAGAAAGTATGAAGTCTTGCAACCATTCCTTGAGAGAAATTTGGATCCAATCTAGTAAAATTAATGAGAGGGAAAAGAGGGACCCTTCTTCTTCATAATTTCTAGAAAGAGTGTCAACACCAATATTTTATGTTCACTTCTTTTAAATGACCTAATAATCATATCCAAATAGATTGGTCACCCATGTTTGTTTCTCTGGGGATGAAATTTGTTGTTCTATAAAATAATAATGATGTGATGATCCATTTTGATTTGGAAGTTCTTCCCAATAAATAAGGACTCTATAGATCCATGACATGTAGAATATAAAACATTTTATTTTCATAGATTTATTGGCCTGAATGTCTCTCCGAGAGTTGTTTTCTAGTGAAATAAAAAGGCCTACCATATTGCATGAGGACTGTGTGAATTTCTTTCCTAGAAGTATCACATTCCATGGAAAAAGTATTGCTCAATTCCGGAAGTTCCAGGACATGAGTCGTACACATAACCTCTTTCAAGGCATGGAAGGATTGATAAATGGTTGGAGTCCAAGTGAAAGATATTTTTTAAGGAGGGAAGTTAGAGGTGTTAACATTTTTCCATAATTTTGAACAAACCTATGATAATACCCCATTAAACCTACGAAACCATGCAAGCTATTTAGATTTTTAGGGAGAGCTGAATACTTTTTATCTTCCATTTTATTTAGATCCACCCATATGTCATCATTTCCAATAATATGACTCAGGTACTCGACTTTCGAGTCTCCAAAGGAACATTTAGTATATTTGAGGAAAATTTTGTGCTGAGAGACTAGATGGATAACTTGATCCACATGGAAGAGATGGGATGTCCAAGTTTTACTATAGATGAGAATATCATCAAAGAAAACTAAGAAAAAATGATAGAGGAAAGGATAGAAGACATGATTCATGAGACATTGGAAAGTGAAGGGATCATTACATAGGACAAAGGGCATGACCAAGAACTCACAGTGACCCTCGTGATTTTTAAATGTAGTATTGAGAATGTATTCATATTTCATATGTATTTGGCGGTAGCTATAATGAGGATAAGGTTTAGTAAATTACTAAGCACCATGCAATTAATGCAACATACCATCAACGAAAAGAATGGGAAATTTGTCTTTGATGGTGAGGTTTTTGATGGTGTGAAAGTCGAGAACCATGCGCCAAGTGATTTCTTTATTGATTAACATGACCACATGAGAATAATAGGGGCTATTACTAGGACGAATAACACTTTCTTTGATAAATTCTTCAACAATTTTCTCAATTTCATTATTTTAGGAAAAATGATGATGATAAGGGTGAACATTGGGAGGAAAGAAGTCTAGGACAAGAGAAATGGAATGATCATGAATGCTACAGGAAGGGGGAAGTCCACGAGGAGTGGAAAAATTGGCTTGGTGTTTGGAGAGGATATATTGGAGGTGAAGATGCATAGAGGGTGTCTCAACTGCTTGAATGTAATGGAATTGGGAAATAACTCCTGAATGGCCATTTTTTAGGATATTTTCCATTCGATGGGAACTCTTGATATCATGGGAACCTTTTGTGATGCTTTGTAACTTATACTATTGACCCTCCTATTGGAATTACATGGTTAATTCCTTAATATCCACAAGGATGGGTCCCAGAGTGTGTAACCATTTAGCACCAAGAACAATGTCACTGATTCCCATGTCGATAGAAAACATATGATATTTCAAGCGGTACTAACAAATTTTTATATCCACGTTTTCAAAATGCCCACCACAATTCATGGAATTTCCATTGCTAATCATGATTTGAAAATTGTTGACTACACACATATAACAATTGATTTCCTAGGAAATGCGACGATGAATAAAATTATAAGAGCTACGAATTTCAATGAAGATTATGAATTTCTTGTTCTTAAGGTAAACAATGATCTTGCAGGTATGGGGAGAAGACAATCCAGAGAGGACATGCAACACAATCAATGGTTCAAATTTTGGTGAATCAGAGGGTAGAGTAGGATCACTTGTTGGGGGTATGTCTTCCACAGGGGAAAATTTGGCCTCCTCATCAACAACATCTAGATAAATGACCACAAAATTATTATGTTCCTTAAACTCATGTCCCATAAATAATTTTTCATCAAAATTATAGCAAAGACCCTTGATTTGACATTGAGAAATTTCTTCCCAGGTTAATTTACGGATATTGAGAAGAGTTGAAAGAGGGTTAGGATTGGTGGGTCAAGTGGGAGGAATAAAGGATGTGTTAAGAACTAAATATCAATATAGCATAGAAAAAACTCAGAATAAGTACTCAACACCTTGAAAAAGAGAGAATTTCAGATAATAAGCCTCTTCGAGGGGGCAACCTACTTTTACCCCACATAAATGTTCAAGTACAAGATGATTCCAAATGAAAATGTCTCTTTGGTATATATAGGAGACTAGAAGGTATAATTACAACTAATGGAATAAGTCCGTCATAAATAAAATAACATTACTAATGTAATATGCCCCAATTAACGGGTAATGAGACAATATTAGGGCTTAACATGCCCCTCCCCTTGAGACAAGTGTTGTCCGTAATACTTGAGTAACTCTGGATTCTTCTATATAAAATACTCATATTCCCAAGTGGAATCTTCAGCTAGTAGTTTCCTCCATTTAATGAGATACTATGAAATGGATATATTCATCAGTTGGCGAATTCTTGTGTCAGTGATGGCTTCAAGATCCAATATGGTTTTTCCTTCCTTGTAAAGTTCTGGCAATATAGTTTGAACTGGGATCTTGT
>ML793021.1:161869-184395 GCA_009831015.1 Picea engelmannii
TTTCGTTGTCAAGGAACTTTGACATATCCAACTCGCGATCCTCGAAACTCCGATGACTACGCTCCTGGTCCATATGACCATTATCCTCATGACCGTAGCCAAACCTTCACTCCCTTTAAAGACCTTGTAGGTTCTCATTGATCTAATGGTGGTCGGGTCCCTGCGCTCGGATCTGACGGCTGAGACCTGTCCTCCTATCGAGCTTCTCCCGGTGGCGCCCGATCGCTTCCACGCGTCCTTCCAAATAGACGGTCCTGATTATGTCGGGATTTCACCTTGGCTTTTCCCGATGGTACACCTTGTACAACTTCTGTCTGATCTGACGACCCTCGTTCTTTCGGGAAATTTGAATGAGATCCTGTGGTTGTGGATCTCTGTCTTCCTTCTCTTCTGCAAATTCCTGTACTTTGATCTTTGCTTTTGCTGCGCGCATTTTCTTCAACGCTGTTCCTCCTGAGCTTTCACGTCTGAATCCCCAAGGGATTTTTATCCTTCTTATCCTACCATCTCCACTACTGTACTTGCCATCAATGACAAGTCTATGCTGCCTGTAAAACATGCCAACAATCCTTTGTACATTCTTCCTGCACCCATGCCATCTTCATTGCTGTACTTGCCATCAATGACAAGCATATGCTACCTGTTAAACATTTCCAACAGGTATCCTTCCAGACATTTGTTCACTATCTCGGTTTGTCCATCAAATTGAGGATGATAGGATGAGCTATGAGCCAATTGAGTACCCAAACAAGAAAATAATTCTGTCCAAAAATGTCCAGTGAAGATGGGACCTCTGTCACTTACAATAATCTTTGGGCTGCGATGTAGCTTTTGAACTATCTCCATGAATGAACTGGAAACTGTACTAGCTTTAAGGGGATGAGAGAGTGCACAAACATGTGCGTACTTGGTCAGTCTATCAACAATCACCATGATGACACTCTTTCCTTCAGACTTCGGTAACCCTATGATGAAATCCATAAAACCTCATTCCAGTGTTGGCTTGGGATGGCTAATGGTTGTAAAAGAGATGGGGTCTTAATCGTTTCAACCTTATTTTGTTGGCAAACCAAACATTCTTCCAGAAACCTTTGAAAATTAGTTTTAAGGCCATCGCAAAAAAATCCTTCTTGACTCTATGGTAGGTTTTCAAAAATTTTGAGTTCCCTCCTACTGGAGAGGTGTGCAATTCCAATAGTACCTTTTGTTTGAGTTGGGAGTTCTTACATAAATATAAGCGATCTTTGTACCATAGTGAATCATTTTTCTGTGTAAATGTATCTGATTTATTGGAATCCTGCTACAACCTTTGAATGAGAGTCCGCACTTTTTCATCATTCTTCCATTCATCCCTTGATTCTATTATCCAATCAGGTTGGAGGATTGAAATAGAATAGAGAAGGGCCTCAACATATCCGTCCTTTCTTGAGAGTGCATCTGCCACAACATTTTTCTTCCCCTTTTCATAGACGATTTGAAAATCATAACCCAATATCTTGGTTACCCATTTTTGTTGTTCTTTTGAAGATAGTCTTTGTTCCAAGAAGTATTTAAGACTATCATGATCTGTTTTGACCTTGAAGTGCCTACCTATAGGTAAGGAAGCCATTTCTTCAATGCATGTAGTATTTCCATCATTTCCTTCTCATAAATGGGTTTGTGTAAGTCCTTTCCCTTGAGTGGTCGACTTTCAAAAGTCAGGGGCCTTTATTCTTGCATTAGGACAACATCAATTCCATTTCCCGAGGGATCAAATTCCACAATAAAGGTTTTTGTGAAGTTTGGAGTGGTCAAGACAGGAGCTTTGCACATCACCTCTTTAAGTTGTTCAGAAGATTTAGTTTCCTCTGGAGTCCATGAAAATGCATCCTTCTTAGTTAGTGTCGTTAAATTTGCTTCTATTCTTCCATAGTGCCAAACAAACTTGCGGTAGTAACCTACCAAAACCAAAAATCCTCTAATATTCTTCAATGTTTTGGGAATCGGCCAGTCCATCATGGCCTTAATCTTGTTAGGGTCTACCTTGACACCTTCATGAGATACAATATGACCCAAATAATCTACATCCTTCACTCCAAAGAAACATTTGGATGGTTTGGCATATAGTTGTTGCTCCTTTACTAGTTGTAGCACCTTGTCAACATGCCGCACATGATCCTCCCAAGACTTGCTATAGATTAGTATATCATAAAAAAATAATAACACAATTTTTTGATAGAAGGGCTTGAAAATGGAGTTCATCAACCCTTGGAATGTGGAAGGTGCATTTGTAAGGCCAAAAGGCATGACCAAAAATTCATAATGGCCTTCATGAGTTCAGAATGTTGTTTTTTTGATATCTTCTTCCTTCATTCTAATCTGATGATACCCTGAACAAAGATCCAATTTTGTGAAATAGATTGCTCCATGTAGTTCATCTAACAATTCATCAATGATAGGAATGGGAAACTTATCTTTAATAGTGATCTTGTTGATCTCTCTATAATATGGACACATACACCATGAGCTATCTTTCTTGAATACCATTACCACTGGTGTAGAGTAAGACCTTTGGCTATGTCTAATAATGCCAACCTTTAACATTTCTTCAACCATGCACTCAATTTCACTCTTCTAGGCATAAGGGTATATGTATGGCCTGATGTTAGGAGGAACACTCCCAAGAATTAGGTGAATTTCATGATCATGATTTCGAGTGGGTGGAAGACCTTTGGGAATATCTTCAATTACTTTGGAATTCCTATCAATGATCCCTTGGAGATCTTGAGGAATAGATGGCTTAGATGTTTGAACATCTAGTGAGCATAGTTGTGCAATAACACCTTGATGCCCCGTTTTCAATAATTTTTTCATGCCATTAGAGCTTATCACCTTACCGAGTTTCCCTGTGATACCTCTTAACTCATTTTTTTTCCTTCAAATGAAAATTTCATGAAAAGTTCTTGAAAATTAAAAGCCACTATTCCTAATGATTGTAACCATTGGATTCCTAGTACAACATCAACACCACCTATGGGTATAGCAATCATTGGACTATTCATTACATATTCCCCCATAGTAAGATTGATCGTATTGCATTTTCCTGAGCAATTGATAGTTCCTGCATCTGCAATCATTACTTGAAACTCTAGCGTTGGATATACAAAACAATTGAGAGATTTGGATAATTTATATTGAATGAAATTATGAGTACTGCCAGAATCAATTAGGACTATTACCTTTTTCTTTTTGATGTATCCTTCGATCTTGAGGGTTTGAGGAGTGCTAATTCCAGCCAATGCATTACACGATATCATGGGATTCAACTCTTCAAACGAAATTGCTTCTATGTTTTCATCTTGAGATGGTTCTTGCTCTTGTTCTTCTTCCTCTTCACAATCTATGTAGAATAATTTCTTGTCACCAAACTTATGTCCCTTACTGTACTTGTTGTCACAATTAAATCATAAACCTTTTTCTTTTCTTTCCTCCAATTGTTGAGGTTTCAACCTTGTAGGTTGACGTGTTTTAGAAGAAGGAGCATTATTCTCTCTATAGATGTTAGGATTGATCCTTCTAATAGCCATAGCCATATTTTTACTTTCAACATTTCTTGCCACCTTAAATGCATTCTCCAATGATTTGGCTTCCCAAAGGTGAACCTCATGTTGAATGTTATCCCTTAAAGTTCCTATGAATACATCAATCAAGTGCTCATATGGAATATCTGTTACCTTTATATTCAATCTTTGGAAGTTCAATGTGCTTGGTAACTGAACCCTTTCTCTTGAGATTTATCAATTGGCTAAAGAAGGTATTGGTCCTTGTATCCTCATAGTGTGCTATCATTTCTTCCGTGAAAATTATCCAAGAGACAAGTGATTTGTGAGAAAAAAGCCATCGATACCATATTGGGTTCTAAATATAAAGAAGCAATTTGTACCTTTTGTGTATGTGGCACATTATGTAGATCAAAGAATTTCTCCATCTGAAGTATCCATGTGATTGGGTCCTTGCCATCAAACTTCCTCATATCGATCTTAGGAATGTGGTTTGTCTTCAACCCAAAGTTGGAGTTTCTCCATTCTTGATTCACCTTCCTCATGTCCTCATCATGAATTTCATGGGATAAATTTTCACTTTCAGGTGTCCTCTCTATTAGGAAATTTTTTAATCCTTCCATGATCTCCCCTTTTAAAGCGTCCATCTTAGTATTTATTGCCTCAAACTTAGCTTCTGTTGAATCCATCATCTCTTGTAGTTCATCTTTTGTTACTGTCTTATTTTGTAAATCATTTATGTTCCTATGCATTTCTTCACCTTCATCAAGAGTCCAAGTAGGATTGTCTGGAGGCTTATTTGGTGTAGAAGTTCCCTTTTTGGTGGCATGTTGGCCAAGTATCACTTTAAATTGTGATTTTGAGGTGGTTATGCTAGACAATCTTCCTTTTATTGTATCTCCAAAATTTAGGCCCTTCTGAATATGAAATTTTAATTTTTATAGGTCTCTAATATTTCTTCTCTTCAATGCCATAGGTCAGATAAAAATTGGATGTGCCAAGTGGAATTTATGGTAACTTCCTCACAAATTGCTGATTTTTGGCCTTTCCAGGAGATCTCACTTGTATAGAATGCCCCACACAAAATGATTGATATAAAATTGTGAAACTCGTACCAAAACTACTACGATCTGTACACTATCTAATGCAACTGGTATCACTCTATTTGGATACTATAGGAAGAATTTATGATTGTTTTACTCGGAACACATGCTTGAGACTAGTCAATAGGACTAGTCAGATACACTATCTTCCACAGGGTATATCTACAAATTTGTGATGACCCAAAAGATGAAATTGCTACCACAGATACCTTACTAATTTATGAGAATAGCCTTTGGAGTTTAGGGTCTGAAACATTACAAAAACAATTTTATAGTGAACATTCCGCAATGAATCAATTCAGGATGATTCCAGAACCCTATCTTACAAAGGTTGTATCTCCAAAAGTATAAGGCCTCAGGTGTTGAATTTTTAACCCAACGTACCTTGATCCATATGCTAAATATACTGCAATTTGTTCCTTTTGAATCGTTTTAGAAGACAAGTTATAGAGAAAATTCCACGGTGTCTTAAATGTAGCAGCAAAACCCCAAGACCTTGATCTCTGATACCATATGTTAAGAACCAAATATCAATATAGCGTAGAAAAACCTTAGAATTAGTACTCAATGCCTTGAAAAAGAGATAATTTCAGATAATAAGCCTCTTCGAGGGGGAAACCTTCTTTTACCCCACATAAATGTTCAAGTACAAGATTATTCCAAATGAAAATGTCATGGTTGTGTGAGAATATAGATTTCCTATTTCATTTTTATTTTGTTCCTTTCACAAGGGTTAGGGTTTTCAGGGTTCCTACAGACAAGGGTTTTCCCTATGTTATATCTCTCTCATGTACGTGTGGGTTAAAAAAATAGTACTTTCCCCAATATCTCAAGGAAACAACTAAGGAGGCTCGACTATACCGTTAGTCGTACTACTTGATTACCGAGGTACTCTATATTATCTTCCCAAGTTCTCTTCTCGATGTAACTATAACAATCAGGTGGTCGATTGATTGATCTAGGGAAGGTTTTAGAAGACCTATGGGACTCTCAATATACCTGACAATATGTGGGAGTGATGACCATGTACATATTGTTTTTGATGTGGTACTACTCAAAGGGTACCAACAAGTGTTACAAAGGTTTCCAACAAGGTGAAATGTTTGTTTCTAGGAAACCCCATGAAACCATTTGTATTTCATGTGTGTAGTCTTTCTCACCATAGTTTCACCCACTGAACAAAAGATCTTTATTCTTTCAAGACACCCACAATACTTTTATCTACCCTAAAAAAAAAAATCTCACAGTTTCCACATAGGAAAGTGCTCTAATACAACTTGGAAGGTACCATATGTAATGCAATAGGAAGAAACAACAATATTCAACAAATACCAGTAGATCAAAAAATAAGGACTATAGAAATACCGACAATAATACCTTTATTGAAACAAATCAATGTTCACTTTCCTCTTTGAGGGCACCACCTACAACAAAGAAATGGTTTGTTACAAGAATTCTCAAGACAAGGCTTTCTCATGCCTCCTACTCTTATTTAAACTAATTCTATCACTAATACATATGACCAAATTTGCCACGGTTTTTCATTGCTATTGCCACACATATCCGTCGCACTTTCCATGAAAGAAAAAACTATTTTTCGTCACTATATCCACGAACCATGTGTTCATGGAAACAACGACAATATTATCCCTCCACGTGTCATCAACATCAAGATAGGTTTTCCTTATAAAGCATGGAAATTACAATGAAACGTCATCTCAATAGGGACGACAAACCGTGCCAAGGTAAAAAACTTACCAACAGACTACGACGCAGATGCCATACATGCGACAGAAAACTATGGAAAGTTACGACGAAAAAATGTGGCAATAGCGAAGAAAATGTTTGGCAGAGATGAAACTTACGACGCAGATGCTATATGTGTGATGCAAAACTGTGGAAAAGTTCGATGAATTTTCGTCTCTATTGCCACGCTTGTTCAAAGCCTTGCGACGAACTATTGTTGATATTTCCATGCTTCCTTTATGTTTTTAAAAACAAAATCTACATGAAAATCTACATATCAAGAAGAAATCCTTCCAGAAAGGTGATTGGGCGCTCCTCTATGATTCCAGATTTCAGGATTTTCGTAGAAAATTACAAACAAGGTGGCTAGGACCATACAAAATTATTGAAGTTCATGATAGTGGCACTATCACTTTAATTACCATCTAAGAGTCTAGGTATCCCTTTTTGGTCAATGGACACCGACTATGACTTTACCATCAGTCTCCTTCAAAAGAATCCTTTTGCCAAGAAGTAAGGACCCTACTTCTCATATTTTGGGTGGATGGGAAGGTAACCTAGCAGCCTCAACCCCATAAATGATGAATTTGTTTTACTGTATATATTGTATATAGTTTTTTTTACAGATTTGGTTGAGTTTTTATCTCTTCTTTTTTTAGGAAAGTCATTTGAGAAAATACAAACCATAAAAGATGACTATAATGAATATAATTGAACACTCTTTTCTGTTCTTTACCTTTATCCCACGTTGCAAAAACTCAACAAATATAACCCTTATTTTTACAAGAAAATGAACATGCTTATAGACCATCTCATACTTTGATTATTGCATAAACTTACCCATAGTAATTGGATGAATTTAGTTGATGACTAATCAATTATAGATTCACTAAACAAAAATTCTTGTGGGAGTTTTAATCACTTAATTAGATGGGTGATCATCATTATTTTTCACTGAAAACGAAATGATTGTTGTTCCTTTGAAAAGAACGATCGTTGTTCCCTTCATACGTAATATTGTTCACTCAAAACAGAACGATTTTCGTTCCTTTGAAAAGAATGATTGTTGTTACCTTCATACGATCGTTGTTTCCTTTGAAAACCATTGTCATTCCTTTTTAAAAGAACAATTGTTGTTCCTTTCACGATTTTTTTCTTATTGTGGCTCCTTTGTTGTTCCTTTTAAAAAGATCGATTGTTGTTGGGATTGATGATATCTTGTATAAGGGTATAAGTTAGACATGTGGCCTTTGACATTTTTTCGTCAAAGGACAAGAGATCTCATCATGAGTCGACCTGTTCACTTAGGTTACATTCTAGTGAGTGGAATTATCATCATCTGGCTACCAAACCAGGATAATGGTCTTCTTTGGAAAAGACAATTCAAACCATTTATTAAGGATATAGGCTCATATATGGGTTAAAAGAAAACCCTGTCGAGGCTATGGATGCCTACTGGCAACAATGCTTCTTCTTGTGGTATTTTAGTATACCTTCAATACGCCAAGTTTTAGTGTGTTTTTAGATTTCCTTTTCTAAACATTGAGGCTATCATTACAGATATATCTAATAAAAAAAAGGGAGAGTAACAACGCTATTATTTTTGGAAAATTTTAACATGTGAACAAATTTAAAATCATTCAGAATCCTTTTCCTCAAATGGTTTGTACCATGGGTACAATAATTCAAACTTCCCACACAAAGTGATGATTATCGTTAATACCATTAAAGTGCTTGATTGAAAGTTATTAATGATTGTCTTTTCCAGTGGCGGCGATGGCATAGAAATTGCACCTCACAGTGACTCCCCACCATTATTACACTCGTATGTTTGACGGTCAAGGTCGACCTTTCCATTTATGTGGGGGTATATGCCTGACACATTTACCGATAGATTTCAATGATTGCAGTAATTACGAAAATGAACATTTTTATATATACACAAAATTTCATTCTATATTTTCTATGTCTGTTGTTTTCAAAAATATGGTTAAGTTAAATTGCAACAAGGAACGTTAGTGTTCCTCACCTGCTTATAGGAATATGGGAGGTTGAAGTGTGCGATGGGAACGAACAGTCTTACAGGTAACTGAGCATGCAAGAGAAATCCAACACCGTCTGGGGTGGACAAAGTACTTCAATTAGTTGCAAGGATACGATATAGACATCACGATAGAATTATTTCATAAATTGCAGGGAGAAACCTCCATGGTTCGAGATATACGAATTCCAATCACTCAGGAAATCGTAGCATAGGTTATGGGCCTTCCTAACATACGAATACAATGGTCTGGAAGATATACAACTCTTAAAGAAGCTGTAGAATCCTTCG
Organism: Picea engelmannii; assembly: GCA_009831015.1. Classification (NCBI taxonomy): domain Eukaryota; kingdom Viridiplantae; phylum Streptophyta; class Pinopsida; order Pinales; family Pinaceae; genus Picea; species Picea engelmannii. Next base: position 170,590 of record ML793021.1, read on the forward strand.
TAGAACCTGGAGAGGAATTGGATAAAAATGGAAAGGGACTTAACCCCAACACTCTTAGTGAACTCTGGAAAGAACTGGTAGGTGTCAGATATCACCTGTGATGGAAGATATGATGTGATCCTCCCACTCAATCTCAAACTACTAGCTACGCTCAAACAACGGTTAGTAATCAATTTACCATTTTTCCTAAATGTTATGTTACATGAGGGAGTTATAAGAACATAGAAGGAAAAAGATCTCATTATTGTCATCAACCACCATGGATTGGTAAAACTGATAGTAAATAGTGCCCTAAGCCAAACTCAAATAACCTGGGGGGATCTTATTGAGGCCAATAGGCCCGTACTATTAGAGAAACCTAGATTACAGCATGAAGACCCAACCCAGGGAATTGAAGTAGCATAGGAAGGGGAACCTACTGCCCAAATGGAAGATCCACCTCATCAACCTGAAGTCGAGGCATATCTCTTCCAATTTTCAAAGACTCATACCTCACAAGTGAAGGCATCAATGAGGAAGAGAAAAAGAGCAATGGATGCTCCTAAATCTCCCATTGAAGGCAAAACAAGAAGCAGATGAATAAGACATCATGAGTAAATTCAAGATACAACAGAACAACCTAAAGAAATCCAAGATACAATAGAACAACTTGAAGAAATTTAGGACATAATAGAGCAGCCCTTACAGGGATATGTTCAAAGAATTGAGTAGATAGAACAAACACCACAAGGAAATAGTCAGGAAGATACCCAACTAGCATTGGGACACCTCACCAAACAATTTTTGAAAATATATGAGGTAGATATATCTCATGTTTTAGGGAGTTTAGGGACCTCAATTAGTAGAGACACAAACAGGCCAGAAGAAAACCAGGCACCATCCTCTCCCTTGAACCCGAATGAATATTTCCCTGACATTGAGATGTCACTCCCAGATGATACATCACAAGAAGTACCTCATACTAAGGTAAATACCCTGGTAGGGAAAGAAGAAGAGCCACTATTGACAGATCAGGTGAGGAAAATCTTGACAGCTCATAGAAACAAAGATCAGGCAAAAGCTACAACATAATTAGAAAGTTAAAACGCGAGAACAAGTTGTTGAAGAGAAGGGTTAAAAAGATTAAAGTTTTAAAGAAGAAAGTTGGCAAGCTTAAGGAAATTATCAAGGAATTAAAAAAAACAACTAGATCGAGCTGATAAGATCCATGAAATAAATAAGACCAAAAGACATAGAGAACAGGGAAGGAACCCTCTTCTTAGGAGGGAAGAACAAATGAGTTCTGTAGGAACACAGACATAGCTGTATATCCTTGAAGAAACAATAGAAATGGAACTTCATACTGAGACTACAGTAGCAGAAGGGGTAGCTATTCAAAATGAAGAGGAAATTCCTTTGGGAGCATATGAAACAAAGGCTCAACCAGAAATTCTAGGAAGAACAAATGCTCAACCTAAGGAAGTAATTCCCACTCGTTTGGAGACCACATATGCATAAAATCAAATAGTAATTCTAGTAATGAATGAAGAAACCTGCCAGACTGAAGAGGTATCTCAGTTTTAGGATTAGAGTGTTATCATTGAAAGATTAGAAGCAGAACTAGTACAAGCCCAATAGACCTTGACCCATACCATAGATGAAATGGTGACCATGACAGAGAACCAAAGAGTTGTTAAACAACTCAAAACCATGTCAGCCATAGAAAATGAGACATATGTTGAGTTGACTAAGGCTCAAGGAAAGACAAAGAAGGTACAAGGTCAACTAGAAAAAGCTTTGGAGAAAACCAAAGTGATTTGTGATGTCTAAACTAATGCAATAGATTGTAGATCTCCTTCTACCAATTGTACTTTGTTTTTATTAGAACGCTACCTATTGCTGAGGGTGAAATCTATTCGATCAGGTAAACCAATTAAATTTACCACTATCCTTGAGTTTGTGTCTTGTTTTAGGGAGAAGGAAGAGAAAGTATAATATTTCCTATGTGAATGTTTCTTCCATAATTTCATTTTTGAAGACAAAAATAGAGATAATCCTGGTCCCTTTATTGGGGACATCCAATTTCAAGTGTTCCTATCCTTCACTAAAAATCAAGTCAGGTGGGCTAAGGCCCACAAAACTTTCATGAAGAGTGAAAATGGGTTAGATCTCTAGGTCAGGGGGGAATGACCAAAGTCTTTTCCAGCTATCATGCGACATAGTACATTCATGAAAAGGGAAGGAGTGAAAATCTCTTTAGGTCCTATTCCTCAACAGGTTATACGATCAAGGATAGCATATTTTAGGTAACTCAAAGAAGAATCTCTTTCTATATCAAAGTTAAGATGGGGTGTGTCCCCAGTTGAAGTAAGGGTTAAAGAGCCCTTCGGTTTCAAGAACTTCTTTGTAGCCAACTTCAGAATAGAAAGATCTCCCAGAATGATCAAAGAGGAAAGACCTTCCTGGATTGGGTGTATATATAATCCCCCTCTTATATGGTTTCCTCTAGAGGATTACCAGAGAGATTATCAAATTAATAAAAAGAGCAAAGACATTGCTTTTAGGGAACTCAGAAGAAAGAATGGGTTCAGGGCACCTGGTGAACCAAATTTTCTTCCTTATAGCATCACTGCTTTGTATGTAAGAACTTATCTTGCATGAGGACATGCAAGAAGGTTAGCTGGGGGGTATGTTGGGTTATGAAAAGGTACATATATTCTCCTCATTTCCATGATTTATGACATCATCTTGACTAACGTTTTTGTTACTTAGGAATAAAATAGGATAGGAAATGACTAAAATGTCTTCTAGAACGATCATTGAGTTGAAGTTCATAAATTCTAAAATATGGTTGGAATTGTTTGATTTTGTTACAGGAATGGGTAAATCTTGGTAAACTCACGATAGAAGAAGAGATTTTGAAGATGCGCAATCTATTGGAGGCTAAAGATATGGAGCGTAAAACAGTTTCGAGAGAGATTATTTCTCTATTTTGTAAACTTCAAAAATAGTAATAGCGATCCTGAGGATCTCTCGATCCTCAAGATAGCTTTATTTACCCATATTTTGTAATATATAAAGAGTAGTGAATCCTGTAAAGAATAATCGAAGAATTGTATCTAAGCATTCAGAATTCAGAATTACTCTGCGCAAATAGTTTCTATAAATATTGTCTCAGTTATGGAATTAATAAAGAATTTGAACATTTCCATAATTTTCATATACTGAGTTCCTAGTAGCAGTGCTTCTGAGGACTGAGGGCCCTATCTGAAGGAATTACTGTCTTAATCTGTATGTTATCAGTTTGATTTATGTTTCGAACTTTAAATCCATTTTATCATCGTTATGATAATGCATAAGCATGTTAATGTTTTGATATTGTTTTCTTGTAGAATATAGATTCTTTCCTTTGAATGTTGTCAATTTCTATTCCTGATTCCAATTGATGTAGTTTACTACTTGACAGTTCCTCTCATTTTCACGTGCATTGTTCCTTTCAATTAAATTAGCAATTGTTCTTCCTTTCCATTAAATTAGCATTTTTTGTTTCTTTTGCTTAATTAGCGTTTGCTATTCCTTCTACTTAGTTAGCATTTGTTGTTCAATTACTGTTCTATCTCAACTTATAGTATTCAGTTATTTTTTTCCAACAGATTAGATAGTCATCAATAGGTCAACTTGTTTTTATAGATCCTGTTAAGATTTTGTACTAAAAATATGTTATAGTTGTATTTTTCAATGTAAGAATACAAAAAAAGGTTTTTCCCACAGTCTATGATTCATACTTTGTTAAAAAAATTGATGCTTTTCTACCAAAAATGCAATTGTATCCTTTCATGAGGATTGTGAACTTTTACTAGTATAAAGCCTACTTTAAAAACACGTCAAAACCATTAAATTTTCATTGTCCTTTTGCCAGATCCATTATCCCATACAAATTTATAAGAGTTTTCCACAAGATGCATTTCCATCACCAATACCTACATGAATCATAAAAGACAAATTCTTTATATGAGTAAATAATTAATAAGCAAATAAACATGCATTTAATTATGTAAAATACTATATAAAAAATTAAGTGGTTGCATACCTTAATGAGATTCTATTTGTTTCAAGAATAGGTTATTCTCTACTGAACATGGCCAACCACATGAAGGTGGAAGCTCATATGGCCCCCTCACATCGCTCTCAATTCCCCATACCCAACAAATGATTTTCTTTATATAGAAAACATATAGATATCCATGCGTAACTAGGATAATCATTAAAACATATGAAAATATAATTGTTGAAGCATATGAACATATAAATATCGATAAACATCGAAATACAAGTCATGATTTTATACATCTAATTTTTCTTTGATTTATGTTTTTTTACATTCATAAAATTGGCAATTGGGGTATCATAGTCATCCAAGGACATTGTATTTTGTGTGCCCTGTCCTTCTATTGTTTGTGTGTGCTCATGTACCATACTTTTGGTATATCGATGAGAAGGGCATTGAGGCATCTGTTCAATGTTGTGAACTGCAACAATGAAAATGATCATATCGATATGTTGAAATATAATTGAAATAACTAATTCATTATTTTGATTAACATTACACTCTTTCTCTTTACCTATATGTGTAGTTGTGATAGTTGGTGTGTTAATTTTTGTCCACTTGGTCCCTCTCACAGTTCACCTTCCTGATCTACATGCTCTTCAATTTTGAGAAGATAATATATAAGTATTGATATGTTGAAATATAATTGAAATAACTAATTCATTATTTTGATTAATATTACACTATTTCTCTTTACTTGTATGTGTAGCTATGAACGTTGGTGCATTAATTTCTTGTCCACCTAGTTCCACTCGCAGTTCACCCTCCTGAGCTACAGGATCTTCAATTTTGAGAACATAATATATAAGTATAAGCCAGGAAATAAATATCTACAATCACATTAAATATTTCTAATTTTGAAGCATACATACGGGAATGGGTACTCTGGTCTACACTATCATTGGACATGTGCACCCTTGTATGACATGGTGTTTGTTGAATAACGCTAGATTCACTACTTCGGTAGCATCGTTGCTTGAAAACAAACATAAATAATGAGTTATGGGTTATATAACAAAATATGAATAGAATTTACAAGCATGCTATTGCGGTTTCCTTATTCATTTGATTTACCTGCGTGGCTGGGGAGATAGGATTTTGGCCCAAGATTTTTCTATATTCAATCACACTTTTAAAACCATGCTTTTAACTAAGCTTTAGGTCCTCCTCGGTGGAAGCAATGTCGAACATATTTAACTGCAATGCATAACACCATTAAAAATACCAATAACAAAAACATATTTTTGTTCGCTACTGTTAAATAAATATTAACCACAATTAATCATTTAAATATTACTATTCAGGATTTTAGTTTTCCATAGCCACCCTGGTGTAGTTTATGCTGGCCGTGTTTTTCCACTCTAGCCTTGGCTTCTTTGGAGGTGCCTGGTAGCCTACATATGGAATTTTTGAAAAAAATTATATATCAGAATTGTTACTTAAAACATGAAAGAAAAACATAAATGATCATATTTCACTGATAATATGACATGTGTTGTACCTTGCTTGACCAACTTGTGGATGTCTTCCTTGTTTTTTAAACAAGTTCTCCTCTGGATCATATATTAACGCCTTCCACTCTTTCTCTGGAGCCATGGGATGACGCTCGTTCTTGAGGTCTAATTGCAATTTCTCCCTATATTGGGCCCTAATATATTTTAAATTTTTGTCAGCTAACTTTGTAACCACATTCTTGCTGAAAGTGTTGTCGAACAAGTTTACCATGTGGTCTATTAAATCATCTTTCCTTTTTCTATCTTGGCCATTCCACCGTGTGCGAATGGTGGGGCCAAACATCTCCAATGCTTTGTCATTTAAGTTTCTATAGAAAACATTGTTTCTTGCAGAAATGTGTTATCCATTAATTTATAATAATCTCAACAAATGTCCATTTCAATTTCATGAAAAAAATGAATCAATTAATTAACAATTACCTGCAATCTTCTGAATCTTGATCGGAACACATGCGTCATCCACCAGAAAGGTGACATCTACTGATCTGGTGCTTTTAATTTGTTCTTCTCCATGCAGAATAGTATCCTCTCCATCTACAGTACGTTCCTCTTAGGAGTCATGTGGAGTCCCAGGCTCAGGCTCATAATTCTCCAGCGTGTCATGCTGGTCAAAATCATTTCTCTCATCAATGGATTCAAGGGGATCCTCAGGAGGCTAAAAAATCCTCACTTGCATTTTTTGATTTCGACATTTTTTTTGGATTGGACCATCACTGCTACCTATAACAGTTGCAGGATCGACAGGTTCCCCACGCACGGGGTTTAAAAACTCCTACAAACGAAAAACTTTACTTTATGAGTTCATATACAAAATATAAAACAAAAAAATGGATATGAAATTGTCATAGCTGATAAAAATATGTGAACATGCCACTTACCCCAAAATTAGTTATTTTTATTTTGTAGCTCTACAATTCTTTCCCTGTCGTCCTGTGTCAGGGGTCTTTTTCTAAGAAAACCTATATATTCTATGTTATCCTTCTTGAAGGCCTTCGTTACAGTTTTCATTGGGTCAGTCGAATAAAATATTTCTTCCTCATCAATATCCTCAGTGGTATCCTTCCCACGTTGACCATGCCAGAATACATCGATGAATAAAATTAATGATATGAACTTTAACATTTGAGAAATTTAGTTGTTGTAGTCATATGTTGTTACTGTATTTAACATTTACCTGGTGAGGCATAGTGGTTTCCTTTCCATGGTCACCCTGGACAGATGTAGCGGGTGATTTTCAGACACGGTCACCCTGGACAGATGTTGACACAATAAATCAATCAACAAAAGTTATGAAATTCACTTGTAACATTTAAAAAAGGAAATATTGGAGTAATATCAGAAAACAAATAATGAAATTTTAGAAAATTTGTTTTTGTAGTCATAATTTGTAACTGTATTTAACATTTACCTATTGAGGCACAACGGGTGCCTTTCCACGGTCACCCTGGACAGATGTAGCAGGTGATTTTCAGACACAGTCACCCTGGACAGATGTAGCAGGTGATTTTCGGACACGATCACCCTGGACAAATGTAGCAGGTGATTTTCGGACACAGCCACCGTGGACAGATGTTGACATAATAAATCAATCAAAAAAAGTTATGAAATTCACTTGTAACATTTAAAAAATTAAATATTGGAGTAATATCAGAAAAAAAATAATGAAATTTCAGAAATTTAGTTGTTGTAGTCATAAGTTGTTACTGTATTTAACATTTACTTGTTGAGGCATAGAGGGTGCATTTCCATGGTCACCCTAGATAGATGTAGTGAGTGATTTTCTTCCACGGTCACCCTAGACAGATGTTCACACAATAAATCAATCAATAAAAGTTATGAAATTCACCTGTAACATTAAAAAAATGAAATATTGCAGTAATATCAGAAAAAAAAATATAATGAAATTTCTGAAATTTAGTTGTTGTAGCCATAAGTTGTTACTGTATTTACCATTTACCTAATGAGGCATAGTGGGTGCCTTTCCATGGTCACCCTAGACAGATGAAAATTGTGATAGTTCACGGTCACCCTGGATAGATGTTGACACAATAAATTAATCAACAAGAGTTATGAAAGTAATTATAAGATTAAAAAAATGAAATATTGTAGTAATATCAGAAAATAAATAATGAAACATGAAATATATGCAGTAAAAAATTGATTGATCAAAGGTTGATTTGAATGGTATGTAAGATATTTACCCTCATATTTGCACCCCCTCCATCTATTCTATTTAAGTTGTAATCGATCAACAAATCTTCACCTGGAACTATAGTTTTTGTTGCACATACAAATATACGATTTCCTTCACGTCCGTCAAATATGCAATTCGGTTTCTTAGTTGTTGTCACTAGTCATTTACTATTTATAAAGCCCAAAAAGTTTCCAGTAGCTTTTGGCCTTCCATCAATATACTTAGTTTCCCCTTTATTTTGATTGTTATCTACTAGTTGTATATAATTTGCGGCAACTTTGTATCTCTGCTTACTTTGCATATATCGGACCAGCATCAGCCAGTGATTGTATTTGTATAATGGTCCGACATACTCCATCAATTCAGTTACAGTGCAATAGCCGACCTTTATGCCATCCATGGAAAATAACCTCAATCCATGTAAGGATGAAGGAGCAATGCGATACATCCTCCCATCGATGAAGAAATCTGTGTCCACTTCAGCTGGTTCCTTAGGTGCCCGTCGTTGCACTAGATGTTTATACCTGAAGGGAAACTCAATGTCACCTATGCTCTCAGCATCATAATTACACGACCCTCCGTTGGCAATAAAAAATTGCATGCGCATACAAAATCTTTTCCTTACCTTTTCAGATCTAGTTGATCTAGAACCGGTAGATCTAGTACAACACGTCCCACTTTCAACCTCTCTTAGTATATCTTGATCATCACTCGAGGAATATACATCCGACAAATACCTATTTGCTGGTACCTACACTTGTTAAAACAAGAAGATAAGTTATCGTGCCAATATACGTTTTTGGTAGCAACACAGTTGTATATAGTTGCAATATAGTTGCATATAGTTGCATTGTTGCATAAAGTTGCATATAGTTTCATATAGTTGCATAAGTTGCATATAGTTGCATAAGTTTCATTGTTGCATAAAGTTGCATATAGTTGCATATTGTCACTAAAAAACATGATAAGTTGCATTGTTTCCTATAGTTGCATATTTGCATATAGTTGCATAAGAAATTGTTGCAATATAGTTGCAATATAGTTTCATATAGTTGCATAAGTTGCATTTTTGCATAAATTTGCATATAGTTGCATCGACTCCGAGACCCATACCGAGTGCTGAAGATTGTTAGTGTTACCTATATACCTAATTGGAAAATGATGCCTTCGAGAGGTCATTTGTGGTGGTTCAAGGTGTCATTAATGGGAAGAATAAGAACTGGGCTGCGAAGAAGATTATAGCAATGATGCAAGAAACAACACCTCCCACCATGTATTACAAGTATTGTGAAAGAAAGTGACACACCAAGATTGCTGGAAATTACACCTCAATAAATTCCCCAAGCACTTCTAAAAGCTAAAAGAAGAAGTAGTTTCACTACCATTCAAAAGGAGGTAACATTAATTAGTTTCACTACTAAATTAGAATTTATTGTTTCTTTCTCTTAATTAGTGTTTGTTGTTCCTTCTACTTAGTTACCATTTTCTGTTCAATTATTGTTCTGTCTCAACTTATCGTATTCAATTATTTATTTCCAGTAGATTAGATAGTCATCAATAGGTCAACTTGTTTTTATAGATCCAATTCTTGTTTCTTAATTAGATCAATTCATGCCTTTAATATCAGATTCAATTCTTGTCCCTTAATTAGATCAATTCAACAATTTAATTCATGCCTTCAATTCATAGCACATTATAGATCAGATTTGAATCATGTTCAGTAGGATCTTAGATTTAGAAACTTAATGAATGTGTGAGGAACTTGATTGTTGATAAACTAAGATTTGATACGCGATTTTAGCCTTTACGAGCTATCTGCATAGACTTTGCTGATATTCTTGAAATAAAAGACAAATCCTCGAGTTAATAAATTAATGTTAAACTAAGGTTGTTTTTAGGACATCTTTATTGCCCAACAATTAGCAATGAATGGGATTCTTGACTACTATGTGTTGGATCATGAATGATAGGTGGTGCTCTACCATTGAAAAGGAGGTAGCATTAATTAGTTGCACTACCATTCAAAAGGAGGTATCATTAATCAATGTCAGTCCCACGGGTATACTGTCGAAAGCCCACGGGTTGAGGATGCAAACCCCTAGGCCTAGCCCTTAGAGACAATACTTTTCCCGAAGTTACGGATCCATTTTTCCAACTTCCCTTACCTACATTGGTCTATTGACTAGAGGTTGTTCACCTTGGAGACCTGATGCGGTTATGAGTACGACCGGGCATGGACGGTACTCGGTCCTCCAGATTTTCAAGGGCTGTTGAGGGTGCATCAGACACTGCAAGACGTGCGATTCTCTTCTAGCTACTGGACCCTATCTCTGGTTGAGCTGATTTCAGGGTGGGCAAGTTGTTAAAAAGAAAAGATAAGTCTTCCCGGGGCCCTGGACGACGTCTTCGGATCTCCTAACGTTGTCGTCAGTTATAGGATGAGGCACCAACAACTCTCAAAAATGGGTTTCAATTTTGTTGACTTGGGATGGAAGGTTGTCTGTGATATTTCTTGAAGGGAAAAAAGTTATGGAACGCCCTCAAATGTTTCCTTGATTTCAACACCCTCTTCATTGAGATTGATTTTTGGGAAATCTTATGACATGATCGAATGACCCTCAAATGTAGGCATGATCAAGGCCATGGACTTTGGGAAATGTTTCCTCTACGCTTCTGAGACACTTTGCAAAGCCTTAGTCTTCTTGCCTATCAACAAGTGTGAATCATAGGATATGGGACACTTAGGGTCCATCCAACAAAAGTATTTTTTAAAATGGCAGTAAAGGCCCTAGATTATCTCATTTATCATGGGGTTGGTCAAGATCTTATCAAAGGCATTCACTTCCCAGAACATGAAGCTGGATAGTTGGTTAATCAACATTCTACATACAACTCTTTCATATTATTCATAAGGTCTAGACTTTTATGAAGAACACTATGGAATGCTTCTAGATTTTTTTTTATTCTATAGAAAATGCCATGGACAACCTCCATATTTTTTGTGATGCCTCATTGTCCAAGATTCAGTGGGCCAAAATGGAATGTTTTAGACAACACCTATGTAAACAATGCCTATGTAGACAATGCCTATGTCGACATACCTGGATCATGGGAATAGTGAGGGGAGAAGGCTGCAGGGTCCATTTTGGATGACAGATATGTGTACTTTCTATTTTTTTTCTTGCATCCAGGGTAGATATGGGGGGCGAATGAGATTGAACTTGACCTTTCTAAGATCCACATAGTCAAAACATGTTTTTTTTGGTATACAAGGGGAAAAACAAAATAGGGGCAACTTGGCGAAACCATATCTCAATGCAAAAAATTTGGTTGGGATTGGTGGAACTACCACTCACCATTCTCAATATTTCTCACAGTGTGCCCTCTATCTCAGTCTCCTCCACCTTTGATCTCCTTCCCCGATGTTCCCTTCCACAAATGTCATAATTTGGGGAGTTACTCCTTCTGTGATCTCCTCGGATCTACTCGTGGTGTTCTCTCCTCATCTATCCTTGACTCTCATGTTCTCTCCTTGACTCTCCTTGCAAGCTTGAATTTTTTTTTTGGTTTGGTTTATTATATATATTATAATTATATAATATATATATATATATATATATTACAATTATACATAATTTATATTATAACTTAATTTATATATTATATAATATATTAAAATTAATCATTAAATATTGCATCTATTACACCACTAATATATGAACAACCACCTATTCCACCAGAACTTGGCATAGGTAGCACCCATGTCCCCCCTCCCACCCCAGTGATCTTTCTATAAAGACCTCGGTAGAAAATATTTCCACCACTATTGATAGATAACCTAGATTTTGTTTCCATAAATGACTTATTTACAAGTAAGTAAGGCCAATATCCTCCAACAACCCTTCATCACTCTTAGGTATTAGCACAATCTCACCTTATCAAGATGAATCAATAGAAACTTAACAAAAGGAGTCTCATTTCACTTACATTTTCTCTACATTTGTTGACCCCTCCATGGTTAATGATTTATCATGCACATGTGACATAGATGGAAGAAAACAAACACACCCACAGGCCTCATTATCATATAATGACCTAACCTCTACAACCCCCATTTTCCATTCATATGAAGACATACTTGAGGTCATGCATGATCCCTACTATACATGGGATGCAATGTGTCATAGATTAGTTTTTCTCCTATAGGATGCATGCACCCCAACTACCTCACCTAGATAATTCACAATCAAGGACACATGTTCTATCCCTCTCAATCATGTTGATTGGATTAAACATCCCATAACAACCCTTTATGAGTTTGGGATTCAGAAAAAGTGTTGTTGATACCAACCTATACTACAAGAATATTAATGGTGAGATATTCCCGAGTCAGAAGAAGTACACAATTGAGATATTGAAGAAGTTTGGGATATTTAATTGTAAGCCCATGGCCCCATTCACAAGTCATTGTTGCCCGTGTCTAGTCCCAGTACAATTTCCTTGGTTTGTGTATTAATCCCTTTTAGTTTTGGGTTGTTAGAATTTTAAATTTCACACACACCTTTCAATATAGTCAAAGTTGAATTAATGTCCCATTCCATGTCAACAACAACTCATCCATTCACTGGGAACACTAAAACCCGACAAATCGATGACTCCACTAAATTATGGTTTATGGTTTACATGATGAATTGATGATGGAAGAAAGTGGGTGTGTGAGTCAAATTTGAGTCCAAAAACCCACCCATATCATTAAGGCATGTGAATAGTCTATCCATGTCAAATTTCGATGCATTCATAAATAGTCTGAAATTTTTTTGAAGTTGGCCCCATTCACAGGTCACTATTGTCCGTGTCTAGTCCTAGTACAATTTCCTTGTAAAATTTGTACAAGATATTTGGAGAAGGATAATTTTTAAGGTGCTAGGCCTATTCCTACACACCATGGCTAGATCACCTCTCAATGACAGTCTGTGTATTGATCCCTTTTACTTTTGGGGTGTTAGTATTTTCAATTGCATGCACCTTTCAATAAAGTAAAATTTCAATTAATGTCTCTTGTTACTGTAGGGTTATAAAGCCTCATGATCCAATTGCCCATATGGGTCCAACCTTGAGATCTAATGATCATTGGGTGACAACTATCATGAAGGGTGATGACTAAGACTAGGGGAAACTTTCAATTCAAGGCTAGGAATGACTAGTTCCACATCAAGTTAATGAAGAAAATTAAGAAGGTACATGTGTTGTCCCATTCCATGTCAACAACAACGCATCCATTCACTAGGAACACTAAAACCCAACAAATCGATGACTCCACTAAATTAGGGTTTATGGTTTACATGATGAATTGATGATGGAAGAAAGTGCATGTGTTAGTAAAATTTGAGTCCAGAAACCCTCCCATATCATTAAGACATGCAGATAGTCTATCCGTGTCAAATTTCAACGCATTCAGAAAAAGTTTGAAAAAATTTAAACGTTGGCCCCATTCAAAGGTCATTGTTGCTCGTGTCTAGTCCTAGTACAATTTCCTTGTAAAATTTGAATAAGATATTTGGAGAATGATAATTTTGAAGGTGCTAGGCCTATTCCTACACACCACAACCAGATCACCTCTCATTGACAGTTTGTGTATTGATCCCTTTTAGTTTTGGGTGTTAGTATTTTCAATTGCACGCACCTTTCAATCAAGTCAAAGTTCAATTAATGTCTCTTTTTACTGTAGGGTTATAAATCCTCATGATCCCAATGCCCATATGACTCCAACCTTGTGATCTAATGATCATTGGGTGAAAACTGTCATGAAGGGTGATGACTCCACTAAATTATGGTTTATGGTTTACATGATGAATTGATGATGGAACAATGATCTAAAAATGAAGAAGACTTGAAAAACTTGAATAATTATTGCAAGTGAAATGTTATGTGTTTAAAGAAACAGGATCAATTTGCAACACATAAATTAAGGATTACTTATGCAAAATACACATAGACAGCAGCATAAACAT
>ML793021.1:195285-207499 GCA_009831015.1 Picea engelmannii
CATAAACTCACTCCATCGCCTTTGCCTGGCATTCAGATCTCTTTGAGTGAAGAGATGTTTTAAACTTTGATGGTCTGTTTTGAGCTCAAAGTTTCGCCCAACAAGATAGTGCCTCCAAAGTTTCAGAGCTAGCATTACAACTGTCAACTCTAAATCATGAGTTGCGTATAGCTCCTCATGTTTCTTCAACTTTCTTGATGCATAAGCTATCACTCCTCCATCCTGTATTAGCATGCCCCCCAAGCCTTGCTTCGAGGCACCCGTGCAGACCGTGAAGTCCTTTTCCATATTCGACACTCGTAGAATTGGCGCACTAGTTAGTAACCTCTTAAGCTGAATGAATGCACTATCAAATTCTTCTGTCCTTTCATACCTGACCCCCTTGCGTTGCAACGTGGTGATGGGTTTCACTATTTTTGAGAATCCTTCTATAAATCTCCGATAATAACCCGCTAGCCCCATGAAGCTTCTCACCTCATGTGCATTTTTCGGCACTGGCCACTCTATAATGGCCTTTACCTTTTCTGGGTCCACAAAGATTCCTTCACCGGAAATGATATGACCTAAGTAGTGGATGTCTTTCTGGAAGAAGGAACACTTCGACAACTTCCCATACAATTTGTTCTCTCTTAGGAAGGACAACTCTATTCGCAAGTGTTCCTCATGTTCTCTTTCATTCTTGGAATAGATGAGGATGTCATCTAAAAAGACTTGTACAAAACGGTCTAAGTACTTCCGGAATACGTCGTTCATGAGTCTCATGAATACTGCTGGTGCATTGGTCAATCTAAAAGGTACTACAACAAACTCATAATGTCCAAATCGAGTTCGGAAGGCAGTTTTTGGGATATCACCTTCCTTAATCCTTAACTGATGATACCTTGATCGCAAATCAATGTTTGAGAATACCGCTGCTCCTTTCATCTGATCGAAGAGGTCATCTATTCGCGGCATCGGGTACCTATTTTTCACTGTAGCACGGTTCAAGTCCATATAGTCTATACACAGTCGTAAGGATCCATCCTTCTTCTTTACAAAAATTACCGGTGCGCCCCATGGCGAGACACTAGGCCTTATTAGCCCTAAGTCCAGTAACTCTTTAAACTGCATTTGTAATTCACAAAGTTCTGGCACCGTCATACGATACAGAGTCTTGGATATTGGTTTTGCACCAAGCTTTGCTCAATAGTAAAATCAAATTCCCTTTCCGGAGGTAACCCTGGTAACTCGTTCGGGAAAACATCTTGAAATTCTGACAAGACCGGATACTGATCTAATGAGGGTCCCTTCCTTTCATTCACTGCTTCCACTACATAAAGTCGACACCCTTGCCTCAAGCATCGCTTAACCTTAATAGTGGATATAAAGCATAGTGACACTTTTCTCTGTACACCCTGGATCTCTATTGGTCTTCCTTCATCATCGACACAAATCACCCTCTTTGCAAAGAAATGTACCAAAGCTCGATGAGTTGCTAACCAATCCATTCCAATGATTAGTTCATATGCCCCGAGAGCAGTGACGTATACTTTCAACCTGGTAGTACACACTCCCAAGTCTACTATACAATTATCGACACTAGGTCCTACTTCTTGTTTTTCCCCCGAAGCCATATCGACTTGTTTAAAGTCATCGTGCTCGTAGGCTGCCATCCCACTCTTTTCTAATGCAGATGGTGAAATGAAACTATCTGTCGCACCAGAATCAAACAAAATCTTAACATTGATATGATTTAGCGTACCTGATGACTCCACCACCGTGGATTGATGTTCGGCCTGGCAGTTATTAACTGCCGCGTAAATATGGTGGCTACTACTTGTTCTCCCCATCGGCGCCTTTCCTTCTCTATGCACGAACCCTGATTGTAACTACGGATAGTCCCACTCGTAATGGGGTCCTTCGCATCTCCAACAGGCAATATGAGATTGAACCTGTCCATTGTTATGTGTCTGTCTTTGAAATGAGTTCCTTCCCCTGGAACCCCTGCCCCTGCTCACTGTTCCCTGAGATGGTCGTGGTCCTGTCTGCACCGTTGGCGATGAACGAGATGCTGCACTCACTGCCATTGAAATCCCTGTAGCTACTTTCCTTGGCATGAATCTATTACCATAAGGCGGTGGCCTTGAGCCCCCTCCCCTAGGAAATGTCCACGGGGCCTTTCCTACGAACCCCAAGTGATGCAGAAATGTTGATCTTGCACCCCCAGTCAAGTTCATATGTTCTTCCATGTAACGCGCACTTTCCACCGCCTCTGCTACTGAAGACGACTTCCACATCCTCACCATAGATCTTATCCTAGGGTTCAATCCGTAGATGAAGCGCTCTACCTTTCGTTGGTCACTATCCATATACGACACATATTTGACCAGTTCCATAAACCTGATCTCAAATTCTTCTACCGTTTTGTTTCCCTGTACTAAGGCATGAAATGCCCCAACCTGTTGTTCCTCGTAGTACGCCAGTAGATATTTCCTCCTGAACCTTTCCTCGAAAAGTTCCCAAGATACTGTGTCTGGGGTAAGGTGCAATTGTCTTTCTAGGTTGCCCCACCAGTTCAAGGCGTTGTCCCTTAACTGAAAAATGGCGATCTTCACCTTTGAGTTGGACGCATAGTCCCTTAGGGCAAAACACCTAGTCATGCCTTCCAACCATGCTTCCGCGCATTCACTAGCGCGACCTCTGAAAAACTCCCGAAGTTTGATCTTCTGCAACTCTAGCGTGATGTCTTCAGGTGGAGGTCCTCCCCCTAAATCCCTTGACACTTCTGGATTACCCGTTCTATATGGTGGGGGTTCCACTTCAGTCCCTGCTAGTTGTCGCCCCTTTAAAGTCTCATTGATGGCTTCTAACGAGCGCAGTATGAGGGCTAGTTCGAGAAATGGTGGTGGTGGCGCTGGCGGTGTTGGTGGTGGTTGCGACGACACTCCCCTACCTCGACTCCTTTGAGTACTGACCATCATGTATGCTTTGACCTACATCCACCAAAGTTGTCAGGGTGAGTTCCAAGATGTTTCAAATTGGTGCTACTCAAACTAGAAACAGGGTTAGGCGTAAGTTTTCTTTACTTGTCTGTAAACAAACGTTACTCCATTAGGGGATTGGCTAGGTTAGGGTTAGGTTTAAGCATCTAAGCTTCATTTCTTCGCGCCTACGAAAACAACTATAGGTTCCTTTTCCCTGTAGCTACGCTAGCTTTGTGCCTCACTCGCCATTTCCTATGCTTACACTCCTATTGAATATGCCGCCTCTTTCCCACTTGTCCTAGTCTAAGTCCTAATGACACCTTAACTAATAATAGTTAAAGTTCAACTATATTTTATTATTTAACTTAGGGCTTAAACTCAATTAAAGATTAAATCTTGGATAAATTCTAAATTTTAGAATAGAGATTAAATTTAAACTTTACTTTACCTCAAATTAAAGATAAATTATCTTTATTTTACCCCCACCAGTAAGCCCTCGAAGAAACCCTACGAAATCCTTTAGAAGTTATTATTAGTTCTTAAATCCCTACCATTTGAGCACCTAAGAGCAGATAAAGTGAAAAAGAGGACCTCTTTATTTACGGATGGCATGGCTGCAGTCTCAATATTTTCTCAGGAGTTGCGGGAAGATATGACTCTCTCCTTATTAGCTAGTCTACCTACAATGAGCCAATTGTGTGTGCCTACCAGTTCACTCAAATATTGCGCCGGCCAGATACTCAATATGGTCCTGCGCTGGTCAACTCCAATACTGCGCCAGCCTCTTGAAATTGTCGTAAGGAAGGAGAAACCCTTTCAATCAAACGATCCTGGAAGAGAAAACAAACCTTAGTGAGCCTTCGAGATAACAACCTTTCGTTCCGTGCGGGTCTAAACTGATTAACTTTATTTATACTTAACAATTAAACCCCCCCCCCCACTCTNTTTTTTTTTTTAATTTGATTATATATATATATATATATTTTATTTTTTTTCAATTAATACTTTATATATTATTATATTAGTATTTATAAAAATTATCATAAAAAAAAAACTTATATAAAAATTAGTATTTATGTTTTCAATTAGACATATTAAAATATATATAAAAATAGAAAAAATAAAATAAAACAAAAGAAGATATAATAAAAGAAATATAACGTTGAATGTAAGATTTATCAAAATTTGAATTGGCCGCGCACGGGGAAAGTATGAGGCCCTCTTTCCACAAACTGCTAAGTCGGCAGCGTGGGCTCGCATGTAGCCCACGTGTCCCTCACTTTTATTCACGGGAATAAAATATCGAGCCACTACTTTAAACCCTAAACTCTCTGTTTTGTCTTAGCATTAGCTGTGGTCACCTGTGCAGGGAGGCATGAGGGAGCATGGCCGCCATGGCGAATACAGTGCGCAGGTTGTGATACCCTCTGTCACTCATCTCTGTCGCAGTTTGTTTACGAAAATGGCTGCCAAATCTGCCCTTCTTCCGCTTCTGAGATGCCTCTCGAGGCCATATCTGTCCATCCAGAAGGCCCCACTGCTCTCTTCCTTGCAGTCTCGCCTCTTCCACGCATTGATGGAGCCGCTGCAGAGAATTTCCATGTTGGATCAGATCCGTCCTTCGAGCGGCTTGCAAACGAAATCTATCCTCGGTCTTTTACAATCCGGAAGCCCGACAAGTAACTGCAGAAACTATGCCAAGGCTCACAAGCCCGTGAGCGATGACGATGAAGATATTGATGAGGTTGATTTTGAAGACAATAGTGATGAAGATATGGACTTCAATGAAGATTCGTCGGACGACAGCGATGACGCTGAAGGTAGTGGGAAATTTTCCAGGAAATTTTCTGAAGAAGAGTAAAGGTGATAATCGAAGCACTATAGATGTCATGATGGAGATGCGTTCTAGGTCTGTAATTTATATTATTCTGTTGTTCTGTTATATTGGATTATATTTTTTAAGCCATATATTTTATGAGTATAGAAAGTGAGAAGTGGTAGTTAGCAAGGAGACACAGAATCTACTCCTAGTTTTTTTTTTTTTTTTTTTTCCACTGTTAGAACTGTTGTCCGTATGTTGCTGCAGGCCTTCAACGGTTCGAAAACCTCATGTATCTAGCCGTTGGGTGCTTTGCTGCCTATCTAAACACACCATCAATTCCATTGTAACCATACTTGTTGTGTTTTGTTTGGCTTGCCCTTTCTTTCCTGATTATATGCATGCGCGCATTGTTGTTTTCCTTTTGTGATTTTTCGATTTTTTTTTTTTTCTCTGGCTTCCTTTTTGTGCCGCGTATTTCATTTTTTTGCGTACTGTATTGTTTAATGTTTCATTATTTTTCACAATCTTGCCTCATTTTGTCTGGAATTTTAATGCTGAGAGACTAAAACTTCTACATGTACGATTTTAATCGGCATTTGAGGTTCTTCTGGTTGATTGACAATGCCAATCAGGCATGGAGTTTGAGCTATTCTCGAAGATGTCATATTTTGTTGCAGCTACAGAGGATTGGTTTAAATTGAAACCACTAACAGGCTAACCTGCTTCTACAGAGGATGAGTTTTTCATGATTGGAGAGATCCAGGTAAACAATATTTCACATCCATTCACTCTTTTGATATTTCACATCCATTCACTCTTTTAATATTTCACATCCATTTACACTTTTGACAAATTGATCCACAACTTAAGGTAATATAGAATGTTATTCAATTATACACAGACTTAAATGTTAATATATAACATATTTTTTTTAAGTTTATGCTCTTCTTATGAACAGTAAGTTAATGAAGTATAAATTTCTAGTTTCCAAAAGATTGGTTTAAAGTTACAGAGTATGTGTTTTTATGGCATTGCATAGAAGTAGCTTACAGGATAGTTGCTTTGAATACTAAATCATATTAACATCCTCTAAAATTTTTGAACTTGGCCCATAGGCCTCGATTCTTATTTAACCTAATGCGTTTATTTGTTTTATTTTTATTTTTATTAATGTTTCTATATTTTATGTGCAGGTCAAGCGTGGCTGGAGTTTTTCTCAAAAGAATGTACAAATAAAAACTAAATGTACAAATAAAAACTACCCCTTATTTAGGCCCTCGGTTCCAGATTTGAACCAGGGCTCTGATACCAAATGTAAAGGCCCGATTTCATTTAACATTTAAAAATTCTACCAAATGTACAGTAATTTCTACTAGGTTTATAAAGAAGAAGAATTCCAAATTTTCTTAACACTTACGCATGTAAAATTTATCAATGAATAATAAATCTAATTAAACAATGGATAAATTGGAATTAAATACCTAAACCCGATGTCGTTATCCACAGCATGCTAAACCCGATGTTGTTATCCGCAGCTTGCTTCCTTCCTGCTTCTTTAGAACACTACCCAAAACCGTCCTCCCTGCCGACTAGTTAGCTCTCTTGCCCCAGGATATCAATGGATATCCTGGCCCTCCATGCCCAAAACCCCCAGCAACCCCCGGTGCACTGGGTAAATTCCACTCCAAATTTCCCTCTGCCCATTCCCCCGCTCTGCAAAATTCATCCCCAACTCCCGTAGCATAATCCTCCCCACAAACTCCTTTCCCCCCTTATCCCTCCTTCACCGACTTCCCTTCATTTAATCCCTTACCTAATATCTTATCCCATTATTAAATATCTTATCCCATTTATTAAATATCTTATCCCATTATTAAATATCTTATCCCATTTATTAAATGCTTCCATTTTCAGGAACGTAACTTAAATTAATAATATATTTTATTATCCACCTTTATTTATTTACCATATTCATTAATGAGTTAATAATACTTAAATTAATCATAATCAAGAATAACTAATTAATAACAAATAATTAGTTAAGGTTATTTTAATAAATAAATATAGTTTAGCTAATCTTTTAGGATTACATTATTAAATTAATTATAATTTATAATCAAGGGTCGTTACAGATCCTCTTGGTTTCAAGACTACTTAATTCTCTAATAAAAAAGGGAAACCATGTGAAGGTGGAAGCTCTAATCATGCCCCCCCCCACCCCTCACATCACTCTCAATTTCCCCATATTACCTAATTTGAAATTCTAAAAAACATGTATCATATACTATATTATACAAAATAAAAACATAACAAGATCATATGAAACATATAAACACATACCTCTTCTTTTCAACAATTAAATATCAATCATCTTCTTCTTCATCCAGCTAAACATTTGTATCAGGATCTGGTTCAAAATCGATATTGGTGAAAGGCTCATTCCTATCAACATCATCATCAACGTCATTTTCGCTAATATAGTTATCGATATCGTCAATGAGATCATCGTCTTCTACATTTGGAATATCAACTTGTTCAACTTCTTCATCTGACACATCAACTACATGAGCCAACTACCCCTGATCTACATAATCATGATCTTCTTCCTCGTTATTATCTTCATCCCCGACTACATGATTATACTTTATTGGTCTTCCTCTTGGATCATATCTAACAACGTATGACCAACCTGCTTTACCAGGTACCTCTGAGTAAAATACTTACTCACATTGACTTGGAAGAACATAAGTCTTTGTACTTGGTTCAAATTCCCTTGTATTAACCATGGTAAATCCATTATCATTCTCAATAATAGTTCTTTCAAGATCATGTTCATGCATTCATAGACTGTGCCATTTAACCTCAAACAAAACTATTTTAAAAGAATTAAAATCAAACTCAATTATATCCTCCAAATGGCCATAGTACCTATTCTCAGTTTCTTCCAGATTTTTGTCACTTCTAGAGGAAATTTTGGTGACCTTAAACACTGTAGTTATCCCACAATCCGAGGTTTTCATCTTATCATCCAACATTTTCATACGAAATTTACTACCATTACACCACATATCCTTGTGATGTTTCAACTGCAACATGGAAAACAAGTAAAAAATACATTGCCAATTAATAAACCTCATATAGGACTTAGTAAATATATATTTCAAAAATTAAACAAACCAAATACATTGAAAAATTGGGAAAAAACTAGGAAAATGTGGGTAAAAAAAAACTTGACTTTTTATCTTTTAATCCAAAGGCTAAATCAAGTTCCCTTGATGTAAGATCAGGAAATTGATCTCGATGAAGATGCGTTGTTTTAATCATCTTACTCACCCCTTCCCATGATAACCTATCGAAGTATTCTTCAGTATATTCTATCCAATTCTCCATCCAATCAAGGTTGTTTGCAATTTATAAATGTAAAGCATCCCACTGTTGAGCAACTATATGATAGAATAAAAATTTAATATCATTAATTAGCCATTGTTAATAAAGGAATAATTTAATAAATGTGTAATATATTAAATCTACGTCAACATCTAATATTTACCTTTCACAGTCCTCATTTTACCTTTCCCTAATAGGACCTCCCCTTCAAATTTGTTGATTGAGTCTATATGCCAAATGCGAGGAACATTCATATTTTCTTCTAATTTAGGTAGATATTAACTAATATACACCATGCATTGATATACCATATATCCCTCAACCATAAAACCCTCCACACATGCTCCTTGTCTAACAAAAGCCTTCAGTGACTTCAACTGCCTCTCCACCATACAAATCGATCTTGTGTGTACTGGTCCACATAATTCAATCTCCTCAACTTGGTGTATGAGGTAGTGTTATTTTGCATTGAAAAATGTTGGAGGTAGATATTGTTGCATTTGACACATTAGTCGGGGAATTTCTCTCTTCCAATACCTTATATCGTATTTATGTATTTCTTTTGATGATAGCCACCTACAAATGATGATTCAATAAAATAATATCAAGGCATACATAAATTTGCAGATAAAACATAATATGTTAATAAGTTCCGCTACAAATCACATAAGAAGTACATATTCCTTATAAAACAATACTTGCCTCATGTATTTTCCAAGTACATAAATAATTTGTTTTATGTTGTTGTCAAAGTCGTCAGGGAGAGATAAAGGTAGAACATACTGTAACAAAAAAAAAAAAAAATATTATTTTTTTCCAAGAAATGCATACCAATAAGGAAATATATTATAACCTACTAATTACCTTAATGAATGTATGCTAGTCATGTTTTTTAACACCACCAAAATCACCCTTTTTTGTTAATATATTTTGTATTTTCGACGAAAACCCCATTAGAAACCTATTTTTTCGAATGACCTACTTTACAATATTGCTCTGTTTCTCCTTCAATAACCAAGGAAGACTAGTATTTTTTTCACGACCATCGCCATTAGAATTAATAATAACACTTTGCAATGCGTGATTATCTTCCTGGATGTCACAACAAATCTTTCCAATTCTCTCTTTGTTAGTCCTTCCATCTAATATTCACTATAACAATTATGTTATGTTCTTCCCGATATGCATTGTATCAAACAAATGAATTTTTTGTAGGTGATCATAGTATGGAAATCTACTGAATTGCATCGGGTAAGTTTTCATTCCTCGTGGAAGCCCATTCGCGCCTTAACGACATTCATGAAACATCAACAAATTGAAATTAACACTAATTAATGGGACAAGATGAAATTAATACTAATGAAATTAACCAAATATTTGTATAATATGTCATACATAAATAATTTGCATACCTTGACGATTTCTAACATATTCCAACTTCCATAGGCAAGGTGTCATTCTTCATGTTTTTTTTTTCATTTTCTTCTTTACCATTGAAATTTGTTTTGTCTGTAGTTCGATAACTATGGTTATTAGGAAGAAAGCTCCTATACTCATCAAACACTTCCTTTCCTAAACTCCTTGAACGACAAGATTTTATCCTCAGACCACAAATTGGGCATGGAAATTTACCCTTTGTTTTAAGACCTACAAGATATATGAATTAATGTAGCGTCAAATTAGAGTTACAATTTAAAATAATGCATGATATTTTCAATAAATATATATAATATTAAATCACAAAATAAAGTAACAATATACCACAAAAATGTGTTAACCTGGGAGCATCATGAATTTTCCATGATAGTATTCCATGGAATTGAAATCATTTTTTCCCTATTGGTTCAGAGATGTCATACATAGTGACACCAACCAATAACTTCAACAACTCATTGATAAGAGGCTCAATATATACGTTCATATCTTTAACCTGGTACCTACCTAATTGGTTCAACATACTGCATGATTAATTATACTTATCTAGATGTCGTTATATATGAAATAAATAATTACCATGCACGAAACAAAGAAATGAAATATTTTGTTGTACTTTAAAGAAAATAAAAGATAATTAAATACCTCGAACAATAATTTCCAACATTGTGTGCTCTCTCTTGATCAACATCCAAGGAGGAAGGTTATTGTTTATAACAAAAACATGCCACACTGAGTATGTAGAACGAAGCTCTCCAAATGGATTGACACCATCAAATGCCAACAAAAGTCTAACATTACGAGGTTATTCTTTAAAATTTGGCCACTTTTCTTCGATGTACTTCAATGCAGAACCATTTGCAGGAATTCGAAGAACATCATCTCGACTTCTGTTCTTTGCATGGAAATCCATAAACCGTCCTATACTTTAGCACCTGAACAACCACTATAAATGTGGAATTATCGGAATATAATGAAGAACTTTGCGAGGCACCTTCTTTGACGCTTTATCGGTTCGATATTTACTTATTTGACATTGTGGGAATTCATTTTCTAATGCATATTGTCCATAATATATGATATGATCATTAGTACATGCATCAATAGCCTCGTAGTCAATTCAAATTGCTTTCATAATCATGGATATTTCTTGATATGTGCATGGAAAAACATTTGACGTCGGTAATAGAACTTCACCTAACAATCTAAAAAATTCTAAACAATAAGTCAATGTAAACAATATTAATAATCAATATCTCATCCAATATACTAATTTGCAAATTAGAAAACAATATCAATATAGGAAAAAATTGAACCTTTTAAGTATTTCTGAACATGCAGGCATCAATAATTAACAAACTAAATACCTTAGTATCTGTGTGAGGCATGCGTTTGATAAACCTTTCAAAACCTTTAGGTTCACCGACAACAGTATAGCAGATAAAATATTTGTTGTTTAGCCTTCATAAATAGGTTGAAGTGACTTCTCGAGTAGAGGATCAACATCATGACGATCATCCTGGTTGTCCTCATCCATTGGAGCAAATGTGTCTTGGATCAATCTATGTATCTCATCTTCCTGATTTGAATCACTAATGTTATCTCCATCCATATCATCACTAATAACTTGATCAACAACTTCAATATTCTAATCTCGAAGTTTGAAACATCCCTCTCTTTCGCGCATTGAGAAAACTTATTCTTTGAGAACACTTGCTTGCAAGTGATCCGGATTATTATACTAATAAGAATTTGATTTTGATTATGAGGCGTTATGGGTTGATGACATGTTGTTTTGCTGCATTGACATATACAGGTGCTATTGACTCAGTTTTACTGAGTGTGCAAGATTTTGTACCTTGAGGATGTAGAGGCATCGATGGAACCCCTTGGACTCCAGATCAAGTCAGGGAATGGAATATTGGGGTTTTATTGCTGTATATATGACATTTGTGCATCTGATTCGATGATATGATTATGGATATATTTATGACATGATTTTTTGATGATGCAAGCTGACGATAGCTTGCCGACTAGACTCACATGTGGAGTAGAGGGGTCACACATGACTACCAAATACATTGAGGGAGAGGTGTGGACAACAACCCTGCCACAACCTACTAGCACTCTCGTTGTGGCTCGAACTGTAGGTTAACGATTACCTAGTTAGAGAAGACCCACGATGCCTTGAGGGATAACTGTGACAGTCTCTCATGATGATTATAAGGGGCGCACAATAAGGCATGGGCCTTATTCCTCAGAGGCCCTTAGTCTCCCACAAGATCACCTCGTGGAGTATTGACTCCAGGGATTTTAGATGTCTACCAATGTTGGAGATATGGCTATAACAGAAGACTGACGCAGATGGTTAAGGTTGTCATTGATGGCAATCAGTTATGGAGCAGTCAAGGATGTCAACACGCACACGAATGCTGGAACACGACTGCTGGAACATGACTGCTGGAACACGAATGCTGGAACACGAATACTGGAACACGACTCTGGAACACGACTGCTGGAACACGACTGCTGGAACACGACTGCTGGAACACGACTGCTGGAACACGACTGCTAGAACACGAATGCTGGAACATGACTGCTGGAACAC
>ML793021.1:219451-259413 GCA_009831015.1 Picea engelmannii
GTTGTAGCCTCTATGAGTTGGTGCTCATAAAAGATGAGATGTAACGAAGTTGAAGCTTGCTGAACATCTTAAGAAGACGAGGTTTTTTCCCTGGTTGGGTTTCCTCTTGAAAAATCTGTGTCTCGTACTTGTGAATGAATGCTATGTGTGATTGTTGTTCGTTATACTATCTGCTTTATGTTTATAACTCTGAATTTCACAGTAAAGACTCACTGCCACTAAGATTAATGATTCAAAGTTAAAAATGAGAGTAAATGGTTAATAATCTACACTAACTGATTCACCCCCCCCCCTCTCAGTTAGTTCATACCTATAACAACCAAGTCAATCATGAG
The DNA here is from genome assembly GCA_009831015.1 of Picea engelmannii. NCBI lineage: Eukaryota > Viridiplantae > Streptophyta > Pinopsida > Pinales > Pinaceae > Picea > Picea engelmannii. The sequence continues at coordinate 219,787 of ML793021.1, forward strand.
GTGAGTGGCACCCTTGGAGCATGTAGAGCATCTTGAAGGGCACGTCACGCAAGAAAAATGGAAAGAGGCGAATGGGACCCTCGGAGAACGTGGTGTGTCATGAAGGGCACGTCGTGCAAGGGAAACATAATGGGGAGAGTGGCACCCTTGGAGAACCTAGTGTGTCCTGAAGGGAACATCGCATTGTTAAATAATAAATGAATAAACCTATATGGCCTTAGAACAAATACTGTGATGAGAAAGATTTAAAAAAATTTCCCTAATAAAATGTCACCCAACCTAGGAAATTAAAGTCTAGGTCTAAGAGATACTTGTGACAAAAATAAAAACATATGTTTATATAACAATAAAAATAAAAATAAATAAATAATAATGATAATCATCATTAACCATGTGACGAGAAAGGGGTAAGAAATTCATTAATTTATAAAAAAAAATCTTTTGGGGCATAAAATTTAAAAAGGGGGAAAAGGGGAAATAATTGTTTTGTCTCATATGTTAATTTAGAATTTATTAATTAAAAAGGAAAAAGGGAAAAAGTTGATTTTCTACACCTGCCAATTTGAGTTTTAAATGAAAAGGGAAAGAGGGGAAATTTAAAGGAGTTAGGAAACTAGAAAAAATGGGAAACATAAAAATAAAGGGGAAACACAAGGAAAAAGCAGAAAGTCTAACTGAGTAAGGTATCTACCATTTAAGAACTTTCCAAATTAAATTCAACTAGTAAATTAGTGAGGGGGAAATTCATTAAAACTTGTAAGGGAATATGGGCATAGCTAGGAGCGATTCTAGGAATAATTTTAGGTGGGTGAGGGAAATAGGGGTAATTAATTAATTAAGGAAATTAATTTATGGTGCAATGAAGGGGATGGGTGACACTTGTACAAGGAGGATTATTATGAATTCAAATTTTTGAAAAATGAATTAAAATGGATTTTGGGAAACTAATTGACTTAGAAAATCTATATAAAGGAGGGAGGAGGAGGAGGATGATTGATATCTTCTGTTATGTGTAACGTTAAGATGCAAAAATTTATACTTGACTAACTTAGCTTGTGGGAGTTGGGATACCCAACTTGGTGAGGAGTGGTAGCTTGGCCTTGCGAGGTGAGATGGGAGCTAGTTGATCTCTGGTTCTGTGTGTGTGGCCCATCTACGTCTTGGGGGGATAAGGGGGAAGAAGAGTACCCCGAGCGTTGGCTTGGAGGTACTGATGAAGTCTCCTCGATCGTCAAGCAGGAGCATCATGGAGCACGCAAGACAATGACTCATAGCATACGACTTAGGCTATGGTATGCTTACTTGATTCTTCATGGTAGATTCTCATTACGTGTCACACCTTCAATTCTGTATTTTTAATTAGGTAAAGAATTTGGTTGACTTAGGATTTTAATTGAAAAACTTATTTCCCATAGCCTTAATCTCACTATTGATTTTTTCCCTTGGCCGTCGATCCATGCATGTCTTGACTGTCCTATGGTTTATTGATTTGTGATGATTTGCGGTTTATTTTTTCCTCTGTCCCTAGCTCATCAGTCCATGCCTGAGTAGTCGGACAGGAGCCAGATCTACGACCGTCACTTCAGTTTTAATAGACCCATGGATCCAAATGCCCTATTTTTCTGTCCATGGATGATGATCAAGGGATGTTCTTGCCAGTCATCTAGCCCTATTGTTTGTTTCGAGTAGTGTGTTGTCTTGCACCTTGATTCGATTAATTAACCCTACAATTTATTGATTGACGGAGAAGTTTTTTTTAACTCTGCATTTTTATATCTTGCTAGATTTTCATTTGTTTTATTTACCTCTATAGTCTAATTTGAAGACGATTGAGACTGTGTTTTTCACCACTAGTTAAGAGTGCGCTTTTTCCATTGCAATAATGCATTCGTTGCTTGATTAAGTATGCTATTTGTTTTGTTTTCTTGGCGATTTTCCACTTCTTTGGCTGCATTTCGTTTGATTTGGGGGTCAATTTTTTCCCAGGAAATTTTTAGTTCTCGTCAGATTATTTAGATTGTCAATGTATATTTGATTAAGACGAATTATACTTCTGGTTGTTTTTATAAGGATATAAACTCAGCAGATTAAATTATTGGAATGCTATAACCTCAGTGAATATATTTGAATGTTTAAACTCAATGAATTTATTATGGAAAGCTATAAACTCAATGATTAAAATCAGCTTACATGACCCCTTTACCTCTGCGATATGTAACCATGTAATTGTTGTAATACCCTTACCTCTGTGATTTGTTACCATGTAATTTTTTTAATACCCTTTACCTCTACAATTTGTAACCATGTAATTGTTGTAATACCCTTTACCTTTGTGATTGTAACCATGTAATTGTTGTGATGCCCTTACCTCTGCGATATGTAACCATGTAATTGTTGTAATAACATTTCCTCTACGATTTTTATGTTGAGGGAGATTGTGCTCTGTGTTTAATTGTTTGATAGTGAGTTCCCCCTAGCAAATTTAACCTTTATTTATACAATAGTAGTCCGTGAGTTAATACCTTTGAGTGTGACTGCGATTGTTGTATATTGTGCAACCTGCATTTTTCTTTGGCTGCTTGAAGCTTCAGACAACATTTAATTTACCTATCACTATGATTAAATCCTCATAATTCATTTGTAGTCTACCTTGAATTCTTGACACAATGAATTAACTGAGAAAATAATTTGTTGGTCTGGTGTGTTTTCTACATTGAATGCGTTTTACACTCTGTGCTAAGTTAGCTCCTAGCATGACAACCTGACTGGGATTTTCTTTCAGGGGATGTCTCATCTCTTTTATTGTGTGCGATTTGTATTAGGATGCATTGTTTTCTTGCACAGGTGCCTTGATTCCATCAAACTGGACTACTATTTTATGTGTCGGTGGATAGAACCATGCATTTTAACTTGGTAAAATATCGCGTTTTAACCTGGTAAACTAATGTGTTTTAAAGTTGTAGCAACAATAAATTAAATGGTAAGACTATCACGTTTTATCCTGAAGCAAATGCGAATTTTATTGGTGGTGTCGACTGCGTGCATACCCACGTTTTATGGGCATGCTACCTGGATTTTTCTCCACGAATTCTGGGAATTTTACCCGTAGTTATCCAGCTAGTCAACATAGTGGTCTTTTAAAAAACAATAAATCCAACAGTAGATGCCTTAGCTTTTAATAGACTTATTACCTTAGGTTAGACAACCAACCAATAGCCTCTGCATTTGATTGAATTTAGAATTAATATTTCCTTGCCAGCGATATGCACCAGTAGTATGTTTATGACAGCGAATTGCATGCCAACTATTTATTTTGTCTAACTTTGATGAGAGACAACAACTATAGTTATTCTTCTTGTCATTCAATTATAGTGCTAATTAGCGAATGATGTGACAACTACTTACACGCCTGTTATAAATATGAATAACTCCTTATTCAATAGTGAATTGTAGTGATATTCAGGGTCATCCCTCTCACATTATTAATTCCTTTAGTAGGATAGAAAAGATAATTCCTTGGATAGTAATTTAATGTTGTTAAGATTGTTAAATATTGACTTATGTAACTTAGATTGTAAGATTTAAAGTATAGACTGGAAATTTTAATTTATTGATGACATTAATGATTTTACCCATTATCGATAGTAATGCTAGTAAACAATATGGATAACTGATTATTTCAGACTTGCTAAAACATAGACTGGTTGAAATTTAGATTGGTTATTTCAGACAACAATGTCATTTTTTTTTAAGCAGCGTGGAGCACCTTTAAAATGTTAAGTAGTCCACTTATTTTAATGAACAATTTATAATTGTTGATAAGCCTATTGATTTGGTTAAGTGCCTTTCTTAGTGCACATCATGATAACATTTATGACCTTAGTCGCTTGGTAACAATTCAACCTTTTCACTTAGAAATCTGTCTTATTAGTTATTGTATGGGTTGTTGGCGAAGTCGGGTATTAGCTTGAGATTTTCATTTGATTGTATCCATCTTGGGTCTGGTCAACCTGTTTCTTGGGGTATGGGTGTAGCCTCTTGTCAGTAGTTCAGATCCTAGCGAGTTGGTTTCAACTAGATTCCTTGGTCCAGATGGGTTATGTAGTGCCAGGTTTATCGTCATGATTCCTGACAAGGGGATCAATGTGCTCCCTAATGGATAGATGTGATTGATAACTTGGCTGGGGTCTGTACTTCCTGTTGTGGGTTTTGTTGATCTTGTAAGCTCGTTGATGGCTCTTGGGTTGCAACGCCTTCATGCATTTGGTTGCACGCCATTGAGGTTCTATCTATCTAGCCGTAGAGGTCATTGTGTCAGGATGGGGGTGTTGTCCCTTATCTTGTAGGTGAGGTCATGTTGCGTCGGGCGGGTAGTCATTTCTCCTTGTTGTTCTACACACGTTTGCCTAGTTACTCTTGTGCCAGTGCACAGAGCCATAGAGCTTTGTTTCCTATTTGGCGGGTGTGGTGCTCATCATCGGGTGTGTTTTATAGATGTAATCGTTGTTGTCATCCTATCAAAAGAGAAAAAAAAAATGGATCGTTTACTTCGCTTGTAGTCATAACGACTGGGGTCCTTACATATGGTATCAGAGTGGATAAACATCATGAGTATCTCATCATCAACAATAATTCAATGTAAAAAATATTAATCATCAATATCTCATCCAATATACTAATTTACTAGCGGATTCCAGGAGTGTTGGATAGAAGAAGGGGTGTTGGACGTGTGGGGAACCACATTACTAGTGCGACTGCCCAGTGGAGAGGTCTAGAGCGTCTGGATCAGCCGGAACCACTACCGTGGGATATTTGGGCAAGGCCCATCAGATTCATGCAGTGGTGAATAACCTCTAGGCAGAGAACCAATCGACTGTGCTTGAGATGTCAGGTACCATCGTTGACCAGACCCTTAGTATTTTGATAGATACCAGTGCTACTGAGAGTTTCATTTATGGTGCAACACTAAAAAGGATTAAGGTAAAGGCAGTCGAACATGATGAGTTTATCTTTGTAGAGATGGATTTGGGAGGAAAACCGAAGGTTGGAGGAAGGGTTACAAGATGTACCCTTAACCTGAGAGAGTTTGTCACCAAGGCTGACCTATACGTCACGATCTTAGGATCTTATGACGTGATCAATATGGACTGGTTGGAATCGCATGACACGATACTCAACTGTAAGATGAAATGATTGATCTTGGTCGATGATGAGGGACAGAGACACGTGATTTTAGGTCAGAACCAGGGAGTTTCCCTGAGGTTTATATCTTCCTTGCAGTTACGAAAGAGCATGCGCAAGGGATGTAAGATTTATGTGGTCCTTGTGTTGAATGAAAAAGGAGTAGCGAAAGGACTAGAAAACCTTCCTGTGGTGAGAGAGTTTGCAGATGTCTTCCTAGAGGATTTGTCTAGGATGCCTTCAAAGAGGGAATTGGAGTTTAATATAGACCTAAAATCAGGGAATGAACTGATAGCTAGAACACCTTATCGGATGTCAACCCCGGAGTTACAGGATTTGAGAATACAACCGAAATAATTGTTGGACCTGGGACTTATACTTCTAAGTGTGTCACCGTGGGGTGTGCTTTTTATCTTCATATGAAAGAAGGATGGGTCATGGAGAATCTACATTGACTATTGTCAATTAAACAAGGAAACTATGAAGAATCAATATCTGTTGTCGAGGATTGATGATCAAGTTCTCAAATATCGATTTTCGATTAGGGTCTCACCAGTTACAGATCAAGGATGATAATGTCCCTAAGACCTCCTTTAAGACGAGGTTTGGTCATTATGAATTTACTATTTTACCATTTGGACTAACAAACTCCCCAGGGGTATCTATGAGTTTGATGAACGGGGTGTTCCATGAGTACTTGGACAAGTTCATCAAAGTATTCATTGATAATATTTTGATTTACTCTCAGACGACGGAGGAATATGACGAGCACTTTCTATTGGTATTACAGTGTCTGCAAGAGAATAAGTTATATGGGAAGTTGTCAAAATGATTGTTTTATCAATCAAAGATTCACCACTTAGGGCATGTCATCTCCAACGAAGGTATCGTCGTGGATCGAGCAAAGGTCGAGGCTATTATGGAATGGCCTGCACTGATGAATGTCTTGGAAGTGTGTAGCTTCATGGGTTTAGCAAGATACTATGGACGGTTCGTCGAGGGATTTATGAAGATAGAAAATATGATCACATAATTGCAGAAGAAGAACAAGAAGTTTGTTTTCACCAAGAAATGTGCGGAAGAATTTGGGAGGCTCAAAGAGATGTTGACAAAAACACCGATACTAAAGGTCCCTGACATGGATGCGAACTTCTTGGTATGAAATAATGCATCCAAGGAAGTCTTAGGCAGAGTCTTGATATAATACAGTCGAGTGATCTCATACATATCGACGAAACTGAGAAGGCATGAGGAGAACTATGCGATGCATGATTTGGAGTCGTTATCCATAGTATATGCCTTGAATTTTTTGAGACACTACCTTGTTGGATGAAAATTTGAACTAAAGATGAACCACTGTGGACTATAGCACATCTTTACGCAAAGCGACCTGAACTCGTGACAACGACGTTGGTCGGAATTTCTTAGTGATTAAGACTTAAAGATTACTTACATAAAAGGAACAATGAACCGAGTGGCAGATGCATTGAGTTGGAGACCACACATATTTTCAGTGTTGCCTCTGTAGACGAATCTACGTGAAAATATTCTAACTTTACAACGCGACGATGATTGGTACAAAGAGGTCAGGTATTTTATCGAACAAAACACAATGATGGTACCAAGATTTGAGGGATTTACATTTGACGACGATGGATTATTGAGGTTTAAAAATCAGATTTATGCACCACTGAACGACGAGCTGAGGAGCTTGATCCTAAACGAGAATCATAGAGCAGTAAACATGTCTCACCTGTGATGAAGGATCATCATACAAAACCAAATCACGCGCCTAGCCAAAGGAACAACTGAACGCGCGGATGCAAAAAGAGCACGTTTTTATGAAAACTTTTTGAATTTTGAAAACCAAAGCATTAATGTAATAGCTGGGAGAAGCGTACTTACATTTATGTCTTAGAGATATGAACAGATCTAGAGAAATTACTCTCATCTGTTAGATGTAATAGGCATTTAAGTTTGATAAATGTAAAGTAGGTAGATTTAATATAATATATTAGATAGTTAGAAGATAAGGGGGAAAATGGATATAGACACCCTCAACCTTGTATCATTGTAACAAAGAAGATTATTATCAATTCAGATTTCATAAGCTGTAGAGATATAGTAGAGAGCTATAAAGAAGAACCCATGTACATGAGCAGTTGAGTTAATATATGAAGCTTTGACTCAACTTTCATGGTGTTATGATGCTTATTGTTTACATTAGTTGAATGGTATGTTTATAGTTTTTTTGTTTCTTTGTTATTCATTTATCTCAATGTTGTATTATGTGCATGATTTCATCTTGAATGTATGAAATCTGAGAGAGAAGAAGAATGAGTTTCAATTGTTTCTCTTCCTGAGAATTTCCTGCAAGGAGTGCAGTGACCATCCGCAAGGTGTGCGTTGATGAGGATCTGAGATTTATCTCAGAAAGCTCAGGAGAGATATCGTTGTTCTCATACCTGCAAAAGTGCAGGTGAAGCAAAGAGTCGTGCAAGGTGTGCATAGGCTAGTGGAAGCCTTAGTACTTATCAACTAAGGTGAAGGTTGAAGGACTACTATTGCAAAGAGTGCACAGGGTCAAAGATTCAAATAACCAGAGGTTATTTGAAAGTTTGCCGCAAGGAGTGCAACTAAGAACCTTTTGGCAGGCTTGAGTTTACAAGTGAAATCTCAGGAGAGATAACGCTTTTGAAGTGTTCAAAGGGATACAGAGATCAAAACCGTCACATAGAAGTTATGTTCAGGTGGGAGAACACCTAGTTGTTGGGAAGTTGTCATTGAAGCATGAATCGGGTGGTCAGAATCCTCCGTGGAGGGCTCGCGAAGTCATGAGGACCATAGGATCCAGTGAAGCCGTATGGATGATGAGAATCCCTCGTGAAGGAAGTGCGAAGTTGCAAGAGTCATTGGACTCGGAAGAATTTCAAGGTGGTTAGAGACCGGTGAAATCCATCACCCAGGATGTGAGGGTCAATATGAGTTGTTGATCTCGTTTCAACTCACGTCATTGGATCATTTCGCGAATTCGGGGTTCGTAAGTTTGGAGAACATACCAAAATTATTGGTTTTTCGAAGTTGCGAGTTGAGAGGAGTAGAGAAGGAGATCGATACCATTGGATCCAAGCCCCGAAAGAACCGTTGGATCAGAACCTCCATGTGGTATCGCGTACTCGGGGGTTTAGGGTTTGAAAGGATTGGATTTCGACTACATAAGTCACGAAGTGCCGAGCGTTGAGGACTCGCGTGAAAATGTGGCACGCCTGATAGGTGGGGCTGCATCGTTGATAGGTGGCACAAAATTAGAATCCAAAGAAAAGTGAAAGTGGGTGACAGGTAGTGGACTGAGGTCACCTTGGAAGAAGTCAACAATTATTGACTTATCACATCTCGATGATTCGTGAAGGAGGAGCATGAGGAATCAACACCCCAACTCATGAAGTTGCGAGTTGAGAGGCATGCTATAGTCAGGCCCTGGGCAGTGGTCATTGGTAGAGGCGCTAGCAAGGAGGAGCATACTTGTATCATCATCTCGGGTATCAGAGGCTTGGAAAAGAGGAGTTGAGGGTCTTCAACTCAGGAACTCGCAAGATTGTGAATTGTGAGAGGCACTTGCGCTAAGGCCCAAGTTGTGGTCACATTGGGATGTAAGGATCACGCCTAGTGTTAAGTTGCACAGGGTGGGTTTTCATAAAGGACCTATGGATACGTTGAAGGTTTCAGTAGAGAACTGAAGGAGTCACTTTGACTCGTGGGGAAATTAGAACGATCCTGTACGGATTTCGGCCCGAGGGCAAGGGGGGGTTTGAATCATTTGGTATCAGAGCCTAGAAAAATTTCTTTTCTTTCTGTAGAAGAGAGAAGGGAGGAAATTTTACAGCCATGCCGCTGAGAAGAAGAGACAGGAAAATACCTGATCCAACAGAGGAAAGAGAAATGTCGAGAAGAATAGACAGGCAAATACCTAATCCAGCAAGGGAAAGAGAGATGCGTGAATTACATGCTAGGCTTGATGCTATGGAGACAACACAAAGGCGCACAGTTGACGTTGGGGATATCAACGAGGCTGAAAGTGAAAATGAAGCTGAAAATGAATAAGTTACATTCGAAGATGCTACAAAAGCACGCCTATTCAGGTCTATTGCAAGGATAGGTGCTAGATAAAAAATGGACATTCCAATGTATGAGGGAAACTTGGATGTTGAAGAGCTTCTAGACTGGATTAGAGCTCTAGACAAATACTTCAACTACAAGGATGTTGAGGAAGACAAGAAAGTCAAACATGTCGTTACTATACTTAAAGGGCATGCAACACTATGGTGGGATGAACTGCAGGTTGATAAACGATGCAAGGGAAAGCAGAAAATCAAAAACTGGGATAGAATGGTTGCACAGATGAAAGCCAAGTTTATACCCAGGGATTATCAAATTACTCTGTTTCAGAGGATGCAGAATTAGAGACAGAGGTTGATGTAAGTGAAAGAATAAACTGAAGAATTATATAGGATAAACATTAGAGCAGGTCATCGGGAAAGCGATAATGAAAAAGTTGCCAGGTACATGAATGGTTTGTGATATGACATTCAAGATGAGATGAGCATGATGACCATTCAGACTGTGGAAGATGCTTATCAGATGGCTCTGAAAGATGAAGAGAAGTTGAACCGGAAGCAAGGTCAAAGAGGCCAAGGCAGAAGTCAAAGTAGAGGTAAGACAATTTCCCAGGATATAACTCAAAAACCTAAAGAAGAGGGAAGTAAACCTCAAAATCAACCTGAGAGAGGAGGAAGCTCACAGGGAAGGCAGTGTGCTGGTAGAAATACTTTTCCTTGAGCCAGAGGAAGAGGAAGAGGCAGAGGAGGTGAAGTGAAATGATTTATCTGTGGAAAAATTGGACATAAATCCTATGAGTGTCCAGATAGGAAGAAATATGGTGGTGAAACTCACATTGTCGAAGCTGAAGGAAGGAATGTTGAGGCAGAAGACGTTGAGGGTGGAAGATATTTAATGATGAGGAAAGTTCTCTTGAAGCCACAGAAGGAGGCAGAGAACCCAACCCAAAGAAACATTTAGTTTCAGACTCCTTGAAAAAATAAGGATAGAGTATGCAAGGTCATAGTGGACAGTGGTAGCACAGACAATCTCGTATCTACAGAGATGGTAGAAAAGCTGGAGCTAGAGACTATTGCACATCCAAGCCCGTACAGAGTTTTGTGGATACAAAAAGGACATCAGGTAAATGTCACTAAACAATGTTTAGTCAAATTTAAAATAGGAGGATATAAGGATGAAATATTATGTGATGTCATTCCCATGGATGTTTGTCATCTATTGTTGGGTAGACCATTGCAATATGATAGAAACATGGTTCATGATGGGAGAAAGAACACGTACACCCTGGCGAAAAATGGTAGGATGCACATGTTGTTGTCGATTAAGGATAAAGAAGTGAAAACATAAATGAGCAACATTGTACTTCTCATGAGTGGGAAGGAACTTCTTAATGAGGTTAAGAAGAAGGAAGACACACAATTTATTGTGGTCAGGAAACCCAAAATTGTTTTGACTAGTTCAAAAATAGATGATTTACTAGATGATTTACTAGATGATTTACAAGAATAGATGATTTACTAGAAGAGTTTGTTGATATAGTAGTGGATGAACTACCTTGTTTGTTGCCACCTATCAGGAGTATAAGTCATCATATCGATCTTATACCTGGAGCTAGTTTGTCGAACAAATCCGCGTATAGGTTGACGTCGCAAGAAAATGAAAAAGTTAAGAGGTAGGTCCAGGACTTAATGGACAAAGGATTGATTCGAGAAAGCTTGAGTCCATGCGTTGTTCCGACATTGCTCAACCAAAAGAAATATGGAGGCTGGAGAATGTGTACAGACTCAAAGGAAATCAATAAGATTGCGATTAGATACAGATTTCCATTGCCAAGGATGGACGACTTGATGGATTGCTTGAGTGGATCAAGATGTTTTTCAAAGATTGATTTGAAAAGCGAATATCATCAAATTAGAATGAGAGAAGGTGATGAATAGAAGACAACATTAAAGACGAATGAAGGGCTGTATGAATGGTTTGTCATGCCATTTGGCTTAACGAATGCACCCAGTACTTTCGTGAGGTTGATGAATGAAGTCTTGAAGGATTTCATTGGGAAATTCGTCATTGTATATCTTGATGATATATTAATTTTCAGTAGGACAGAAGAAGATCATTTAAAGCATTTAGTTGTAGTGATGAGAAGATTACAGCAAGAGAAATTGTTGATTAATATGAAGAAATCATCATTTATTAGGACAGAGCTCATTTATTTGGGTTTTGTTATCTCTGCGAATGAACTGAAAATGGATCTAGAAAAGATAGAGGTGATTAAGGATTGGCCATTGCCGAAGAGTATGTTTGAAGTTTGAAGCTTCCATGGTTTGGCTAGCTTCTATAGGAAATTCATTCGAAAACTTCAGTGGAATTAGCGCACCAATGATGGATATGGTTAAGAAAAGACATAAATCTTTTCGCTGGACAAAGAAAGCAGAGAAGAGTTTCAATCTACTGAAGAAGAAGATCACTGAGCAACCAATTCTGGTTTTGCCAGATTTCAGCAAGACATTCCAAGTCAAGTGTGACGCGAGTGGATTTTCAATTGCAGTAGTCTTGAGCCAAGACGACAGGCCAGCTACATATTTCAGTGAAAAACTGAATAAAGTGAAGATCAAGTACTCCACATATGAAAAAGAATTCTATGCAGTCATACAAGCACCGAAGAAATGGAGACATTATTTGGTTCCCAAGGAGTTTGTTTTGTATAGCGATAATCACACTTTACAATTTGTGACTCGACAAGAGAAGTTGAACCAAAAACATGCTAAACGGGTTGAATTCTTGCAGAATTTTACTTTTGTGATTAAGCATATTTCTGGAACTGCTAACAAAGTTGTTGATGCTTTGAGCAGGAAATGTTTGCTTATATAGAAATTCAGAGTCAAGACTTTAGGTTTTGATAACCTCAAAGAAATGTATATGGATGACCCGGATTTTAAGGAGGCATATGAGGCATCTGAGAATCCAATTCTCAGGGATAGAAGCCAATGGAATGAATACATTATCCAAGATGGATTATTGTTCAGGGGAAATCAACTATGTATTCTGAAATGCTCCATGAGGGAGAATTTGCTGAAGGAAAAGCACAGTGGAGGATTGGCCGGACATTTCATTCATGACAAGACGTTCTCAAAGTTGAATGGCTCATATTTGTGGCCTGGGATGAGGAAAAATGTCAAGAAATTTGTGGGCAGGTGCAGAATTTGTCAGCACACAAAAGGAAAATGGCAGAACATGGGGTTATACCAACCATTGCCCATACCTGAAAGGTCATGGGACGCAGTGATAATGGATTTTGTATTGGGACTACCAAGGACACAAAGAGGATATGATTTGATCTTTGTGGTAGTCGACAAATTTTCAAAGATAGCACATTTCATACCATGCCAGAAAACCAGTGACGCAACTCATATTGCAAACCTGTTTTTCAAGGAAGTTGTCAGACTTCACGGGTTTCGAAGGAGTATCATTTTTTATCAAGATACCAAGTTCGTGGGACATTTCTGGAGGACCTTATGGAAGAAGTTGGGGACAAATTTGTATTTTATCTCAGCATATCATCCTCAGACGGATGGAAAAACAGAGGTCATGAACATGAGCTTGGGATATTTGTTAAGAAGCTTAGTGACTGAACATCATAGTCAGTGGCATCACCTTCTGCCATAGGTGGAATTCACTTACAATGATTCACTCAATAGAAGAACAGGGCAAAGTCCATTCCAAATTATATATGGAATGCAACCAAGGGGAGTTTCTCAGTTGAAAGATTCGGGACAAAATGAATTCAGGAGTGCTAGTGCAGAGGACTTTGCAGAAGGAATGAAGGAGCTTCATAGCCGAATCAAGGAGCGATTGCAGAGTTCAAGTCAAGAATACAAGCAGAGAGAAGATCAACACAGGTGAGAACTTCAATTTGAAGTTGGTGATCTGATTCTTGCACATCTGAGGAAGGAGAGATTCCCAAGGGGAATGTATAACAAACTGAAGATGAAAAAGGTTGGACCGTGCAAGGTCATAAGGAAATTTGGGGCAAACGCATATGAGATTGAATTACCCGATGGGGTCAGAATCTAACCGATATTTAATGTTGTGTATTTGTACCCTTACAGAGCTCATGAATCATGAACAAAGGATGAGAAAGAAGAAGTTCAATGGACAAAACAAATGCATGTAGCTGAAAATCTGTAGATGGAAAGAATAATTGACAAAAGGATTAGCAGAAAGACCAGGAGGAAAGAGTATTTTGAATACTTGGTCAAATGGAAGGGACATCCAGTTGATTATGCCAATTGCGAGGATGAAGCAAAAATTAAAAAGCATGGATAGACCATGCAAGAGCTCATGAACACGAGTCCATGAAAATTTTCAAGTGAGGGAGTATGATGCAAGAGCATCATACAAAACCAAAGCACGTGCCTAGCCAAAGGAACAGCTGAATGCGCCGATGCAAAAAGAGCAAGGTTTTATGAACAAAATTTGATATTTGAAAACCAAAGAATTAATGCAATAGATGGGAGAAGCATACTTACATTTATGTCTTAGAGATATGAACAGATATGGAGAAATTACTCTCATCTGTCGGATGTAATAGGTATTTAAGTCTGATAAATGTAAATTAGGTAGATTTAATTTAATATATTAGACAGTTAGAAGATAAGGGGGAAAATGGATATAGACACCCTCAACCTTGTATCATTGTAACATAGAAGATTATTATCAATTCATATTTCATAAGATGTAGAGCTATAGCAGAGAGTTGTAGAGAAGAACCCATGTATAGGAGCACTTGAGTTAATATATGAAGATTTGACTCAACTTTCATGGTGTTATGATGCTTACTGTTTACATTAGTTGAATGGTATGTTTATAGTTGTTTTGTTTCTTTGTTATGCATTTATCTCAATGTTGTATTATGTGCATGATTTCATCTTGAATGTATGAAATCTGAGATTGAAGAAGAATGAGTTTCAATTGTTTCTCTTCTTGAGAATTTCTTGCAAGGAGTGCAGTGAATGTCTGGAAGGTGTGCGTTGATGAGGATCTGAGCTTTATCTCATAAAGCTCAGGAGAGATATCGTTGTTCTCATACCCGCAGAAGTGCAGGTGAAGCACAGAGTCGTGCAAAGTTTGCACAGGCTGGTGGAAGCCTTAGTACTTATCAACTAAGGTGAAGGTTGAAGGACTACTGTTGCAAAGAGTGCACAGGGTCAAAGATTCAAATAACTAGAGGTTATTTGAAAGTTTTTCGCAAGGAGTGCGACCAGGAACCTTTTGGCAGGCTTGAGTTTGCAAGTGAAATCTCAGGAGAGATAATGATTTTGATGTGTTCAAAGGGAGACAGAGATCGAAACCTTCACATAGAAGTTAATTTCAGGTGGGAGAACACCCAGTTGTCGGGTAGAGGTCATTGAAGCGTGAATCAGGTGGTCAGAATACTCCGTGGAGGGCTCATGAAGTCACGAGGACTGTAGGATCCAATGGAGCTATATGGATGATGAGAAGCCATTGTGAAGGAAGTACGAAGTTGCGAGAGTCATTGGACTTGGAAGAATTGCAAGGTGGTAAGAGACCAGTGAAATCCATCACCCAGGAAGCGAGGGTCAATATGAGCTGTTGATCTCAATTCAACTCACTTCGTTGGATCATTTCGCGAATTTAGGGTTTGTAGGTTTGGAGAACAGACCAAAATTCTTGGTTTTGTGAAGTTGTGAGTCATGAGGAGTAGAGAAGGAGATCCAGACCGTTGTATCCAAGCCTCGGGAGAACCATTGGATCAGAACCTCTGTGTGGTATCACATACTCGGGGGTTCAGGGTTTGAAAGGATTGAATTTCGACTGCAGAAGTCACGAAGTGCTGAGCACCGAGGACTCGTGCGAACACGTGGCATGCCTGATAGGTGGGGCCGTGTAGTTGACAGGTGGTGCAAACTTAGAGCCCAGAGAAAAGTGGAAGCGGGTGACAGGTGGTGGACCCACATTGCCTGGGAAGGAGTCAACCATTGTTGACTTATCGCATCTCAGGGATTCGCGAAGGAGGAGCATGAGGACTCAACACCCCAACTCACAAAGTTGCGAGTTGTGAGGCATGCTAGAGTTAGGCCCTAGCCAGTGGTCATTGGTAGAGGAGCTAGCGAGGAGGAGCCATACCCATATCATCATCTCAGGTATCGGAGGCTTGGAAAAGAGGAGTCGAGGGTCTTCGACTCATGAACTTGCGATATTGCGAGTTGCAAGAGGTGATTGCACTAAGGCCCGAGTTTTGGTCACATGGAGATGTAATGCTCGTGCCTAGTGTTAAGTTGCACAGGGTGGGTTTTCATAAAGTACCTATGGATATGTTGAAGGTTTCAATAGAGAACTAAAGGAGTTGCTTAGACTCGTGGAGAAATTAGAACGATCCTGTGTGGATCTCGGCTCGAGGGCAAGGAGGGGTCTGCATCAACCCAGGAGTTACGAAGATGAGGGAGGACCTTAAACCCTTATTCTTATGGAATGGATTGAAGGCATACATAGTTAACTATGTGGCCCGATGTTTAGAATGTTAGAAGGTAAAGGATGAACATAGACATCCAGCAAGATTAGTACAGCCACATGCTATTTTGGAATCGAAATGGGAGGTCATTTCGATGGATTTCATCGTAGGATTACCACATATAACAAGGAGACAAGACTCGATTTTTTTAGTAGTCGACACTTTGATGAAGAGTGCTCATTTTATTCTTATGTGTACGATGTACCAGGCACCTGACATAGTTAGAGTTTTCATCAGTGAGATTGTGAGGCTTCATGGCATGCCTAAGAGGATTATATCCGATCAAGGATCGGTGTTTACTGGATGATATTGGACTAGTTTCTAAGAGGCCTTGGGAACCCAGCTTAACTTTAGTACTGTGTATCACCCAGAGACTAACGGGTAGACCGAACGGATGAACTAGACCTTGGAGGACATGTTGCGCATGTACGCGATGGACCAACAAAAGTGTTGGGAATAATTCTTTCCACTGGTAGAATTTGCTTATAGAAACAATTACCAAAGCACCATTAAGATGGTACCTTTCGAGTTTCTTTACGGGTGACCATGTCATATGCCTCTGAGTTGGGATCGGCTTGAGGATATGTTCTTGGTGGGACCAAAAGTGATCCAATAAATGGAAGATCAAAAGAAAACAACAAGACAAAGAATTAAAGAAACGTAGGATCGACAGAAGAGTTATGTCGATGCGCACTATGTCGACCGTAGTTATGAGGTTGATGATCGAGTCTTCTTGTGGGTAAGACCACATAAGAGTTCTATCAAGTTTGGAAATGGAGCTAAACTCTCTCCTAGTTTCGTGGGACCTTTCAAGATTGTGGAAAGAAAGGGGCATGTCGCCTATAGACTATCCTTGCCTGATTCTTTGAGGCGTATGCACGATGTTTTTCACATATTTGTTTTGAGACATTATATTAGTGATCCTACACATTCTATTGACATGAGTTCCTTGAAGGTATCAGAGAAGGAGGTGCTCATGGCTTAGCCTCTCCGCATCCTGGATCATCGCATTTGATATCCACGACGTCGAATAGTAGATCAGGTCAAGGTCAAATGGGACAACTATAGTTCGCACTCGATGACCTGGGAGGATGCATATGATATTCTTCAGAAGTTTCCATTTTTGTTTTATATATAGACTTATGACACTGTGATACACATTATTTCGACACTCATATATTGTGAAACTTTGAGATGAAGTTTAGACCAAGAGGGGGTGTATTTGACATCCCACTCTTGCATGCACTGAGTGAACTTATTCTTTGAGGAAACTTGCTTGCAAGTGATCCATATTATTATACTATTAAGCATTTGATTTTTATTATGAGGCGATATGGGTTGATAACATGTTGTTTTTTTGCATTGACATAGACAGGTGCTATTGACTCGGTTTTATTGAGTGTGCAGGATTTTGGACCTTGAGGAAGTAGAGGCATCGATGGAACCCCTTGGACTCAGGATCGAGTCAGGGACTGGACTATTGGGGTTTTATTGTTGTATATATGAAATTTGTGCATATGATTAGATGATATGATTATGGATATATTTCTGACATGATTCGTTGGTTATGCAGGCTGATGATATATTGCTGACCAAACTCACATGTGGAGTAGAGGAGTCATGCATGACTACCAGATTCATTGAGGGAGAGGTGTGGATAGTATCCCTGCCACAGCCTACTAGCACTCCCATTGTGGCTCGAACTGTAGGTTAACGATTACCTAGTTTGAGAAGATCTGCGATGTCGTGAGGGACGACTGCGACAGTCGCTCATGATGATTCTAAGGGACGCGTAATAAGGCAGGGGCCTTATTCTTTAAAGGCCCTTAGTATCCCACAAGATCACCTGGCAGAGTATTGACTCCAGTGGTTTTAGATGTCTACCGATTCAATCAAGAGGTGAGTGGAACCCTTGGAGCATGTAGTGCGTTCTGATGGGCACGTTGTGCAAGAAAAATGGAAAGAGGCGAGTGGCACCCTTGGAGCATGTAGTGCATCCTGAAGAGCACGTTGTGCAAGGGAAAAATCATGGGGTGAGTGGCACCCTTGGAGCACCTTATGCATCCTGAAGGGCACGTCGTGTTGCTAAATAATAAATGAATAAAATTATATGGCCTTAGAACGAATACTTTGATGAGAAAGATTTAAAACAAATTCCCTAATAAAATGTTGCCCAACTTAGGAAATTAAAGTCTAGGTCTAAGAGATAATTGTGATAAAAATGAAAACATATGTTTATATAACAATAAAACTAAAAATAAATAAATAATAATGATAATCATCATTAACCATGTGACGAGAAAGGGGTAAGAAATTCATTAATTTATAAAAATAAAATCTTTTGGGGATAACATTTAAAAAGGGGGAAAAGGGGAAATAATTGTTTTGTCTCATATGTTAATTTAAAATTTATTAATTAAAAGGGAAAAGGGGAAAAAGTTAATTTTCTACACCTTCCAATTTGAGTTTTAAATGAAAAGGGAAAGAGGGAAATTTAAAGGAATTAGGAAACTAGGAAAAAGAAGGAAACATAAAAAGAAACGGGAAACACAAGGAAAAAGAAGAAAGTCTAACTTAGTAAGGTATCTAGCATTTAAGAAATTTCCAAATTAAACTCAACTAGTAAATTAGTGAAGGGGAAAGTCATTAAAGTTTGTGAGGGAATATGGGGACACCTAGGAGTGATTCTAGGAATGATTTTAGGTGGGTGAGGGAAATAGGGGTAATTAATTAATTAAGGAAATTACTTTATGGTGCAATGAAGGGGATGGATGACACTTGTACGGGGAGGATTATTAGGAATTAATTTTTTTAAACAATGAATTAAAAGGGATTTTGGGAAAGTAATTGACTTAGAAAATCTATATAAAGGAGGGAGGAGGAGGACGATGGATATCTTCTATTATGCGTAACGTTACACTGCAAAAATTTATACCTGACTAACTTAGCTTGTGGGAGTTGGGATACCCAGCTCGGTGAGGAGTGGTAGCTCAGCCTTGCAAGGCAAGCTGGGAGCTAGTTGATCTCTAGTTCTGTGTGCATGGCCCCTTTGTGGCTCGAGGGGATAAGGGGGAAGAATATTACCCCTAGCATTGGCTAGGAGGTATAGGTGAAGTCTCATCGGCCAGCAAGCAGGAGTGGCACAGAGTGCGCGGGACAATGAATTAGAGTGTACGACTTAGGCTACGGTACACTTATTTGATTCTTCATGGTAGATTCTCATTACACCTCACACCTTCAATTTTGTATTTTTAATTGGGTAAAGAATTTGGTTGACTTAGAATTTTAATCAATAAACTTATTTCATATATCCTTAAGCTTGCTATTGATTATTTACCTTGGCCTTCGATCCCTGCATGTCTTGACCATCCTATGGTTTATTGATTTGTGATGATTTGTGGTTTATGTTTTCCTTAGTCCCTTTATCATCAGTCCACACCTGAGCAGTCGGATAGGAGACGGATCTACGGTCATCACTTCGGTGTTAATAGACCCATGGATCCAAATACCCTATTTTATGTGCATGGATGATGAGCGAAGTATGTTCCTGCCAGTCATCTAGCATTGTTGGTTGTTCTAGGTTGTGTTTTGTCTTGCCTTGATGCGATTAATTAACCCTGCAATTTATTGATTGATGGTGAAGTTTTTTTTAAGTCTGCGTTTTTATATCTTCCTGGATTCACACTGGTTTTATTTACGTCTGCACTCTACTTTGAAGACGATTGAGACTGCTTTTTTCACCACTAGTTAAGACTGCACTTTTTCCATTGCCAGACTGCATTCGTTGCTTGATTAATTATGTTGTTCGTTTTGTTTGCCTGGCTATTTGCCACTTCTTCGGCTGCATTTTGTTTGATTTGGGGGCGGAATTTTTCCCAACGAATTTTTAATTATGGTTAGATTGTTTAGATTGCCAATGTATATTTGATTAAGAGGAATTATACTTCTCGGCGTTTTTATAAGGATATAAACTCAACAGATTAAATTATTGGAATGTTATAACCTTAGTGAATTTATTTGAATGTTTAAACTCAACGAATTTATTATGGAAAGTTATAAAATCAATGATCAAACTCAACTTACATGACCCCTTTACCTCTGCAATATGTAACCATGTAATTGTTGTAATACCCTTACCTCTGCAATTTGTAACCATATAATTGTTGTAATACCCTTTACCTCTGTGATTTTTAACCATGTAATTGTTGTAATACCATTTACCTCTGCGATTGTAACCATGTAATTGTTGTAATTCCCTTACCTCTGCGATATGTAACCATGTAATTGTTGTAATACCATTTCTTCTGCGATTTTTATGTTGAGGGCGATTGTGCTCTGTGTTTAATTGTTTGATGACGAGTTCCCTCCAACAAATTTAACCTTTATTTTTACAATAGTAGACCATGAGTTAATACCTCTGAGTGTGACTATGACTGTTGTATATTGTGTGGGCTACATTTTTCTTTGGCTGCTTGAAGCTTCAAACAATTTTTAATTTACCTCTGACTGTGATTAAATCCTCAGACTTCGTTTGTATTCTACCTTGAATGCTTGACATAATGAATTAACCGAGCAACAGATTTGTTGGTCTTGTGTGTTTTCTACCTTGAATACATTTTACACTCTGCGCTAAGTTATCTCCCAGCGTGGCAACCTGACTGCGATTTTCTTTAGGGGGGTGTCTCATCTCTTGTTATTGTGTGAGATTTGTATTTGGATGCATTGTTTTTTTTCATAGGTGCCTCGATTCCATTAGACCAGACTGCGATTTTATGTGCCGATGGCTAGAATCATGTGTTTTAACCTGGTAAATTATTGCGTTTTAACCTGGTAAACTAATGCATTTTAAAGTTGTATAAATAGTAAATTAAATAGTAATACTCTCTGAAGCAAAGGGAAATTTCATTGGTGGTGTGGACTGTGTGCATGTCCATGTTTTCTAGCCATGATACCCGAATTCTTCTTCATGAATTCTGGGTGTTTTACCCATAGTTATCCAGCTAGTCAACATAATGGTATTTTAAGATCAATAAATCCAACAGTAGATGCCTTAACTTTTAATAGACTTCTTACCTTAGGTTAGACAACCAACCAATAGCCTCTGCATTCGATTGAATTTAGAATTAATATTTTCTTGCCAGCGATATGAAACAGTAGTATGTTTATGACAGTGAATTGCATGCTAGTTGTTTATTTGGGAGAACTCTGATGAGAGACAAGAACTATAGTTATTCTTCTTGTCATTCAATTATAGTGCTAATTAGGGAATTACGTGACACGTAATTACACGCCTATTATAAATATGAATAACTCCTTATTCAATAGTGAATTGTAGTGATATTCAGGGTCAATCCTCTTACATTGTTAATTCCTTTAGTAGGATAACAAATCTAATGCCTTGGATAGTAATTTAGTGTTGTTAATATTGTTAAATATTGACTTCTGTAACTTATATTGTAACATTTAAAGTATAGATGGTAACTTTTAATTTATTAATGACAGTATTTCTTTTACCCATTATTGACAGTAATGATAGTACACAATATGGATGATTGATTATTTCAGACTTGCTAAAACATGCACTGGTTGAAATTTAGACTGGTTATTTCAGACAACAATGTCGGTTTTTTTTAAGCAGCGTGGAGCACCTTTAAAATGTTAAGTAGTCCACTTATTTTAATGAACAATTTATAATTGTTGATAAGCGTATTGATTTTGTTAAGTTCCTTTTTTAGTGCGCATCATGATAACATTTATGAGCTTAGTCACTTGGTAACAGTTCGACCTTCTCACTTAGACGTCTGGTTTATCAATTATTGTATGGGTTGTTGGCAGAGTTGGGTATTAGCTTGAGATTTTCCTTTGATTGTAGTCATCTTGGGTCTGGTCGACCTGTTTCTCGGGGTATGGGTGTAGCCTCTTGTCAGTAGATCGGCTCCTAGTGAGTTGGTTTCATCTAGTTCCTTGGTCCAGATGGGTTATGTAGCGCCAGGGTTATCGTCACGCCTATCGCCTAGGGATGACATGATTCCTGACGAGGGGATCATTGTGCGCCCTATTGGATAAAGGTGACTTATAACTTGGCTAGGGTTTGTACTTACCATTGTGGGTTTTGTTTATCTTGTAAGTTTTTTGATGGCACTTGGGTTGCAACGCCTTCATGCGTTTGGTTGTGTGCCATCAAGGTTCTAGTTATATGTTTGTAGAGGCCATAGTGTTAGGATGGGGGTGTTGTCCCTTATCTTTTAGGCGAGGTCATGTTGTGTCAGGCGGGTAGTCGTTTCTCCTTGTTGTTCTACACACATTCGTCTAGTTTCTCTTGTGCCAGTGTGGAGAGTCATAGAGGTCTATTGCCTATTCAATGATTATGGTGCTCATTTTCGAGTGTGTTGTCTAGTTGTAATTGTTGTTGTCATCCTATCAAAAGAAAAAGAAAAAAAAGAAAAAAAAATGCATCTCCTGCTTCACTTGTAGTCGTAACGACTGGGCTCCTTACATATGGTATCAGAGCGGATCAACATCATGACTATCACATCATCAACAATAATTCAATGTAAACAATATTAATCATCAATATCTCATCCAATATACTAATTTACAAATTAGAAAACAATAGCAATATAGGAAAAAATTGAATCTTTTAAGTATTTGTGAACATGCAGTCATAAATAATTAGCAAATTAAATACCTTAGTATATGTGTGAGGCATGTGTTTTATAAACCATTCAAAACCTTCAATTTCACCAACAACAATATAGCATATAAAATATTTTTTGTTGAGCCTTCATAAAGGGGTTGGCGTGACTTCTCGAGTAGAGGATCAACATCATGAATATCATCTTGGTTGTCCTCATCCATTGGAGAAAATGTGTCTTGGATCAATCTATGTATCTCATCTTCCTGATTTGAATCACTAATGATGATATGGATGAGATCAATCAATGTATCTCATCCATATCATCATTAATAACTTGATCAACATCTTCAATATTCTGATCTCGAACTTCATCACCCTGTAAAGGAGTATTTCTGCTAGTACTTGGTAAATAACTCTTTGAAGGTCCACATTATTGGGGCATCGTCTATATATTTAAAAATAGCGTAGAAAATTTAGTGTGTATAGAAAATATAAAAAACTTGATAGGAAATATTACTAAAATTCATGACATACTGATTATTATAGAGAATACATTAAATATTGACTCCTCTTACCAATGGATGATATTCATAACCCCCTTGGGCATTCCCATTTTCCCTACAATGTCTTTGAGTTGTTGTTATTAAAAGTGTTTTTTTTTGCAAGCCTCTGCAATCATAGCAAGGGTAATAACATTTTTCATTGCCCCTCGCCTCTAATGCCTCTCTTAATCGAGCAAGCTTCCTGTCATTTCCGTTCATAGTGACAAATCCTTGTCCTCACAAGTAATTGTCTTACCTAAACCATACCAAACAGTAAGTTGTCAATTTTTTATATTTTAGCTACTCCTTTCTATTATGATATGTTTATTTACAGTGACCTACAATCCTCACAATTATTTCTTCTAAGACATTTTGACATGCTTTTTTTATTTATTATCGATTAACTATTAAGATCGATATGCTTCAATTTGTACTTTAGAGCAGTGTGTACTGAATCACCATGGAAAATGATTACACACTATTTAACGAAAGTGGTCAAAATTTCTCAAAGTTGAATCACTCGACACCATACACTAGCCTCTAAGTTGTTTTGTAGACAAAATGCCAATCTTTGAAATTCACCACTAAAAAACGAATTCCAACCACTTGTCATCCACAATTGGGTTGGGTTGGTTTAAATTATGACTTGTTGATTTGCATCTACATACAATGGTCACAATTTTATGCTACTTATTGTGGTCACAACTTTATTTTCTAAGACACTTTGGCATGTTCTCATTTTTCATTGTCTGACTAGTAGTTTTCATCATGTTCTTGTATATTTCGTCATGAATGTTTTGTATTTTAGATACTCCTTATTAATAGTGTATAAACAAATTACATAAACTACAAACTAAATTTAATCACTACATCTAGAATTGCGTGTGATTATAAAAAATTGAGAGAAACAACATCACATATAAGAAAAGGGTATGTGTATTTTATTGAGAAAGTTGAAACAAATATACTTTATTTATATGGGAAGAGTATGTTATATAATCATAAGTTCATTTGTTAAAGGTGCTTAGTCATAGGCCAAGAAAGTTAAAGGTGGCTAACCATAAGATAAGATGGTTGAAGGTGGATAACTATAAGCTAAAAATAATAGAGAGAAGGGAATGACAATCAATTACTATCATTTCACCGATCATGGTTGAATTTTAAGAGCACTTCCATATCTTTATCAATGAAAAGAGAAAGACATTCTAGCTACAATTGAAGGGAAAAGGGTATGTGGATTCCATAAACCTAGAATATTATGGAATCCACATACCCTTTTCCATAGAATATACTAACTAGATCCAAAAACCAAAGACATGAAATATGGTACTACACATATAAGATATTATCAAGGAAAAACCTAGCTACATGAAATTTGGACATTTGAACAAAAATTAACAAGTTAAATGAGTACATCAATAAACAAAAACATACTAACCTTACAAGTTCAGAATCTGATCTATGTAGATCGAGAATTGGATTTGTTCAACCGGTGGGTGACAAAAAAAATAAATAGCTCAAACAAAATCCAAGAATAGTGTCACAACTATAGCCATTGTGTCACAAAGTCTCTTAAAGTAAGGTATATATATATATCAAATAGTCAACTAGCTGTTAAAACTGACTAATGAGATAGGCAAAATTTTCGTTGCTATTTCCACAAAAGTTCGTGGCAATAGCGATGAAAATCTATACCAAGTTAAAATAACCTATTTGTGGATATTGCGACGAACTGTCATGGCAATATCGACCAAAATCCTGCCCTATTTAAAAATAAGATGAAAATAATTGAAACGTGGAAAATTTTCGTGGAATAATCTGCCCATATGTAGTAGTGTATTGTCTAAGTAACATTCAAAAAAAAGATCTTTGTATAAGTGCAAGCTTCTATTAAGTCTTCTTACATTAGACTTATTAACATTATTAAATAGGCCATATTAACTAATGTCGGCATTTATTACATGGATACTATATTATTATACATATGTGATGGGTTAAGGAGGTTAGGTCCCTAACTATACCTTTAGAAATTTTCTGGGAGATTTATATCTTCCCCTATATTTATATTTACCACTTGAAGACTTAGATATATTTCTTTCCTCGGAGTGTCCTCTTATAAATAAGCCATATCTGCTATATTTTCCCATGATTTTATGTCTTATCACCTCCAACAATAACGATGAAACCACACCATGACTACTTAAATTAGTTGTATTACCACCTATCACCACAAAAAAACCATCCCACGAGTCTAGTAAAGAGAAAAATAAACTCATACACATATCTTCATTAGAAATATTAATATCAACAAATAATAGCCAACTTACCACCATATTGAAGGTGTTTAGATAATTTGTCACTGAGTCTCCATCTTCCATCCTCAAGTTATACAACTTCTTCCATAGGAAAATTTTGTTTACCAAGGAGTTTGATTAATACAAAGATATAACTTATCCCATAATTCCTTGGTTGTAGCGTCTCCTGACACATTCAGTAATATTGAATCGGACAGACACAACAAGATTCTCCTCTTACCCTTTTGATCCAATGTTTTTCAGTCTCATGTTGACATTCTTGTAGGTGTAGTACCTATATCCACAATGATACATATATATTTTTCCACCAACATATCTTACATATTGATCTTCCACAAATCAAAAATATTCCCATTAAATTTATTAGTCTTTATTTTCAAAATGATCACCATTTATTTTGATCTGAAGAATCGATACCATAAATATCCCACTATAACAAGGTTTATCACAAACATGAGCCAAACCCTTAGCCACAAATGCATCCCCCTAAAGCCAATAAAAACTATGATACAAAATGTAGATTTTAGCCTTGTACAATTAATTAATGATTTTTGTTTTTATAAAAATAGAAAATATTCAATGGCACACACACATTACACAAATATTTTACCTTGGAAACCCAAATTGGGAAAACCAATAACTTGTTTAGAGTGACACCTCTAATCTTCTATTCATCATATATCCTCATTGTTTACAATATATATATATATATATATATATATATATATATATAAAAGATCCCGTGACATCCAAAACCCCTAATCCATTTACTTGGATTAGTCAACAACCCTAATTCCTTAACTAGAATTAGAAAATCATTGACGAAAACCATGTGTCAAAGAACCATCCAAAAAATTGGTGAATAAGCATGTAAAAATTTAGGGGGACATACATCCATGCAAAGAATATAACATATACCCAACATTCTCTCACTTGTGTTTTTTTCATACAGGGAGTTAGAGGGGTATGTAGTCAAAATCGAAGACAATGCCCATAGATCCTCTACACCAAGAGAACTTATTAGTGCTCAAATATTTTGTTAATGAATCTACAACATTCTTCAAAGTGTCCACCTTCATCCACAACACATTCTTTTTATCAACCATGTCTCCCACAAATCAATGTTGTACAAGAATATATTTTGAAAAAAAAAAAACATTTAAATAAAAAAATAAAAAATTTAAAAAATACTGCAAAATTGTAGCACTTACATGCATATATTCTCAATGTAGTTTTTCTTCTAATTAAATTTTTTTGGACTTACAAAATATCATGGCTCTTATAAGTACAAATTATAAGTGGTATTTTCTTTTAAATAAAACAATTTTTTGAATGCAAAATGTATTAATAGCTAGCATCCTTAATCATCAAAAGGATTTTAATATTTAAGAGAAGGCAATGAATATAACCATGAAATATCTCTCTTTATATGTGTGGGGTGTCTAGCCTCATTATGCACAATTTATGATAATTGTGGTAGCCTATAGAATGTTGAATACGAGTTAGCAAACTTAACATAATTTATCAACAAAAAATAATTATTATCCCATTCTTTTTTTGTGGTTGTATTAATACGTGACACTAAATTATGTTGAGAAAAATGTTAATCGATGTTTAAAATAGAACTTGGATGATAAGAGGAAAATTGTATTCAAATAAGAAAAATAATAATTATTTTTTTGTGGTTGGATTAATAATTGACATTAAAATATGTTGAGAAAAATTTTAATGGATGTTCGAAAGAGAACTTGCAAGCTTAGAGGAAAATTGTGTTCACATAGGAAAATATCATAGAAGAGATTCATCTATGGAAGATATCAAATTTGTATTTACTTGGAATACTAAGGTTAAGAGACAGGTCCAGGACTTAATGGACAAGGGATTGATTCGGGAGAGCTTGATTCCGTGCGTTGTTCCGACGGTTCTCATCCAAAAGAAAGATGGAGGCTGGAGAATGTGTACAGACTCAAGGGAAATCAATAAGATTACCATCAGATACGGATTTCCATTGCCAAGGATAGATGACTTGATGGATTGCTTGAGTGGAGCAAATTTTTTTTCAAAAATTGATTTGAAAAGTGGGTATCATCAAATTAGAATGAGAGAGGGTGATGAATGGAAGACAACATTCAGGACGAATGAGGGGCTGTATGAATGGCTTGTCATGCCATTTGGCCTAACGAATGCGCCCAATACTTTCATGAGATTGATGAACGAAGTCCTGAAGGATTTCATTGGGAAATCCGTCATTGTATATCTTGATGATATATTAATTTTCAGCAGAACAGAAGCAGAGCACTTAAAGCATTTAGCTGCAGTGATGAAGAGATTACAGCAAAATAAATTGTTGATCAATGTGAAGAAATCATCATTTATGAGAACATAACTCATTTATTTGGGTTTTGTTATCTATGCAAATGAGTTGAAGATGGATCCAGAAATGGTAAATTCAATTAAAAATTGGCCATCGCCGAAAAATGTGTTTGAAGTTCGAAGCTTCCATGGTTTGGCAAGTTTCTACAGGAAATTCATCTGAAACTTCAGTGGAATTAGTGCACCAATGATGGATACAGTGAAGAAAAGACATAAATCTTTTCACTGGATGGAGGAAGCAGAGAAGAGTTTCCATCTATTGAAAAATAAGATCATTGAGCAACCAATTCTAGTTTTGTCGGATTTCAGCAAGACATTCCAGGTCAGGTGTGACGCGAGTGGATTTGCAATTGGAGCGGTCTTGAGCCAAGATGACAGGTCAATCACATATTTTAGTGAGAAACTGAATGAAGAGAAGATTAAGTACTCAACATATGACAAGGAATTCTATGCAGTCATACAAGCGCTGAAGAAATGGAGACATTATTTGGTTCCTAAAGCGTTTGTTTTGTACAGTGATAATCACGCTTTACAATTCATGACTCAATAGGAGAATTTGAACCAAAAACATGTTAAATGGGTTGAATTCATGCAGAATTTTACTTTTGTGATTAAGCATATTTCTGGAACTGCTAACAAAGTTGTTGATGCTTTGAGCAGAAAATGCTTTCTAATGCAGGAATTCAAAGTCAAGACTTTAGGTTTTGATAACCTCAAAGAAATGTATAGGGATGACCCATATTTTAAGGAGGCATATGAGGCATCTAAGAATCCATTTCTCAGGGACAGAAGCCAATGGACCGAATATATGATCCAGGATGAATAATTATTCAGGGGCAATCAGTTATGTATTCCAAAATGCTCCATGAGGGAGAATTTGCTGAAGGAAAAACACAGTGGAGGATTGACCGAACACTTCGTTCATGACAAGACGTTCTCAAAGTTGAATGGATCATGTTTTTGGATAGGGATGAGGATAGATGTCAAGACATTCGTGGATAGGTGCAGAATTTTCCAGCTCACAAAAGGAAAGAGGCAGAACACAGGGTTATACCAACCATTACCCATACCTGAAAGGTTGTGGGACACAGTGAGCATGGATTTCATATTGGGACTGCCAAGGACACAAAGAGGATGTGATTCAATCGTTGCGGTAGTCGACAGATTTTCAAAAATGGCACATTTCATACCATGCCAGAAAACCAGTGACGCAACTCATATTGCGAACCTGTTTTTCAAGGAATTCGTCAGACTTCACGGCTTACCAAGGAGTATCATTTCTGATCAAGATACCAAATTCGTATGACATTTTTGGAGGACCTTATGGAAGAAGTTGGGGACAAGTTTGTCTTTCAGCTCAACATATCATTTTTAGACGGATGGACAAGAAGAGGTCATAAACAGGAGCTTGGGAGATTTGCTGAGGAGCTTAGTGACTGAACAACACAGTCAATGGGATCACATTCTGCCACAGGTGGAATTTTCTTACAATGTTTCACTCAATAGAAGCACAATGTAGAGTCCATTCTAGATTTATATGGAATGCAGCCAAGGGGAGTCTCTAAATTGAAAGATTCAGAACAAAATGAATTCAGAAGTGCTAGTGTAGAGGACTTTGTAGAAGGAATGAAGGAGCTGCACAACCGAGTCAAGGAGTGATTGCAGAGTACAAGTCAAGAATACAAGAAGAGAGAAGATCAACACAGGCGAGAACTTCAATTTGAAGTTGGTGATTTTATTCTCGCACATCTGAGGAAGGAGAGGTTCCCAAGGGGAGCATATAACAAACTGAAGATGGAAAATATTGGACCATGCAAGGTCATAAGAAAATTTAGGGCAAACACATATGAGATTGAATTACCCGATGGGGTCGAAATCTCACCGATATTCAATGTTTCGGATTTGTACCCTTACATAGCTGAAGAAACAAGAGCAGAAGATGAACAGAAAGAAGTTCAATGGACAAAAAAAATACCTGTAGTTGAAAAGTCGCAGATGGAAAGCATAATTAACAAGAGGATTAGCAGAAAGACCAGGAGAAAGGAGTATTTTGAATACTTGGTCAAGTGGAAGGGTATTCTAGTGGAATATGCCAGTGTGGAGGATGAAGCGGAAATTCAAAAGCATGGATAGACCATGCAAGAGCTCATGAAGAGGAGTTCATGAAAATTTTCAAGCGAGGGAGTATAATGCAAGAGCATCGTAAGCAACCAGCCAAGCAAGAATAAAGGCGAAAGACAGCTGAAAAAGTGCAACACACACTTTGCACATTTTGAAATGTTTTTGAAAATTAATGAGCAGATATTAATGTACTAATTAAGGGAAGCGTACTTTCATGCTGTAAACAAATCTTGAGCGGTTTCTCTCATCTGTCATATGTAATAGACATTAATTCTGATTAATGAAAGTAGGTAGATTTGAATTTAATAGATTAGACAATTTTAGAAGCATAGGAGGGAAAACGGATATAGACACCCTCACCCTTGTATCATTGTGATGGACGATCATTCAGATTTCATAAGCGGAGAGATGTAGCAAAGAGATGTAGAGAAGAACCCATGTACAAGAGCATTTGAGTTCATATACGAAGCTTTGACTCAATATTCATGGTTTTATGATGCTTATTGTTTACATTTGCTGAATGGTATGCTTACAGTTGTTTTATTCTCTTTGTTTATGCATTTGTTTCAATTTTGTGTTGAATGTGTGATTTCATGTTAATTATATGAAGTCTGAGAGAGAAGGAGAATGAGTTTCAATTGTTTCTCTTCTTGAGAGATCCTGCAAGGAGTGCAGTGAAAAGTCTGCAAGGTGTGCGTTGACAAGAGTCTGAGTTTTATCTCAGAAATCTCAAGAGAGATATTGTTGTTCTCATACCAGCAGAAGTGCACGCGAAGCACAGAGCCGTGCAAGGTGTGGGCAGGTTGGTTGAAACCTTCGAATTTATTAACTAAGGGAAAATTTGAAGGACCACTGTTGCAAAGAGTGCACAGGGTTGAAGACTCAAATAACCCAGAGTTATTTGAAAGTTTTCCATAAGGAGTGCAAACAAGAACCTTTTGGAAGCCTTGAGTTTGGAAGTGAAAGATCAGGAGGGTTAGTACCTTTGAAAATTTCAAAGGGATATAGGGATTGAAGATGTTGTATAAAAGTTAATTTCAGAAGGAGGACATTCAGTCATTTGGGTAGAAGTCATTGAAGCATGAATCAAGTGGTTAGAATTCTCTGTGGATAACTCACGAAGTTGTGAGGAACATAGGATCCAGCGAAGTTGCAAGGCGGTTAGGAGTTGGAAGAAATCACCACCCTAGCATCAAGAATCAACACGATTCATTCATCTCATCTCAACCCACGTCATTGGATCATATCATGAACTTGGGGTTTAGAAAATTGGAGGCCAGACCAAATTTCTTTGTTTGCGTGAAGTTCTGAGTTGCGAGAAACAAGGAAGGAGATCCAAACCATTGGATCCGAGCTATGGGAGGACCATCGGATCAGAACTTCCAACAGGTATTGCATCTCAAGAGTTTAGGGTTTGAAAGAAACTCGTTTTGACTACAAAATTCATGATCTTGCAAGTTGAGAGGGCTCATGCAACACGTGGCACATCTACTTGGTGGGAACTGCGTGGTTGATAGGTGGCATGACAATAAAATGCCCGGAGAGAGGTCGAAGTGGTGACAGGTGGTGGACACATGTCATTTGAAAAGGGTCAAACCATCATTGACTTATCGTGAGTCGCGGATTCGCAAGGGAGGAGCAGGAGGAATCAACACTTCAACTCATGAAGTTTCGAGTTGTGAGAGGCACTAAAGTTAGGCTCTAGCCGGCGGTCGCTTGAAGAACTGCTAACGAGAAGGGAGGTATACCTGTATCGTCATCTCGGGTATCGAGAGTTTTGAAAAGAGGAGTCGAGGGTCTTCTACCCACGAACTCGCGAGTTGCGAGTTTCGAAAGGTGCTTGCACCAAGGCCTAGCTATGGTCGTGTGAGGGTGAAGATCGCACCTAGTGCTCGTTTGCACAGATGGGGTTTCCGAAGGACCTGTGGATCGGATTCATTGAAGGTTTTAGTGAGGAGCAAAAGGAGCCACTTCGGCTCAAAGATATTAGAACAATCCTGTGCGGATCTTGGCCCGAGGGTTGGGGGTCTGCATCAATTTGGTATCAGATCCCAGAACAAGTTCTTTGCTTTCTATAGTAGAGAAAAGAGGAACATTTTACAGTCATGCCATCGAGAAGAAGAGATAGGCCAATTCCAATGACTGATCCAACAAGGGAGAGAGAGATGCGTGAATTACATGCGAGGATTGATACCATGGAGACAACAGAGATGTGCACAATTGACGCAGGGGATATCAGCGAGGCCGAAAGTGAGAATGAAGCTGGAAACGAAGAAGAATAAGTTGTAGTCGAAGATGTTGCAGATGAACGCATATTCAGGGTTGTTGCGAGGATAGGTGCCAGAGTGAAAATGGACATTCCAGTGTATGAAGGAAACTTAGATGTTGAAGAACTTCTAGACTGGATTAGAGCTCTGGATAAATGCTTCAACTATGAGGATGTCGAGTAAGAAAAGAAAGTCAAACATGTCGTTACTAGACTTAAAGGGCATGCAACACTATGGTGGGATGAACTGCAGGCTGACATATGCTGTAAGGGAAAGCAGAAAATCAAGAGTTGGGATAGAATGGTTGCAAAGGTGAAAGCCAAATTTATACCTAGGGATTATCAAATTACTCTATTTCGGAGGATGCAGAATTTGAGACAGAAGCTGATGTCAGTGAAAGAATACACTAAAGAGTTCTACAAGATAAACATCAGAGTAGTTCATCGGGAAAGCAATGATGAAAAAGTTGTCAGGTACATGAATGGTCTACGATATGACATTCAATATGAAATGAGCATGATGACCATTTGGAATGTGGAAGATGCTTATCAGATGGCTCTGAAATATGAAGAGAAGATGAGCCGAAAGCAAGGTCAAATAGGTCGAGTTAGAAATCAAGCCAGAGGAAAAACAATTGCCCAAGATAGAACTCAGAAACCTAAAGAAGAGGGGAATAAAATTCAAACTCAACATGAGAGAGGAGGAAGCTCACAGAGACGGCAGTATGCTGATAGAAATAATGTTTCTCAAGACAGAGGAAGAGGAAGAGGTAGAGGAGGTGAAGTGAAATGCTTTGTCTGTGGAAAAATCGGACATAAATCCTATGAGTGTCCAGATAATAAGAAAGATGGTGGTGAAACTCACATTGCCGAAGCTCAAGGATGGAATGTTGAGGCAGAAGACGCTGAGGGAAGAATATCCTTAATGATGAGGAAAGTTCTCTTAGAGCCAGAGAAGGAGGCAGAGAACCCAGCCCAAAGAAACAGTTTGTTTCAGACTGCTTGCAAAACTAAAGACAGAGTATGCAAAGTCATAGTGGACAATGGTAGCACATAAAATCTCGTATCTATAGAGATGGTAGAAAAGATGGTGCTGGAGACTATTGTACATCCAATCCCATACAGAGTTTCGTGGCTACAAAAAGGGCATCAGGTAAATGTCACTAAACAATGTTTAGTTTAAATTAAAATAGGAGGATATAAAGATGAAATATTATGTGATATCATTCCCATGGATGTTTGTCATCTATTGTTGGGTAGACCATGGAAATATGATAGAAACGTAGTTCATGATGGGAGAAAGAACACGTACACCCTGGAGAAAAATGGTAAGACTCACATGTTGTTGCCGATTAAGGATAAAGAGGTGAAAACAGAGGTGAGAAAAACTATACTTCTCATGAGTGGGAAGGAACTTCCTAATGAGGTTAAGAAGAAGGAAGACACACAATTTATTGTGGTCAAGAAGCCCAAAATTGTTTTAACCAATACGAGAATAGATGATTTACCAGAAGAAATCTAGGAGTTGCTGGAAGAATTTGCTAATATAGTAGTAGACGAACTACCTTGTTCGTTTCCACCTATTAGGAGTATAAGCCATCATATCGATCCTATACCTGGAGCTAGTTTACCGAACAAAGAAGCATATAGGTTGACACTGCAGGAAAATGAAGAAGTTAAGAGACAGGTCCAGGACTTAATGGACAAGGGATTGATTCGGGAGAGCTTGAGTCCATGCGTTGTTTCGACGGTGCTCAGCCCAAATAAATATGGAGGCTGGAGAATGTGTACAGACTCAAGGGAAATCAATAATATTACCATCAAATACAGATTTCCATTGCTAAGGATGGATGACTTGATGGATTGCTTGAGTGGAGAAAAGTTTTTTTCAAAAATTGATTTGAAAAGTGGGTACCATCAAATTAGAATGAGAGAGGGTGATGAATGGAAGACAACATTCAAGACGAATGAGGGGCTGTATGAATGGCTTGTCATGCCATTTGGCCTAATGAATGCACCCAATACTTTCATGAGATTGATGAACGAAGTCTTGAAGGATTTCATTGGGAAATCTGTCATTGTGTATCTTCATGATATATTAATTTTCAGCAGGATAGAAGTAGAGAACTTAAAGCACTTAGCTGCAGTGATGAAGAGATTACAGCAAGAGAAATTGTTGATCAATGTGAAGAAATCATCATTTATGAGAACATAACTCATTTATTTGGGTTTTTATCTCTGCAAATGAGTTGAAGATGGATCCAGAAAAGGTAAATGCAATTAACAATTGGCCATCGCCAAAAAATGTGTTTGAAGTTTGAAGCTTCCATGGTTTGGCAAGTTTCTACAGGAAATTCATCCAAAACTTCAATGGAATTAGCACACCAATGATGGATACAGTGAAGAAAATATATAAATCTTTTCACTGGATGGAGGAAGCAGAGAAGAGTTTCCATCTGTTGAAAAAGAAGATCACTGAGCAACCAATTCTAGTTTTGCCGGATTTCAGCAAGAAATTCTAGGTCAGGAGTGACATAAGTGGATTTGCAATTGGAGCGGTCTTGAGCCAAGACGACATGCCGATTGCATATTTCAGTGAGAAAATGAATGAAGTGAAGATTAAGTAATCAACATATGACAAGGAATTCTATGCAGTCATACAAGAGATGAATAAATGGAGACATTATTTGGTTCCTAAAGAGTTTGTTTTGTACAGTGATAATCACACTTTACAATTCGTGACTCAACAAGAGAAGTTGAACCAAAAATAGGTTAAATGGGTTGAATTCATGTAGAATTTTACTTTTGTGATTAAGCATATTTCTGGAACTGCTGACAAAGTTGTTGATGCTTTGAGTAGGAAATGTTTGCTTATGCAGAAATTCAGAGTCAAGACTTTAGGTTTTGATAACCTCAAAGAAATGTATAGGGATGACCCAGATTTTAAGGAGACATATGAGGCATTTGAGAATTCAGTTCTTAGGGATAGAAGCCAATGGACCGAATATATGATCTAGGATGGATTATTATTCAGGGGCGATCAGTTATGTATTCCAAAATGCTCCATGAGGGAGAATTTGCTGAAGGAAAAACACAATGGAGGATTGGTTGGACACTTCGGTTATGACAAGACGTTCTCAAAGTTGAATGGGTCATATTTTTGGCCATGGATGAGGACAGATGTCAATAAATTCGTGGAAAGGTGTAGAATTTTCCATCAAACAAAAGGAAAGAGGAAGAACACAGGGTTATACAAACCATTACCCATACCTGAAAGGTCATGGGACGCAGTGAGAATGGATTTCATATTGGGACTACCAAGGACACAAAGAGGATGTGATTCGATCTTTGTGGTAGTCGAGATATTTTCAAAATTGGCACATTTCATACCATGCCAAAAAAACAGTGACACAACTCATATTGCGAACCTATTTTTCAAGGAAGTCATCAGACTTCACAACTTAACGAGGAGTATCATTTATGATTGAGATACCAAGTTCATAGGACATTTCTAGATGACCTTATGGAAGAAGTTGGTGACAAGTTTGTCTTTCATCTCAGCGTATCATCCTCATACGGATGGATAGACAAAGATCGTAAACAAGAGCTTGGGATATTTGCTAAGGAGCTTAGTGACTGCACACCACAGTCAATGGGATCACATTCTACCATAGGGGGAATTTTCTTACAATGATTCGCTCAATAGAAGCACAGGGCAGAGTCCATTCCAGATTGTATATGGAATGAACCCAAGGGGAGTTTCTGAATTGAAATATTTAGAACAAAATGAATTCAGGAGTGCTAGTGCAGAGGACTTTGCAGAAGGAATGAAGGAGTTGCACAACCGATTCAAGGAGTGATTGCAGAGTACATGTCAAGAATACCAGTGGAGAGAAAATCAACATAGGTGATAACTTCAATTTGAAGTTGGTGATGTGATTCTTTCACATCTAATGAAGGAGAGGTTCCCAAGGGGAACATATAACAAACTAAAGATGAAAAAGATTGGACCGTGCAAGGTCATAAGGAAATTTGGGGAAAACACATATGATATTGAATTACCTGATGGGGTTGGAATGTCACCGATATTCAATGTTGCGGATTTGTACCCTTATAGAGCTGAAGAAACAGGAGCAAAAGATGAACATAAATAAGTTCGATGGACAAAACAAATTTCTGTAGCTAAAAATCCACAGATGGAAATCATAATTAACAAGAGGATCAACAGAAAGACTAGGAGGAAGGAATATTTTGAATACTTGGTCAAGTGGAAGGGACATCTAGTGGAAGATGCCAATTGGGAGGATGAAGCAGAAATTCAAAACCATGGACAGACCATGCAAGAGCTCATGAACATGAGTTCATGAAAATTTTCAAGCGAGGGAGTATGATGCAAGAGCATCGTAAGCAAGAAACCAAGCAAGCAGAAAGGTCAAAGACAGCTGGAAAAGTGCAACACACATTTTTCACATTTTGAAATGTTTTTGAAAATTAATGAGCATATATTAATGTACTAATTAAGGGAAGCATACTTGCATGTTGTAAATAGATCTTGACCAATTTCTCTCATCTGTCAAATGTAATAGACATTAAGTTTGATTAATTAAAGTAGGTAGATTTGAATTTAATAGATTAGATAGTTTTAGAAGCATAGGAGGGAAAAGAGATATAGAAACCCTCACCCTTGTATCATTGTGATGGATGATAATTCAAATTTCATAAGTGGAGAGATGTAGTAGAGAGTTGTAGAGAAGAACCCATGTACAAGAGCATTTGAGTTAATATATGAAGATTTGACTCAATATTCATGGTGTTATGATGCTTATTGTTTACATTTGCTGAATGGCATGCTTAGAGTTGTTTCATTCTCTCTGTTTATTGACACAACCCGCCCCTCACCAAGCAAGTTGCTTCCACCAGGACCTTCTGTTTCTCACGGACCCGAAGAGTCAACACTCTTCAACTCCCTCGGGAGTCCACTACCCACAGTAGGCTCCTTCAGTTATCTACCCCTTTGGAAATCGGGATATCGCGACTCAGGAGTTCGCGATTCACGCGAACACAATTCCCATACAAAACAAAACCCCGATCCCCGATGGTCAACGGTCAACAACTTCTATTTAGGAATTTCCCTGTCGGGAAATCAGAGTATGCGATGTCATGAACTCTTGACACCACAAAGTCCCAAACCCCGAACTCCGATAGCTTCCACCTGTCCTCCACTCGCTCTGGAGGCCCCACTCAACTACGTCACCTCCTTCGCTCGTGCGATCGGGGATTGCGGGGTCGCGATTTCACCGATCACAACTTCCTTGCATTAAAAAACCCCGAACCCCGATTCTCCGATGCCACTTGTCAACATCCCGTGGTGAGGCCTAATGCCTTGACACCTGTCCTTTACTCGGCTATCGGGATGTCGCGATTTGGGAATTCGCACCTCCTGATGCACAAGGTCACAGACTTTGCGAAACTCCGAATCCCGACCCTTCGAAATCCTGCTCCACGTGTCCCCCTCTCCGATCAACGGCTCAGGTCGATTCGGGAAATCGTCGGTCGCGATTTCAAAGATTTTGAACTCTTTCCTACGAGAAATGCCGAACGCCGAACCCCGATCGTCAGGGATCTCACGCCACGTGTCCCTGTTTGGATTGACGGCTCTGGTTGATTCGGGAAATTGCCGGTCGCGATTTCACAAGGTGTAGGGCTCTTACCTCGTTAATCCCCGAACGCTGAACCCCGAAGTCCACTAGACTTTAGTTCTCCACACCTGTGCTCACGGGTTATCTCCCACGCAACTCCTCCTCGATTGGACGGTCCTCGGGATTCTGGGTTTCTCTTTGACAACTCTAAGTCATCGATTCTCTTCCTCTTGAAGAGTTCCTCCGCTTCACTACCTTTGTCCTGTATGAACTCCCCTGGAGTCTGTTCCCACAGCGACACAAAAGTATTCTTCCAGGCCTGTTCCTGAGACGCTTGTAAGGAACTATCCCTCCTAAACTTTGTCCCTCTCTGGCTCCTCCAGAGACTTCTCTCGTTCTTCCTGTGGCTGACTTCCCACAGATCTCGAAGCGCTGAAGCCGTCTAGACCTGTGCAACCCTGCTAACACAGTCCAGTCCTCTCCCTCCCAGACTTGGCTCTGAGACTTCAATTCGACCTACACTCACCTGCACGGTTCGAACAACCCAACATAACCCTGGGCCACAGAGAACAAAAGTTCAACTGCTCAGGCTCCTCAACACACTCTATGCGGAGGAATTCAACTGCACTCAATGCAGGAATCTCCTGGCCTAAGCAGAGAAACAATTGAAACTCATTCTCTCAAGTTTCGAACTTGATATGCAATCACATATGCAGCATACAAAAGATAAGCATACAAAGAAGCAAGCATGCACAAGCATAATAGCAACAAGACACAGAGATCAAACACATCCATGAAACTGAATCAAAGTTCTTTCCTATTAATTCAATGTTTGTACATGGAGTCTCTTCACAAGCTCTCTGCTCTACTCTGTTTCTTGCAAATGCTGAATAATAATACAAAGGAGGGTGCCTATATTCCGTTTTCCCTCTCAAGCCAAACTGTCTAATCTAGTCTTAATTTATTTATCTACTTGCATTAAATTTAAGTAAATTCCTCAACTACCTAAGGACGAGAGCTTATCTGCTCAAGGTCCATTACATGTACAAATGCGCCTCATCCCATCAACATTTAATGTTTGGCGCAGCCATATTTCAATGTTTCAAAATTTGAATGCTGGCGCTGTCCAGCTGGTCTCTCCTTGCTCCCCGCGCTGGCTCGCTTTGCTAGGTGCACGATGCTCCTGCATCATACTCCTCAGCTCAAAAATATTTCATGGGATCCTGCTCATGAGCTCCTGTATAGTCTGCCCATGTTTCAGAATCACTGCTTCATCTTCCCTGCTGGCATCCTCCACTGGGTGATCTTTCCATTTCACCAGGTATTCAAAATACTGCTTTCTTCTGGTTTTCTTACTGGCTCTCTTGTCCAGTATGCACTCCATTTCAGGCTTCTGTGCAACTGGCAACTGCTTCTGCCACTGGACCACTGGTTCCTCAATGATTCCGAAATATTGAAAATCGGAGATATCCCAATGCCCTCTGGCAACTCAAGCTCATATGCATTTTCCCCAAATTTCTTCAGGATTTTGCATGGCCCAATCTTCTTCATCTTCAGTTTATTGTATGTTCCCCTTGGGAACCTTTCTTTCCTCAAGTGTGCGAGAACCATGTCTCCAACTTCAAATTGAAGCTGCCTTTTTCTCTGATCAGCTCTACGCTTGTATTCCTGGTTCGATTTCTGCAATCGCAGCTTCACCTGTGTGTGAAGTTCCTTCATTGCCTCAGCAAATTCTTCAGCTCTCGCGCTGCTAGTCTCAGCTTGTTCTGACTCCCGGAGCTCAGACACTCCTCTGGGCTGTGTTCCATACAAAATTTGAAATGGGCTCTTACCTGTACTCCGATTCACAGAGTCGTTGTACGCAAACTCTGCCTGCGGTAGGATCTGATCCCAGCTGCTGTGATG